>NKYY01000021.1:0-219056 GCA_002370515.1 Metschnikowia proteae | reverse complement strand
GTGATGAGACCAAAGCCTGTGAAAACCTCGACTTCCTTTTGGGATAGTGATCACACAACTTCCACGACATTAAACGGAGAGCTGACTAGAACTGTCATTGTGATGAGACCTAAGCCTGTCAAATCCCTGACAGTCTTCTGGTCAAGATCTTATACTTCATTCTCTACCGATACTGGTCTCCCAGGCGAGACGAACATTATTTTTATTTTTGTTCCCTCTCTTCAACAGCAACAAGAGACTCCTGCGACTTCCCCAATCCCATCAATTCCAGACTTTTTGTCTTCTGCTTTGTCTTCATCCGAGTCTACAGATTCATTACGTCTGCATTCCCTCGAGTCTCCATCCCCGCCTTCTGTCCCGACTTCGTCCGAGTCTAAAGATTTGTCAGATCTTTACTTACTTGACTCCCCTTTCATGTTTGCTACAGTGTTAACAACTTTAGAATCCCCATCCATGTCTTCAGCCCTCCCATCATCCGAGTCTCTGGGTTCACTGGGTAAATCTCTCTTTGGATCTCCGGGTTCACTGGGTATATCTACATTTGAGTCACCACCCGTGTCTTCTGCCGTGTCTTCATTGAGGTCTTCATTGAGGTCTGCGAATTTTTTGAGTCCATCTCACTTTGAGTTCCCACCCATGTTTTCAGCCCTGTCCTCACCCAAGTCTCAGATTTCACTGGGTCAACCTCTTTTTGCGTCTCCGCGTTCACTGGTTATGTCTACATTTGAGCCCTCACCCGTGTCTTCTGCCCGACCTTCATCCAAGTCTCAAGATTCCCTGGGACTAGACCTCTTGCAGTCCCCATCCTTGCCTTATGCTCTGTCTTCATCCGAGTCAACGGATTCACTGGGTCCATCTCTCTTTGAGTCCTCACCCTTACTTTATGCTCTGTCTTCATCTAAGTCTCCAGATTCTCGGGGTATGTCTACATTTGAGTCTACGTCCGAGTCTTATGCTCTGTCTCCATCCGAGTTTCCGGAATCCCGGGGCCTATCTCTTTTTGAGTCCCCTCCCTTACCTTCTGCCCTGTCTTCTTCCGAGTTTACAGATTTAGCAGATCTTCATTTTTTCGAGTACCCATTTATGACTTCTGCACTGTCTTCATCCGAGTCTACAGATCTAGCGGAACTAAATTTTTTCGAACACCCGTTCATGAATTTTGCCCTGTCTACATATGAGTCCCCACCCATGTCTTATGCTCTGTCTTCATCTGAAACTTCGGATCCGTCAAGTCGGTCTTCTTCCGAATCTCCGGCTCCATCAGATCTGTCTCAAGACTTCCGTTTCAAAACTAGTGTTACCTCGAGTATTCCAGGTTTGCCCTCAGATGTACTTGAGACCTCTGGCGAAGCGGAGTCGAGATCACCCATGTCTTATGCTCTGCCTTCATTCGAATCCCTGATTTCATCAGGCTTGTCTTCTGAAACTTCGGATCCGTCAAGTCGGTCTTCTTCCGAGTCTCCGGCTCCGTCAAGTCGGTCTTCTTCCGAGTCTCCGGCTCCATCAGATCTGTCTCAAGACTTCCGTTTCAATACTATTGTCACCTCGAGTATTCCAGGTTTGCCCTCAGATGTACTTGAGACCTCTGGCGAAGCGGAGTCGAGACCACCCATGTCTTATGCTCTGCCTTCATTCGAATCCCTGATTTCATCAGGCTTGTCTTCTGAAACTTCGGATCCATCAAGTCGGTCTTCTTCCAAGTCTCCAGCTCCATCAGATCTGTCTCAAGACTTCCGTTTCAAAACTAGTGTTACCTCGAGTATTCCAGGTTTGCCCTCAGATGTACTTGAGACCTCTGGCGAAGCGGAGTCGAGACCACCCATGTCTTATGCTCTGCCTTCATTCGAATCCCTGATTTCATCAGGCTTGTCTTCTGAAACTTCGGATCCATCAAGTCGGTCTTCTTCCAAGTCTCCAGCTCCATCAGATCTGTCTCAAGACTTCCGTTTCAAAACTAGTGTTACCTCGAGTATTCCAGGTTTGCCCTCAGATGTACTTGAGACCTCTGGCGAAGCGGAGTCGAGACCACCCATGTCTTATGCTCTGCCTTCATTCGAATCCCTGATTTCATCAGGCTTGTCTTCTGAAACTTCGGATCCATCAAGTCGGTCTTCTTCCAAGTCTCCAGCTCCATCAGATCTGTCTCAAGACTTCCGTTTCAAAACTAGTGTTACCTCGAGTATTCCAGGTTTGCCCTCAGATGTACTTGAGACCTCTGGCGAAGCGGAGTCGAGACCACCCATGTCTTATGCTCTGCCTTCATTCAAATCCCTGATTTCATCAGGCTTGTCTTCTGAAACTTCGGATTCATCAAGTCGGTCTTCATTCGAATCCCTGATTTCATCAGGCTTGTCTTCTGAAACTTCGGATTCATCAAGTCGGTCTTCTTCCGAGTCTCCAGCTCTATCGGGTCTGTCTCAAGACTTCCGTTTCAAAACTAGTGTTACCTCGAAACTTCCGGGGTTGTTCTCGAATGTACCTGAGAACTCCGACGACGCGGAGTCGAGAATGGACTGCGATAAACTACCAGGCTCCCCTTGCGTGGCAGGCCCAGAGGTTGTGTATAAGACCGACAGAAAGGTCGTTACTTCCACATTGCCATGCAGCAGCTGTGCAAACATTCAATCATCGCAAGCTACTGCTTCCGCCGATGAGCCAATTGCCTTAGGTCAGCCTACCGATTCCGAGCATTCACCTGAAGGTGAGGGGTCTGGAAGAGCTGGTGAGGGTAACTCACGTTCTTCTCCCAGTGCATCTGGAAGGAACGGTGAAGACATAAGCCAAACTTCTCTCAACGAACCAGCAGGAAAGAATGAAGAAGACTCCCAAGCATCTCGTGATAAAGCGACTGAAAAGTCTGCTGCAGCACTCGAGTCTGCTCAAAAACTCAATGCCAATTCTGGCAGTCAGGGTCAGACCATGACTCTTACTCAGACTCGTTCAAGGTCTGCAAGCGTCCCGTCTTTTGCCGAGGTTAACCTCGCACAAAATGTGGGCAACAAGATTTCGTGGGCCAGTTTCTTGGCCAGCTTAACGCTTGTGCTTTTGGCGATCTAGTATTTTCTCGTTTCGCTAGATAGTTACACGCACAGACGGCATAGTCAACCTTGCTATGCACAAATACCCTCTGTTTTGATAATTTCGTCATCCGCTCGCATTAGCCATAAGTTTCGAATTTAGTTGGTCAAATGTAATGCTATGTTTTAATTTAGTCGTAAGGTTACTGCGCCCTGCAACGCATAAGGGGCGCGCTGGCCTCGTAAGATTTAATATGCATGAAATGGGCATGGTGGTTCCACCTGCTCTCCCCGCAATTTTCTGAACAGAGAGGTGGGGCCACTCGCAAATCACAGCGCATGCTTATTTAAGCGCATATAAACACACACAGTACTATAAATAAAGTCACAGACCCAGCATATATTGAGAATTGGTATTGATTATCATTTCAGAATTTTACCATTACTGCCATTTTCACGGTCACTATTTATTCGACCCAGAAGATCCATAGCTTCGTACACGCAGATGTCACTTCCAACCAATCCTGTAATTATCGTCGGGGGCGGGTTGGCCGGTCTCTCTGCTGGCCATCAAGCATACCTCCGTGGAGCCAATGTGGTATTATTAGACAAGCAAGGTTTTCTCAGCGGCAACAGTGGCAAAGCTACCTCAGGCATAAACGGTGCTTTGACACGGACACAAGTCACATTGGGCATTGCTGACTCAGTAGAGCAGTTTTATCAGGACACATTGGCTACAGCCAAAGATCGAGCTAACCCCGATCTCATCAAAGTACTCACCTATAACAGTGCCGATGCGGTGCACTGGCTTCAGGAGGTGTTCGGTTTGGATTTATCAGTTGTGTCCCGTTTAGGTGGGCACTCGCAGCCACGGACGCACCGTGGCAAAGACGCCAAGTTCCCCGGAATGGCGATCACCTACAAGCTCCTTGAGAAGTTGGAGAATTTGGCGGCGGAAGAGCCTCACAGAGTTATGATTCTCAAAAACACGCAAGTGGTCGACCTAATTCTTAACGAGGCGGATGTCTCGCTGGTACAGGGAGTCAAGTACAAAAACTTGGAGACGAAGGAAAAAGGCGAAGCTTTTGGCCCCGTGATCATGGCCACGGGTGGTTACGCAGCAGACTTTACCAAGAATTCTCTTTTGCGGAAGTATCGGCCCGATATTATCGACCTTCCTTCAACCAATGGCAACCATGCCACTGGAGATGGGCAGAAAATTATCATGAAGAATTCAGGCGTGGCCATCGATATGGACAAGGTGCAGGTACACCCTACCGGCTTGATTGAGTACGACGATACAGATGCTGTTTTAGGAATAACAACCCCCCGCTTTCTCTTCTTGGGCGCCGAAGCCCTTCGCGGGGAAGGAGGAATTATCTTGAACAAGAGAGGGGAGCGTTTCTGTGACGAATTAGGTACCCGAGACTATGTCAGTGGTGAAATGTTAAAGCAATTTGACCAAGGAAATGGTCCGTTGCGCCTTGTTCTCAACACTCAGAGTGAAAAGACCCTTGATTTTCATATAAAGCATTACAAGCAGAGAAAGCTATTGAAAACACTCACGGGCCAGGAGCTAGCTCAAGAAATGGGCATCTCTTTTGACAAATTGGAGGACACTGTTGCGGCATACAACGATGCTGCTGCAGGCAAAAGAGAGGATCCCTTCGGCAAGAAGTTTTACCCCACGACGCCTTATGACATGCAACGTCACAACAACTATCATGTCGCGTTCGTTACCAGAGTATTACATTTTACTATGGGAGGGGTGAAGATCAACGACAAGACTCAAGTAATCTGCAAGCTCGGAGACAAAGAATCAGTTTTCAAGGGCTTGTATGCAGCTGGAGAAGTTGCAGGGGGGGTCCATGGCCACAATCGGCTTGGAGGATCTTCGCTATTAGCATGCGTTGTATATGGCCGTTTAGCTGCGGACCAATCATGCAGTCACTTGATGAAGGAGTTGTCCTCTGCATCAAGTAGTGCTACAGAGCGTCTTAGCCAGATTGTCTTGCATATAGACCCGTCTTCTAAGAGGATCACTATTGATTTCGAGGATGAAAAAAGAGAGGGATGTCAAGGGAATGGGGCTGTCAGTGAGAGGACTCAATTTAAGCCTCCGACGCAAGAGGCTGCCAACACGAAAGAAAAGTTCAAGATTCCGCCCAAGGAGTTCTCTGCTGAAGAAGTGGCCAAGCACAATTCCGAAGACGATTGCTGGGTGATAGTCAAAAATGTTGTCATGGATCTTACTTCCTTCTTGGACCACCACCCTGGAGGCCGGGGTTCGATTCTAAAGTTTGCTGGGCAAGATGCCACTCAGAGTTTCGAAATGTTGCACGAGGATAATGTCATTTCGAGGTACGCCCCACAATGTGTCTTGGGTACCTTGGAAGGAACAAAATCGGGGCTCGACATTGACGTATAAGCTCCTGAGTCAATTTACGTCTCTTTAGTCAGAACTAGTTGAATTTTCAGTCTTTTCACTTATATAATTTGCTTTCAAAACAATTTAATACAGTCATGAAAAAGATATTTTAAAAGGGGCACATCTTTGCAACTGCAAGAATACTTGCCGGAGAGCATCGCCTACCAAAGTGCTTAGAAACACTTGTGGTGAACAATGGTTGGTCCAGACTCGTCGTATTCTTGCTTTGAAATCCACATTTGTTGGAAAGTGGACAACGAAGCCAAGATGGAACCACCGATCCAGACGGAGTACTTTCTCTCAGGTGGAGCGATGATCTTCACCTTCATAGAAGATGGAGCCAAGGCAGTGATCTCCTTTTGCATACGCTCAGCAATACCTGGGAACAAAGTAGTACCACCAGACATAACAATGTTGCCGTACAACTCCTTTCTGACATCGACATCACACTTGATAATGGAGTTGTAGGTGGTTTGGTCAATACCAACGGCCTCCAATCCCAAGTCAGGTGGACGGAACAAAGCCTCAGCAGCTCTGAATCTTTCGTTACCAATGGTGATAACTTGGCCATCTGGCAACTCGTAAGACTTCTCAATGGCAGAGGATTGAGAAGAGGTTTGCATCTCTTGCTCGAAGTCCAAAGCGACGTAACACAACTTCTCCTTGATGTCACGAACGATTTCTCTCTCTGCGGTGGTGGAGAAAGTGTAACCGCGCTCAGACAAGATCTTCATCAAGTAGTCGGTCAAATCTCTACCAGCCAAGTTCAATCTCAAAATACCGTGAGGCAAGGAGAAACCGGCGTAGATAGGAACCAAGTGAGTGACACCATCACCGGAATCCAAGACGATACCGGTGGTTCTACCGGATGAGTACAAAGACAACACAGCCTGAATAGAAACGTAGAAGGCTGGGACGTTGAAGGTCTCAAACATGATTTGGGTCATCTTTTCCCTGTTGGATTTGGGGTTCATTGGAGCCTCGGTCAACAAGACTGGGTGCTCTTCTGGGGCAACTCTCAACTCGTTGTAAAAGGTGTGGTGCCAGATTTTCTCCATGTCATCCCAGTTGTTGACGATACCGTGCTCAATTGGGTATCTCAAGGTCAAAATACCTCTCTTGGACTGAGCCTCGTCTCCAACGTAGGAGTCCTTTTGACCCATACCAACCATGATACCTTGGTGTCTTGGTCTACCAACGATAGATGGGAAGACAGCACGGGGGGCGTCATCACCGGCGAAACCGGCTTTGCACATACCGGAACCGTTGTCGATAACCAATGCAGCAACTTCTTCTATAGTGAGTTAGTAAAAATTCCATGCGGCCTTATATGACGGAATAGCGAGTGGTGGATCAAGGGGGTGGTTCGCGCGTTTAGACGTAAACCCAGACACCAAAAGTGGACGAATTGGAAAAACTCCGGCGGCCAGGAGCAAGAATCCCCAGGGGACCCAGAGCCGAAAGTAAGCACCAAAAGTCACCAAGCACAATTGTGGAGACCCTGAAACACCTAAGTGTTTTTTTGGCTTCAATTCTCAAGCTTTTAAAAGTCTGGATCTGCAGCAATTGAATGAAACAAACCGCAAATCAAGTCTTTTGAGTGTGGCCTGAGTTAGCTGGATGATAGCCAGAAAGGGACGAGCGCTGTCCGCCGTAACCGACTTATGGCAATCAGGTGGCAAGGGCCCGAGCGGGGATAGCAGAACGTGAGCAAACACTAGCAAACACGCCACGGCCAGAGGGGCCATGGATTGTAATACTCCAAAATTGATCTAGCCAATAACAAGGCAGGCGCCGCAGAATAAAGCGGTGCAAGAACGAAAGTACATACCACCGTCCATTTTGAAAAGTTGTTATTTAATGAAGAAGGGAAAAGAAGAAAGGTCGAGGAAAAAAGAATTGTTGTCAGTTTCGACCAACCCAGGAGGGAGGGCGACGGGGCCTGCACACAACCGCGCGCGCTCAAAGGTTGCCGAATAGCATTATTTTCCCCAATCTACAACTCAAATATACACGACTCCGATCCACGAAGGTAAATGCTGAGCCATATACGGCCGCCACGTGCGCCGAAGATACGCCCCGCTCTGCCCCCGGATTTTTGCTACTTCTAGGTCCTCTCCTTTCTCGCCTATACACCTAATTACGTGACCGCCTCTCGCCCTCTGTTTGCCGCGGTTTTAGGTCACCTTCGCAATCGCTTCGCCGGAGAGGCTGAGCTGCTTGTGCGTCTCGTAGGGCCCTAGTAACCAACACACCGCATGTGCACTGACCCGCGGGAGATACCCCCGGTACGATACATTGTCTTCCATTGTCACACTTTGGATCTGCACTCAGACACTATTCTCACACGTGTTACACCCTCTTGGTGAGCGCTGCCGAATAAGAAGTCGTATTAATATGTCGTATTAATATGTGTTCATGTAGCAACTACGCCGGTTGCGAGCCCTGGGTGAATCAGTCTAGAGAGCGTGCGAAACAAGTGGCTGGTTCGGATTACACGGCCACCACACACCATTCGGCCGCTACCAGCCCTGTACATTCAAAAGAAGCTTGTAGACGCAAAAGCTTGTAGACGCAAAAGCCCCGTGCTCCCTCGTATTTCCGCAGGAAGAATACTTGCTACGCCTCTGTACTGACGCTTTACTTTGCAAATCCCTCTCCGCTACTCCAGGTCACGAGGATTCCGCACCGGGAATTTACAAACACTTACGACTACTATAGCTATTCAGCAGCGTGCAATCCTCCTTCTGCAATGTCTTCTTCAGTTCCTTACGACCCCTATGTTCCTACTCAGACAACAGGCGACCAGTCCAACTCCAGGACTGCCGCCATCCAAGCGGTATGTTTAGCCGCTCGAAGGCGAGCATAGATTCAAAGAGGCCCAACCGCCGTAAAAGCATCGGCTCCTCTCTTACGTTCGAATCTTCATGTTACTAACTTGCAGCAAATAGACGATACCGTGGGTATCATGAGAGATAACATCAACAAGGTGGCCGAGAGAGGTGAGAGATTAGACTCGATCGAGAATAAGACAGACAATCTTGCCATAAGCGCCCAGGGGTTCCGCCGTGGTGCCAACAAGGTTAGAAAAGATATGTGGTGGAAGGACATGAAAATGAGGATGTGCCTCATTTTGGGAGTGATCATTGTGTTGATTGTCATCATTGTGCCCATCGCCGTTCACTTCTCTTAGGTATTACTGTTAATGGATATATTATCAAACTCTTTGCAATACTTCGTCTTGTTCTCAGCAGGTCCAATTTCACTTGAGCCATTGTCACTACCGAACTTGCGATACCTTACCATGCGTACGAATAGAGAATTGATAGGCCGCTACCATATTGCCGGATTTGAATACCCACCGGCCGCTTGCTTTGCCTTGCTGTACCTCCTGCGTTAACCAATTACTCCTGTGCTCCGACTAACTAAAACTGTGCTTTGATTAACTAGACCTGTACTTGATTCTATAGACCTGTCCTTTGACTTATTGGACCTCTAATTTGACTTGATAACTATACTATAGCTACTCAATGCTCCTCTAAGTATGCAGTATACAGGGCCTCGTCCATCAACTCGGCCTTTTTCTCGATCTCCTCGATCTCCTCCGAGAATTTGATGTGGGCAATCCAACCGGAACCCATGGCATCTTCATTGATCAATTGCGGCTTGCTCTCCAAAACATCATTGATCCCTACAACCTCACCAGCAACCGGACTGTAGATTTCACTGGCGCTCTTGACGGACTCAACGGAGCCAATGGACTCACCCTCTTCGTATGTGACACCGATTTCGGGCAACTCCACGAAAGTGGCGTCACCGAGCTGGCTGGAAGCATAGTCGGTAATGCCGACAAACGCACTTTTGTCCTCGTGAACAGCAACCCACTCGTGGTCAGCAGTGAACTTGACGAACTTAGGAGGCTGGCCCAAGTACTTGTAGGCGTGCGAGTCGGTGTTGAGCTTGAAGTTGTTGCTGTTGAATCTCACGGCACTTCTCCATGGGGTACGGATGCTTTGTCTGGCTAATGTTCTGAACATATTGATGTGTGTGGTATAAGTTGGCTGATTTGTGTGGGCGTGCCGGAGCTGCGATACAAGCGAGGATCATTTTGCTCATGCTTTTTCGCGGATAGAGGTCATTTTGACTCCGCCGCTGCTAGAGTTGACTGCGAAATCCACCGGTGTTCTAATCCTGGACTTTCACCACATTTGATGTCCCCTATGTAGCTTTCATGTAATTATCGACAAATTGTTCTGTCAAACGCAATCATATGCGCGTTCAACGGGCATGTTTTCAGTGGCTGTTTGTTTCAATAGCCGTTTGATGGATTAAGAATGCTGCTAAGCGAATTGTTTAGCAAAAGGAATTGCTTGAATAGGATAGCTTAAGAAACTGACTTAGTTCAGCCCGATTGCTAGGTCCCCTGAGTATGTCGCTTAGGAACATAAGCAGAGAATATCACCTGATTTAGCTCAGTGCATGTGCCCGAGTCATCTTAGATGTCATTAGTGTCTCAAAGAATATTTCTTCTTCAAGTTTATGGGGCAGCTCTGTTTTCACTGGAATTTCTCCACCACAATGATGGCCGTGACTGACAACACCCAGACGCCAATTAGAGTTCCTCCAATCTTCTTATCAAAAGTCCAGGCATTTTTGGGAACCCCGATCATGAGGCAAACAAGGGCCAAGAATAGGGCGAAGCAATTGATCTTCAAGCCGCTGGAAAACTTCACCGCAATCTTAGCGGATCCGAAGTGCTTCATTAAAATCATCGAGCTTGCACCTAACGAGCATATGGCTAGAAGAGGTCCGCCAAAGCACGCCCCGAATGCCATAAGGGGCATTCCCATTCGGGCAATCATAAGGTTCGATATCAAATCGCCAACGGAGTTTCCCCATGCAAAGACTGTAGCGCCAATGATTTCATCGCTGAGGCTCAAGATGACCGCTAATGCTTTTAGAATTGCAACGATCTCCGTGGCAAACATCGATATCCACAGAATGGATAAAAGAAAGCCTAGAAGAGAGCCAAAATAATTCCAGATCTTAAAAAGCCGTGCTTGTAGTCCTGAGGTGGGGATCTCCTCTGGTACGCAGTAGCTAATCGGGACAAAAACTGCCACTACGAGCACCAAATATAGCAAGAACAACTTGTCCTTATGGCAATAGCGAATAACCAACCATAACGGTGCCAAGAAAAACTGGATCTTAAAGACCCTGATATCGGATATGATTTCGTTATTGGTCAGCTGCTCGCATTCGTCCTCCACGGAGTGATCGTCTAGACTATTAAAGTTGAACGAATTAGACCGTTGCATTTGAATGTGGTTAATTGCTTCCTCTCGGTTAGGAGTGGTAAGTTTGAGAACAACGTTGGCAGGAAAGGATAAACCATACATGATTTTCAGGTAGAAGGGGGCATCGCTTTCGTAAAGGGGCAAGAACAACGTCCATATGTCTTTGTAAGGTACTATTTCAGAATGAAGACAGTCCTGCTGTTCCTCTTCAGGAAAAGACTCGGCGGCCAACTGCCTCTCAGTGGTGAGAAGAATGGGAGAGTGAGCCCCATGAGCGTGTTTAGCCGTGTGTTTCGAAAGGCCCTTCAATAGGACCTTTAGTCCATAGGAGCCAGTTTCAATTGGTACCAGAAATTCGTTGTTCCCCACGGACTTGAGAAAAGCCACGTATTCATCTAAGTCTTCCTGCGATGCCAAGGTATCAATCAGAGGCTCCGCAATTTCCTGCGACTCAAGAGGCTCAACCCACGACTCGTCGTAATGGCTTCTTAGCCGAGATAAATTCAAGTTTAAAAATTGTTTGTCAACAAAAATCGAGTGACTGTATATCACCACAATGACGTAGCCAACGTAGATGAGCACCAAGAGAGCCGAGTTGTAGTAGTCAAAACGGCCCATCAAAAGAGAGCACATTATCACAAGCAAAACCAAAATGTAGAAAGTTGAATCCCGTATGAACTCCATTTTTGGCACCTTAAATGGGCTAACGATCGACACGGCACCCACGACGACTGTTAGAATGAAAAATGCCGCCCCCAAAAGTTCCGACACTGCAAGTCCCGTGGCGCCAACCTCCAAAGCCTCGTAAGTAGACACCACGTCTGCCAGGCCGTTTCCGAGTGCGAGCAACGTGAGCCCGGCAAGGTTGTCGGAAAGCTCTAGAAACCTGGATATCGAGTATAGGTTGGGGCACAAGTAATTGCCGGCGGTGACTGCAAGCGAGACAAAGCAGGCCATTATCACCCCACAGAAGACCGTGGTGGGAACCGCGGGCGCAGAAGAACAGTAATAATAGCTCAAGTAGTCAAATGCACCAATATTGTATTCGCTCGTGTTGCAATGAGAATGCACAAACTGGCATCGATCCTTTAATGGAACCGCTGGAACGTCTACACATGCCAAGGTGGAGTTTTCAAACACAGACTCCGAGCGCACGGTGGCTAAGAGCAAGAGCAAGATGATGCCCAAATTCAGGCTGGATTTCATGCTGTGAGAAGGGCTTTTTTTCCATATGAATTATTGGTGGTTACTCTTTTCGGGGTGGCGATGCCAGCGCTCAGGCTACGAGGTCACATACCCTCACAACTCTGCCTCTCTTCTGCTATATGCCTAACCCGCTCACACAGGAGCCGCGATACAAATTGGTCAGAGTGGTGCCTTGCCTGCGAGGACGCGCCTTGTTCACGTAGATGATGACCACGAACGCAGCTCAGACAAGCTTATTTAGATTAAGCTACTGAGGCAAATTAGAGTAGAGTTACAGAGAAAATACTACAAAATGTATGTATAGCCGATCATTGCAGCAAACCCCATACGGGCACGCGAAGGTAAACCCTTAGAAATAGCAAGTATTTACCGATGGAATGCTGCACCCAAGATCAACTAATTATTCTCCAGTCCATCGCTAAAAATATACAACAATACCCCAATGGTCATGGGTCTGGAACGCCGTAATGGGTTCAACCTCAATAGGATGCTGTTACGTTGTGAATGGCTGTGTATTTTGCGTTAAGGAAAAAAAGAAAAGAGAGCAGGATTTTCGCTTTATATAGCCTGTGATGCGCGTGCGGGTAACCCCTTCGAGGGCTGAGAAAGCGAGGGCAAAAAAAGGTCGTACCCGGATTCGAACCGGGGTTGTTCGGATCAAAACCGAAAGTGATAACCACTACACTATACAACCATTTGGAATTCTTAATCCATTGCTGTCTTATGAGTCTGTACTTATTGTAAAGATATTTTGTGGCGAATGGAAGATGCATACCCCGACAATCTTTACCAACTCAGGCTCTCGACATGGTAGGCCCTTTCAAGCTTCGCATACCAATGAAAGGACTTTGGAGCGGTCAAACTCATACACTGTAGCCAAGGTTTGATTTTATCGCTATGTACTTCCTGGAGATATATATAAATGTAGTTAGAAAATAGTCGCATATTGTCGATGATACAGAGGTTCCTATAGGCCTAGAAGATCCAGAACCTCTTTTTTTTCTCCGATGCACCGTCCTTCATGAACTCCAGGGCGTATTGCCGGTGAGCATCTAGCTCGCGTAGAAGACGTTCTTCCTGCTCCTGCTGAAGCCTCTGTGCCTCCAACACATGCCTCTCAGATGGCCGGTTCAAAGCATATTCACCCTCCTTGGTCCGACGAATATCATCAGGGATATAGTCGGCGTCCCGCACGTTTTTCAAGACAATATTGGCATCCTTAGGGTGGTACAAGTCCTCGTGCTCCAAGTCGGAAAGCCCGAAGAATCGCTCCTTAAGAATAAGTCGGGTTCTGTAAAACTCCGACATGACGTTTTCACGGCCGTCGTTCCATCGATAGAAGAAGGAAAAATATAAAATGATGGACCCTGTGACGAAGGTGCCGAACCACCTCGTGCCAGTGTTCAATCGCTGATTGGTATCGACTTTACGCAACACCATGTATTGGCCCGGGTAGAGCGATGACCTGGGCCGCGGAGTATAGTTGAGTTTCTTCATCGTCTCGTTGACGGTTTTGTATTGGGTCGGGTTTTTCGGTATCGAGGAGTGGCCACCTGGGGCATCGCTAGGGATTTTGAACTCCGAGGGGTATCCCTCGGGAGGTCTCAAATCTGTTGGATCATAAGGGTTATAAGGAGCCTTTGGTGGGGTCCACCCTTTTGGATTCGGTCTTCTCTCGAATTCGTCTGACATGCAAGTGTTGATAATGGCCTTAGGCTCAGCGCAGGTTCGTTTTCGCGGAGGCCTTACGACCTGCGTGTAGTGCACCACTGGCTGCCATAAAACAGAGTCCATGAAAGAGTCCATGAAACCCGTCTGAGGGCAACTATCTTGCAACTATCTTGCAAACAGATCAGAAACAGATCTAGAAAATAAAAGCTAGAAGAGTAGCTGCTGGTGTTTCTTTTTTTCTTTGGCCTTCGGAGTATTTTCACATTCTACCTTTTGCTCACTGTTTTGCCATTTCAGGAAATATTAGACATGCACCGAAAAACCAATGTTCGATTTTTGTTGAGAAAGACGAAACCGCAGAAACTAGCCCAAAGCCTGTGCATGCCATAGGCTCGCAACATATAGTATTCTGGCCTTCGTAGCATGCTTCAGAAGTGTCTTGTAGCAAAGTATCTTGAGCCACTGGCGCGCAGTGGATGCGACATCAACCGCGTGAAGCCTCATATCTCCCCACAGAAACCATGAGCCAATACTTGAATGGGTTTCTCCGGTTTTTTTCATTGGAAACACTCGATACGAGGCTTTTTCCTCCGGAGGACCTAGCTAAGAAAAAAGCAATCATTGCCCGTGCCAAGCCAGAGTCTAGATGGCACACGCTAGAGTTCAAGGTGTACATGGCGGTGTTTGCAGTGGTGGTGCCCATGATGTACAAAACAGCCATGGACGCGTCAAACGAGACGAATCCCAATTACCCCCGCTTCCTGCACTTGTTGTCGGAAGGCTGGATGTTCGGACGAAAAGTCGACAATTCTGACCAGCAGTATCGCTTTTTGCGGGACAACTTTTGGGTGATCTGGGGATTTGTGGCCGTGCATACGGCGCTAAGGAAAGTTGTTTCTCTCATTTATCCATTGAAGAGAACATCCTTCGACTTGGCATTTGGTGCGATCTACCTCTTCATCTTGCATGGGACGAATGCTATTCGTGTCTTGGCACATATCTTTGTCATGTTCGCCATTGCAAAGTCCATCGAGAGGCCAACGGTAGCTCGCTGGTGTCTTTGGGTTTATGGCGTGGGCTCTCTTTTCATGAATCACCACTTTAAAGACACCCCGTTGCATATCGATTTCCTAGACAATGGGTTCCACGGCATTGTGGCCCGATGGGACGTTTTCTACAATTTCAGCTTGCTCCGAATGTTGTCGTTTGCGCTCGATTTTTTGGAAAGAAAAGCTCACATCAGCAACTCCAATTTGGACGTATCTTTAGACTTCGATGGGAAACCAAGCCATGATGTGAGCCCAAAAATCGCTCCTGAACTCGATGAAAGGGCTAGATTGACGGCGCCGCTTGATCTTTCGGAGTACTCATTTTCCCACTATATTTCCTACTTGACTTACGCCCCATTGTTCATAGGCGGACCCATCATCACGTTCAACGACTACATGTACCAGTCCAACTACCATCAGCTCTCCTCCACAAAGAATATGAAGAGAACTCTCATCTACGGTCTCCGTTTGCTTTTTTGCGTTTTGGTAATGGAGTTCTTGCTCCACTTCATGTACGTCGTTGCAGTTTCAAAGACAAAGGCTTGGGACGGAGATACGCCGTTCCAGATTTCCATGTTGGGAATGTTCAACTTGAACATAATTTGGCTCAAGCTCCTCATTCCATGGAGAATCTTCCGGTTCTGGAGCTTGCTCGATGGCATAGACCCGCCAGAGAATATGATCAGATGCATGGACAACAACTACTCCGCTGTGGCTTTCTGGAGAGCGTGGCACCGATCATTCAACAAGTGGGTTATCCGCTACATATACATTCCCTTAGGCGGGGCAGGCGCCGGCGCAAATGGGTTCAGGTCCAGAGTTGTTAACTCGCTTTTAGTGTTCAGTTTTGTGGCCGTGTGGCACGACATTGAGTTGAAACTCCTTATGTGGGGCTGGATGGTTGTGATCTTCCTCTTACCTGAGCTCTTTGCTACGGCTTACTTCCGAAGGTTCTCGGGAAAACCTTGGTACAGGCACTTGTGTGCAGTGGGGGCCGTTGCCAATATCTGGATGATGATGATTGCCAATTTATTTGGATTCTGCTTGGGCAAAGATGGAACAGTCGCGCTCTTGAGGTCCTTAACCAATACCATCGGCGGCTTGTCTTACTTGATCTTGTCCCTGGCGTCCTTGTTTGTGGGAGCGCAGGTTATGTTTGAAATGAGAGAGGCCGAGAAACGACGTGGGGTAGACGTAAGGTGCTAGGCTGGACCATATATATTCCACCGCATGGCTATACGATAAACCATGGTCAATTACCGCCACCCCAAGACTACCTGTCGTTGAAGATGATAGCATATTGACCTGTGTAGGTGAACTAAAGCAATTCTACTCAAATCAAGCCGTGTGCGGTCTTCGCATTATGCACCTTCCCACATACTGATTGCGACTACCACTACACCACCGATGGCTCCACCAACCCCCGTGCGTACACGACATGAGATCCAAAAGCTCTACCAAAAGCAGCTAGAAAAGCCTGAGAAGTACCTATGCTCGCTTAGAACTATCACACAGCTGGAGTGTACTTTCAAGCTCTCCGAGACCAACAGCGTCCTGGAGACCATCTGCATACCATTTACGAGAGTCTTTCAGCGGTGCTTGGACTCATACGTGACTACAAATAAGGGGAAGAAGCTGAAAGTTGAACGATGGATCAATATCGAAATTACCAACGACACCAGCAACGATCCGATTAGAACGAGGTACAGCTCAGAGATCCAACGTTTTCTACAGGCGGAAGTCGACCTAGCGAAGTGGATGGAGACACAGGCTGCCCGCACGGATGCAAACGAAGAGTGATGGTAGGGATGCACATTTATTGGTATTAAAATGGGGATCTAGTAACAGGACCCTTCAGGGGGCTGCTGCAACTTCTTATTAGCAGCGGAAGCCATTGACTTTCTCAACTCCAAAAGAATGATTTCCATAGTGTAGGACCGCTTCCAGTTCTTGAGCGTGTCGAAGTTCTGCGGCAAAACATTGCCCTGGGAGTCCACACAAGGCAAGTTGATCTTGGAGACAAAGGTCACTTGTGGTGGCTCTTCGGGGTACTTCTTGCCGCAGACAATGTTCAAGGAGTAGATTCTATTCTCGTGGTTTGAGTGTGGCGGGCCCAAGATGGTGCCGTTCCAGTTGGTCATTGTGATGTCGTCTTGGTTGGTCAACCCGTAGGAGATCGACTGGGCACCCAAACCCTTTTCTCCCTTTTCCAACTCTTCTAGTAACTTAAAATTCCGAGGTCTTTGAGTTAGTAATCAGCGGAGCTCCAAGAGAGGCATATCACGTACACTTTTGACATTTCAACTGTTAAGTGTTGTTGGCTTCGCCCCAAGTTGCGGGTCAAGCGGACAAGTCTGACGTAGGGCCACATGCACACCCGCGCCAAATCAATCCACATCAACTACCACCACGACTCTATCGATTATCCCGCCATGGACGGAAGCCTGTCACCCTTTCTCGAGCGCCCGTCTCGGCTAGATTCCACGAGCGTGTTATCCAGGGAAAAGCTCTCGCGTCTTGAGTACGAGTTGTCGGCGTTGAAGGCTGAGAAGAAGCTTCTACAACAGAGCAAAGACTCTAGCATCGCACGCTATGAAGAGCTTCTATCCCGAAAAAACGCAGAGCTCTCGCAACTTCAGACCAACTTCGACTTTGTATACAATCAGAGAAAAGAATTGCAGCTGAAAATCAAGAACCAGCTGGAAGTTTCTGGCAAACGCAGCGAGGATCTCAGCCTGAAGTTGAAAGTGTCAAGCGCCGAGAACAAAACACTACATGTGAAATTGGACAAGTATGAAAGACAATATCAAGCCATGGCTGGCAAGTGCGAGCATCTTCGGGCAGACCTCAATCGCGAGCTTGCTGTGAACGATCAGTACAGGGAGAAGAGCAGTGCCCTAGAGACTGAAAACGCAAAATTGACCCAGATAAACGACTCGCTATTGGAACGGATCAACAGCCTTTCCACCGAACTTGAAAGCGGAGATGCAGAAAAGAAGGTGCGGGAACTCCAATATAGTCTTCTCTCTCTGAAGAAGGCCGCCAATGATCTACAGACCAAGTGTGACCTGCTTCTTCAGCGCAAATACAACAACGAGCTCTTGAAGCAAAAAGTCGCCTCTCTCACATCTAAGCTTCAGTCTGCCGAGAAAGCTCAAACCCAATTGGCCGAGTTGAAGTCGAGTAATGCCGAGTTAAAAGCGAAATTCGATGAGTATTTTGGCCTCATCTCGGCTCAAATCGGATCATCCGAAGACGCAGATGTCTTAAATTTTGTCCAATCCTACAAGAACCTTCAGTATAAGAATTTGATTATTAGCGATAAGCTCAAAGAACATGAGGCGTCGCTCAATGAAAAGTCACAGCAAGTGCAGGACTTGAACAACAAGGTCGAAAAAGAGTTGGGGCCATTAATCAATAGTTTGAGGGAGGAAATCAAGTCTATCACGCTGGAAAGGCTTGAATTGCTTAAGCTGCAGACACTCAACAGAAAGGAGATTGAATTCTTACGCAAGTCTCTCAAAGACTTGGACCATGTGATTTCCAGCCAGAAAGCTGCCATGTCTAGTGCCGAAGCACAAGAGCCGGAGAATAAAGGTGCCGTGGAGCAGTATATGTCGAATTTGGAAAAATTGGTGGACGAATACAAGCAAGAGCTCGAGCAAGTGCGGCAAAAGGCCTCTGTGCAATCCGTGCCAATGCTTCCTACGAAGAGACCTCGTTTGATTGACGATTACGACGACCAAGATACGAAATCCAAGAATTTGGCGTTGCTGCGTGCCGAGAACTTGGAGCTTCTCACTAAAGTGAAAACCCTAGAGGACAACGTCTCATCGTTGAGCAACCAGCTCAAGTTGTCACAGGAAAAAAAGAATTCGACCGGTGGAAAGGCCCTACAGCTTCTAGCTAATCCATTCGCTAAAGATCAGCTCGTCAAACAAGAGGTCTTGGACTCGTTGAGACGAGAAAACGAGGGCCTTATCGCCAAGTACATTCAGTCGCGGGATGTGGAGAGTGTCCCGAAGTCAGTCTTTGCACGCCAAGAGAATGACAAAGATATCATGCAAACAAAAATTGACCAGCTCTTGAAGAAGATAAACCGACTCAGGTCCGTTTATGCTGACAAAAGCCGAGAGATTATTGCCATGATGTCGAGATACTTCGGCTACACCATCGAATTCATCCCCAGCCCCCTCAATCCTAATGATGTTTGCTCGAGAATCAAGCTCGTCTCAAAGTATATGACTCAGATAGATTCCGAAAGCGCTTCTCCTTACCTATTGATAGATGTGCGTCTGAAGTCTTTGAAGGCACATGGAAGCTACGAGTTTAAGTCTCTTTGCGAGGATTTAGTTAATCAGTGGGTAGGAGAGAAAAACCAGATTCCGTGCTTCCTAAGCGCGTTGAACTTAAAGATATACGACCAATATGTGAGGACGAATTAGCCGCTTCGTTACACGGTCGTCTCCAATAGCTTATCTGCCACTAGCTTGATCAATGACTCATGGGACTTGTCAAGATTTCGAGGGTCCTTAACGACAGAAATCCAAGCACGGCCTTTCCTAATCGCATCAAAATGTCTTTCGAGGTCAGAAATCAAGGACACTGTAGCATTATCTGTGCCGTGTTTAGAGTGAAAACAGTACACCCATGCCCATGCATCACCGTTTTCCTTGTCGCTACTCAACGAGCGTTCGAACCACGCCTTAGCCTTTGCAAACTTACCGTCGATCCAGAAAAACACTCCGATTCCCAAAAGTACCTCTGTGGAATTGTTGGTTTTCTTGAGAGCATCAAGAAACCCGTTCTTCCGATGTGACATTTTGGGGATCATTCGGAGATATAGAAGCCAAAGCTCTGACGAGCCCGGAAAAAGCTTCAATGATTTATTCATGAGCTGCCTGGCATAAACCATATCCTCCAGCTGCAACTCGAGATTTATACGTGCCTCCCACAACCGGGGTTCATCATTGAGTTCCAATAAGGCAGTGTCCAAAAGAGATCTTGCTCTTGCAGGAGCAGAAAGCTTTGTGTCCAAGTCGGAAAGCGAGATCCAGATCAAGGAACTTTGATTGCACACTCTGGTTCCGATTGAAAGTGTTTCTCTCGCAGCCTTCATGTCGCCCAAATCGATTAGCACCAGGGACCTCTGAAGAATGATTTTTTCATTTTGGTGTTCGTTGAATGCCTTCTCTGATGCAGATCTAAGCACATCATCATCAACCAGCAAAATGTTTTTGTAGCGACAATATCTGAGGAGGTGGATGTGCTTGTACCACATGCGCGGGGACGAATGTCCAATTTCTTTTAGAGAATCTCTGGAAACCAGGAGTGCTTTCTCAAAGCTATTGGTGCGCACCTCTAACTTGATTCTTGCGGACCAAATCTCCTCACTCTGGCAGTTCTGCTCCAAAGCTCTCTCGAGAGTCTTTCTTGCTGCCTCAACATCTGCATCAAGAACCCACTGGTCCTTGGCGTACATAAGGTAAAATATCTCCAGCTTTGGGTTTAGCAGGATGGCCTTTTCGTATGCCACATATAATTGAGGGCGGTCAGTCAGCTTAAGGAGCTGGAAGAGACCACGCCAGTTAGCCTCATTAGCCGGGTAGCGTTCAGCGATGAAATGGCGAATGTAGCTCGAAACCGCCGGGTTCAGGGACGAGTAGTCTTCAGCAAACTTCGCCATTTCTGAAAAGCTCCCGTCAGCGATTTTTTCCATGGCTAGGTACACAATTGCCTGCGCTGATTTTGGAAACGCCTCGGCTTCAGCTAGAGTTGCTTCCTTGAGCCACTCGCCAACATTAACATCACAGGAGTGCTTACTAAGCTCTGTAGAGCCTTTGCCGACCATGCTTGAGAGCTTCTTTAAAGAGACCTCTGGGTTTTCTCTCTCTTCGAGTTTCAACGCCGTCGTCCAGACCTTGATTTCTTGTGGCAACAGCTTTCGTGCTTTATTGAGGAGGGCTTTAGATTCTGCATAAGAGGAGAGATTGATGGAACCGAGCCAGAAATCCCACTCGGAGGGGCAAAGCTCAATAGCCTTCAGGAGCAAGCGTCCTTTATCTTGATCATCCTCCTCGAGCTTGATGAGCTCTTTCCAGAGCAAGGCGTTTGAGGGTAGAAACTCTAACGATTTCATGAGCACTTTCTTCTTGGAGAAAATATCCGCAGGGTTTTCCAAGTTCACTGCAGCGAGCCAAAGCTTCTCGGATTTCGAATTGAGCCTGAGCGCTTCATTCATCAACGACTTGCACAAGGTGATGCCATCGCTGCGGTGAAGTCGTATATTCTCCAACCACACTTGCTCGTCATGTGGTACAGCAGTGCATCCCTGTTTGATGTATCTTTTAGCAAGATTCCAGTTCAACGCCTGCTCTTCAAGACGCGCTGACGAGATCCACGAATCGGCTTTATGCGGCTGGGTCCTTCGTAGAGATGCCAAGATCTGCCTTCCTTTGTCCACATCGCCAAGATTTGCATGCAGGTTCTCCCACTCTTCAATATCCGAGAGCTTCACACTGCTCTCGTTGCCATCAAGTTGTACCTGCGTGGATACGGCCCCAGACCCGGCCCCAGAACTGGCTATGAGTGCATCTGGCGCTGCATATGACCGTTGCAGCTGCTGAGCTAGTAGCCTCTGTCTTTTGTTTTTGCGGGTAAGATCTCCGACCAGAGGGAGGTTCTCCCACTCGTCCATGCTGACCTTGCCTAAATCGGACTTGAGATCTGTGAAGAGATGCTGAATGACCCCAGTACCTGTGGGAATCTCGACTTTGTCTAAACGCTTAGTATCTTCCGCCTCATTCTTTCGGCGCCGACTTTGAAGACGACGATCTATCTCTTCGTATATTCTGTCTGCCTCTTCATCCTCTGCAGAAAAAGCAGTGGTTTGCGCTAGAATGCCCGCTTGAGCGCTTTCGGCATCAATCTCGCTGCCGAACTCAGACTCGAACTTTATGGGGGCAGAATCAGCACTAGTGGTGAATCCCGATGCACCCCTGCCGACACCAGCAACATAGCCGGGCGGCGGCTCTTGGTCGAGGAAAGCCTTGCGCTCCATAGTGTGTGGAGGAGTGGTCCGCTGAGACGATTGATAGAAGCATACACCCGTACACCACAGATTTATTTCCACCCCAAACCCAGGAGAAGAGGTTCCCAACGTTATAGTTATTCCTGATAAACCTACGGTGGGCTCCAAATGCCCCTCAAACGACATTAGGGTGGAGCCGTGCTCCGGTCACGTGACATCAAAATTCTCAGACATCGCATCGCAACTTGCACCAGCACCGATATTCGACAGCACCATGAGCAAAAGATCTGCAGAGGAAGATGGTCTTCCCAGAGGAGCACTCAAAACAAATGCTACGGATGGACCCACTCGCGTTGATCCCGAAGAAGGCACAGATGTGGGCCAGTTCGAAGACCCCTACGGCGATGACTTTGAGTCTGATGGGGAAATCATCGAGTTGGACTCTGCCGACGAAGAAGATGAACCAATGGAGGAGAAAACGATAGAACTCCAGGAAAAGAAAGAAGAGCACGAGCCCGAGTCGACGCTCTACTTGCCCCACAGATCCAAGCCTTTGGGTCCAGATGAGGTGTTGGAGGCAGACCCATCGGTCTACGAGATGTTGCACAACGTCAACATGCCATGGCCGTGCTTGACGCTTGACATCTTGCCTGACAATTTGGGCAATGAGAGAAGAAACTACCCCGCATCTTTATATGTGGCCACAGCTACACAGGCATCCAAGGCCAAGGATAATCAGTTGATTGCCATGAAGTTGTCGTCGTTGGCCAAGACTTTGGTCAAAGACGAGGACGACGATGAAGAAGACGATGACGACGACGACCACGTGGACCCTGTCATGATGTCCGAGACCATTCCTCTCAAGTCTACCACCAACAGAGTGAGAGTGTCTCCCCACGCGCAAGAGACCGGAGAGTACCTCACAGCGCTTCTGCAAGAAAACGGAGAAGTGCAGATCTTCGACTTGGCTTCGCAATACAAGTCTTTCAACACGCCTGGATATGTGATGCCCAAAACCGCCAAGAGACCCGCTCACACCATTCGCGCCCACGGCAATGTGGAGGGCTACGGGTTGGACTGGTCGCCGCTCATCAACACGGGAGCTCTTCTAAGCGGTGACTGTCTGGGACGCATCCACCTCACAAACAGAACCACGTCCAACTGGGTTACGGACAAGACGCCTTTCTTCGCTTCGGACGACTCCATCGAGGACATTCAGTGGTCCACCAGTGAAAACACCGTGTTTGCCAGCGCAGGCTGCGATGGCTACGTGAGAATCTGGGACACCCGGTCCAAGAAACACAAGCCCGTGCTCTCTGTGCAGGCCTCTACATCTGACGTCAATGTCATTTCGTGGAGCGACAAAATCAGCCACTTGTTGGCCTCGGGCCACGACGATGGTTCGTGGAGCGTGTGGGACTTGAGAAATTTCACCGGAAAGGAACAGCCAGCTCCTGTCGCACACTACGACTTCCACAAGTCGGCAATTACATCCATCTCGTTTAATCCCTTGGACGAGTCCATCATCGCAGTCTCGTCGGAGGACAACACCGTCACCCTTTGGGACTTGGCCGTGGAGGCAGACGACGAGGAAATCGCACAGCAGAAAAAGGAGACACAGGAGTTAAGCGACATCCCCCCTCAGTTGCTATTCGTCCACTGGCAAAGAGACGTGAAGGATGTCAGGTGGCATAGACAAATCCCCGGCTGTTTGGTGTCCACCGGAGGAGATGGGTTGAACATTTGGAAGACGATTTCGGTCTAATGCATATTGACATAATCCCAGTTCGGAACGTTAGATCACGTGTAGCACGCAGTTGACGGCTCCCGTAAGCAGCTTAATGGTGTAGTGGTGGAGAGGTGCGATGAGTGCGCAGTTCATGTGAAAGTCGAGTACTCATGGCTAAGAAGGACAAGAAGACCAAGGAGGCCAAAAAAGCCCGTGCAGCGGAGAAGCAAAAGAAAAACACCGCCAAGTCGGACTCCAAGAACAAAAAGTTGGCCAAGAAAAATGGCGACGAGGACGACGACCAGGATATTGATGCCATCTTGGAGCAGTTCGCCAGAGAGCAAGAGGAGTTCGCCGCCATCAAGATCGAAACGTGCTCCAGACCCTCCAGCAGGCTAAATCCATCGCTAGTAGCGTCTCCCATTCATGGAAAGCGGGAGATGTTCTTGTTCGGAGGAGAGCACGAGGTAGACTCCCACGCCCACTTCTACAATGACTTGTACACCTACACCATCGAGAACAACACGTGGAGAAAAATCACCTCGAAAAACTCGCCACTTCCCCGCTCGTCCCAGGCCATGTGTGCACACCCGTCTGGGGTGATTGTGATGTTCGGAGGAGAGTTCTCGTCGCCAAAGCAGTCAACGTTCTACCACTACGGAGACACGTGGGTCTTGGATGCCGAGAGCAAGGAGTGGACCAAGCTTGAGCTGAAAAAAGGCCCCTCGCCCCGTTCTGGCCACCGTATGTGTGTGTGGAAGAATTACATCGTCTTGCATGGAGGGTTCCGTGACTTGGGTACGCTGACCACGTACCTCCAAGACATGTGGCTTTTCGACATCACCACCTACAAGTGGACACAGGCGGAGTTTCCTCCCACGCATATCTTGCCCGATGCTAGATCAGGACATTCGTTGGTGCAACATCCGGAAGGAGCGGTGATCTACGGAGGCTACTGCAAAGTGAAAGCAAAGAAGGGGTTGCAAAAAGGGAAGGTCTTTACGGACGCATGGCTTGTGAAAATGAAAGCCGATCCCAAGGGTATTCGCTTCGAGAGGAGAAGAAAACAGGGTTTCACGCCGTCTCCGCGTGTTGGGTGCTCCATGGTCAGCCACAAGACCAGAGGCATTTTGTTCGGTGGTGTTTATGACTTTGATGAGAGCGAGGACAACTTGGACTCTCAGTTTTACAACACGTTGCTTTCGTACCAGATCGACTCCAACCGGTGGTTCAATTTGAGCCTCAAGCCCCGCAAGAAAAAGAAGCAGGAGCAGCAACCTCAAAAGACAAGGGACGAAGACTTGGAGGAAATCTTGAACTCGATTTTGGCCAAAGCTAAGTTGAACGACGAAGGCGAAGATGACGAAGAGATTTCTCAGATCGAGCGCCTCAAGCAATTGGAGGAGAGAGAGCAGATGGAGAGCGAAAGAGTGGAGTTCCCCGTGTCCAACCAATTGCCCCATCCCAGATTCAATGCCACCACGTGCGTTGTAGACGACACTTTATACATTTTCGGTGGTGTTTTTGAGAGGTCAGAACAAGAGTTTGCTCTCGACTCGTTCTATGCGATCGACTTGAATAAGTTGGACGGAGTGAAGGTTATTTGGGAAGACTTGAGTGAGTTAGAAAAGGAATATGTGGGCTCCGATGACGACGAAGATGATGACGACGAAGATGACGACGAAGATGATGAGGAGGAGGAAATAGAAGATGACGACGACGAAGAGGAAGAGGAGGAAGAGGAAGTTATGGAGGAAGAGGATGCCATTCCGGACCCACGTCCATGGCTTCCTCACCCTAAACCTTTCGAAACGTTGCGTGCGTTCTACGTGCGTACCGGAGCACAGTTCTTGGAGTGGTCGATCTCCAGCAACAGAGAGGCACGCGGAAAGTACTTGAAGAAAGCAGCTTTCGACCTTTGCGAGGACAGATTCTGGGAAAGAAGAGAGCAGGTCAGAATTGGCGAGGATGAGCTTGAGCAATTGGGCGGTGTGGGAGAGATTGTTGAGAAAGACTTGTCGGTCAAGAACAAGAGAAGATAGATGGATAGAATGTAAAAAGGTTTTATTCAGATTCGCGCACTAAGGATGTAGGCGAAGCAGACGGTGCAATATTCGACAATTATGGGATGCTTCGAGAGACTCGGGAAGCCTCTGGACCGCAGGGGAACATGTGTGCTGGTAGATGGCGGCGCCTAGGCGAAGTGAATACCAACTTGATGGAAGGCGTACAAGAGCTTCAAGAAGTCGGTCTGGTCCATCTTGGCGGATCTTTGCTCTGCAAAACCCGTTTCGGAGAGCACAGCATTGATTTTCTCCTTGACGACGTTGCTCAAGTCACCCTTGGCATCCGTCTCCATGGCATCTGCATTCTGCAGGGCAAGGAAAGCGGTGTAATTCTTCGTGAGTATCTCTAGCACGTTGCTGGACTTGAAACCTGCAGCCACGGTCTTATTTTTCCTCACAAAACAGATTCGGAGCAACCCGTCCCACTCATTGAAATCGACCGATGGCCGTGGCTGCTTGATCTCGATCCGTACCACCGAAGACTCCACCTGTGGGGGAGGACGGAAGTTGTTTTTGCCCACCTTCATAATGTGAGTCACGTTGGCCCACATTTGCACGTTTGCCGAGAGTCTGCAGTATAAGGAGTCGCCTGGTCTGGCCAAAAGACGCAATGCGAATTCTCTCTGGAACATGAGAATCGACACTCTTGGCGGTCTGGGCTGGTTGAGCAATTTGAACACCAATGGCGAGGAGATCTGGTACGGCGTGTTGGAGATGCACACGTCAAAGTAGGGGAGCTCAGTTTTCATGAAGTCTCCTAGCAAGATCTCGAGCTTCTTTTCCTGTGGGGTGCCGTGGACTCTTTTCGTCAACTCGGCGGCCATCCTGGGATCCATTTCCACGGCTATCACGCTTCTGGCTTGTTCCAAAATCTTCACCGTGAGATTACCTGTTCCGGGTCCGACCTCCAACACCACATCGCTGGGTTTGATGTGGGCCTTGTCAACTATACCCTGGGCCACCAATGGGTTCTTGAGAATGTGCTGGCCGAGGTTGGTGTTGAACTTGAACACGGAGTTGATGTGCTTGTCTGCAGACACAGTAGGGCCTGCGGGACTGGCCGAGGTGGAGAACTTCTTCTTGGGTGCCTTGGCCATGATGTGGTAGATGGAGAGGATCAGCTGCATCTCATCGCTGCGCGATGGATCACTTCCGCACACCCGTGCCTCCGCGCCGATTTGCAACCGTTCGCAGTCAAACACGAGCTCTCGTGCAGAGATACCCAGAACAAGATGCCTGACATGTTCCAGAAAAGAAAACACCGTAGCGTTGACTTTTCTCGCGTTAGTATTTTGGGCTTTGTGGCGCATCTCGCCAGAACTTGCCACCACGCTCATCCGAAAACTTTTCCGTGCATCAAAGAGTCCGACTTTGAATTTACCCTCGATGAAGAGCCTCAAATGTATTTCCGGAAGGACTGCCCGGCTTACGACCAGTACAAGCACATTTTTGGGGTTCAGAGGAAAACGCCCACTGTGGGTCGTACCCCCAGCCCTGAGCCATGGCTCGCCGCTACTATACCCGAGGTGAAAGATCAAATGGAGATATCTCAGCAGTATATTGAAACTTCAGCAGCCCAGATAGCAGAATATCTCACACAAGAGTTCGACAGCCCTTTAAAGCTCTTCAAGTACAAACATGCTCGGGAAAAGGACTTGGAACTGGTAATAAGTGCTCACATCAACATGACGGAGGATATTTGCCTTTGCACACCCAAGTTGTTATTGGACATCGAGCTTTTGAGGCTGGAAATAGTTCAGCACAAAATCGCTCTTCTCAGTGGTGACTCTGTCAACGCAAGCGACCTGCGTGTTTGTATGGAGGAGTATATGGAAGCTTTGAGGAAGTGCAACGCCCAGATAACCAGATCTATCTTGTTCATGCAAGCCGGCAGCTATTTGATGAGCAGCCTCAGCTTATGGGCCGATTCCAACCCCACACTCTGCCACGTGCAGATGTCTATCAAAGAGAGGCACCACGAACTAGGCCGGATCCAGTGCTTTTCTGACCTCTCGAAACTCAGAGCCATATGCCTTTCGCTCACAAATACGTGCAAAGAGCTCATTCATATGACTGAAGTTGTTCATTTCGAAGAGTCACCGACCGAAGGTAGCTTGACAGGTGGCCTGTATGCACGTTCGGAGGCAGAGCAGGTGTTATACAGTCACAGCAGCAGCTCAAGTGAGACTGCGCTAGATTCCATTAACCATGAACCAAAATGTTAAGCAAATTATTGGTAGTAAGAGGTGCCTTTTAAAGCACAGGGCCTTGGTAGGTACTGACCATCCGGCTTTAAACATTCGAAACTGCACCAGTTATATGCAGACTTTCACATCTTGGGTGTTTTCGCAGCTTTGCGTAAATACACGGTTGCAATTTAAAACTACTCATCTTTCTGTCTTAATGACTGCAACCAGCAAGCTGTCGCTCTACACCGACGTTACTTGGTCGGCCAAAACTTTGAATTTGTCGATATCTCGCTTTTTTTCCACCATAAAAACGGGCCTCGGTGCCTCGCCTGGCTTGGATGGCCTCCACCTCCCCAGAAACAAAAGTACTCCTACGGCCCCACTACTTACATGGGACCACTTCCGAGACCACCTTAATCTCGTCGGAGTGGATCACAGTCGAGAGAAGCGAGAAAAGGCTCAGTATAGACTTCTCAGGGACACAATTTCGAGCATAGACCAGAGCTTCTCTTTGGATGCAAGGACTACTGCGCAACCTGGTCCATCCCAGCAAATATTGGCATCTCCCGTGACAATTGAGAGGACAAGAAGTTCTAAAAAATCTTCCAAAGTGGTTCAGCCTGGGGTTTTGCAGCCACTTGACCAGCACATGGTGGAGGACTTCAGAAAAGACTTTTACAGAGTGCCCCCGCCAGTATACATGAAGTTGCCCCACGAAAGTCCTCAAGAGGATGACGAACTCACCTTGAGTCTAATTTCAATGCCGATTCGAAAGCTTAAAAAAATCCCCCCTTGGGTTCAATACAGAAGAACCATGCCTGATGCTGAGTACGAGTTCTTTTCTGTTTACAGAGGACTAGAAAAGAAGGTCATTTTGTTTCAAGAGTGCTACGAAGATACGAGAATCAACTTCGGTCCGATATGTGAGTTTGTGAGAACCAAGCAGTTGAATACCATGGTTTTTTTCAAGCAGTGCCAGCGTCTCAGAGATGAAACGCAACTATTGCGAGAGCGCCTAGGCCAATTCCACATTCAATCTTACGACGTCTTCTTTAGCGATAGCCCGAGCCGTAGCGAGACTTACACTATTCAGTTGGCTCAGAGAAACTACGCTATCCTCATGGAAATACTATTCGATTTGCAGCGTGCAAGTCTTTTATGTGAGGAGAAACTAGCCCATTGCACCGAGTCACTTTCCAGAGTGAAGAGCGCCTTAATCACGGGAGAAGATACCTTCCAGGCATTCAAGTCAGTGCATGGAAAGTTTGTCCGAAACGACACCCTTTTGGAGAAATATTTCTGGAAGCTCTGGTGGCACTTTGATATAATTCAGCAGCAGCTTTACGGTGGAGGTTTCAGAGAAGCCCATGAGCAGCACCAAAAAGTATTGCGACAGTCTGTGGCTGAGACATACGAGGGAAGAATGTTGATAAGTACAGTTGAGCCCAAGCTTCGAGGCCTACATCTTCTCATCAGGCAGATTGAGCACATGCATGAAGGCCGTATAAGCGCACGAGGCGCAATCCAACGCTTAAATGGTTGAGAATACTAGCGCAAGAGAAATAATAGTACTGAGAGGTCTTAAATACACATAAAAGAGCGCTCACCAAGAAGGAGCAAGAAAGCTCGAGCCTGGGTAGTCAAATACCTTGTAAAATTCACCAATCTGATTGCTCTTTTGATTGCCTGGTTCGAATCTTAAACAATCTTCTGGCGCATCGTTCACTTCATGGTTTTCGTCGTTCTGAAATAGATTCTTGAGTCTGCTTTCGACGTTATTCTGGCACACATCACTTAAAGAGTAAATTGGTAAAACCGGGTAGCTGTTTGCCTCTTCTCCCCAAGGGTCAGGCTGGCTGAAGTCAAAAGACACCCTCTGCTGGATCAACTTGCTTTCAGGTGATTTTCTGGCTGGATCAGTGAGAATAGATTTTAGTGGAGAGCTTAAGCCTAAGGATTCGGGCCGTCGTTTATGAGGTTCCATTGTTTTAGGCGCAAATTCAAGACGATAGTTGGAATTTTGAGTTCGTGGCCGTTGCTCCAAGGAGAGCTGCTCCATGAACTCACTGGCTCGGTTTTCGGAAACGAATTTTTCATGTGGCTGTCTGGGTGCAAAACTGTCGTTTTCTTCGAGTAAGGGCACATTTGGAACGGAATCCTCGGGTGGGGCAAGATGACTAAGACGGTCAACAAAAGAGGAGTTTCTCCTTGCCAGCTCAGAAAGCTGCATATGTGCTGTTTTTGCAAGCATATTTCTCAGTTGATTTTCCACAAGTTTCGTCTCAGCAGGTTCACCAATCTCATTGACCTGGAGCTCTTGGCTTGAAATGCGGATTGGGAGGATCGCTTTATTTTCAATTGCTGAATCTTGTCCCGTTTCTCTCCAGCCATTTCCCTGGAAGGCACCTGTCGGTAAAGTCCCCCCGCATAGTTTGTTTTCAGGGCAGGCTGCAATGGTCGATGCTTGCCAGATCTGTTTTGGAATCAGCCTTACAAAATCAAATTCCTGGTGGCCCTCTTCTGAGCTAAGGAATAGCAGGAAGCCCTTTTGAAGGCCGTATCTATCCAGATAAGATACTAAGCGCAGTCCGTTTTTGCGGTAGTTCACCACGAGTATCTTCTCATCTTCAAAATCACTGGACTGTGCTTTTGGAATTCTGGAAAAGCACGTGTGCTGGTCTTTCGTTTCAATCTTTTGCCGTTTCTTGGCAGCCCGATTTATGTGAGCTCGCCTGTTCTTCTTCCGCTTTTTTTCCTTTGCATTTTTTTCAACCGAATGAGTTTTCTGCGTGTGAGCCTGAAGGTCTTTAGCCTTAGATACAATTCGGCTTGCTAGGGGCTGCTTGTGTGAAATCTGACGTCTTCTTTTGGGGCTATTCCTCAACAAGTGGGAGACCAAGTACCCCAGAGCTCTCCTTCGATTTTTCAGATTCTTACCTTCTTTTTTGGTGAGACTTGATGAAATCCTCTCTGTCTCCAAGATTGTGGGTGTACTTTCTGTAAGATCACATTTTTCCTCATCATGGATCTCACTAGTTGGCAATGCGGTGACGCCAGAATCAGGGCTCGCTTTCAGGAGAGAGCTTATATCGGAAGATGTGTCTTGGAGATCTTCCCATCCCCCGGGTCTTCCTTGTTTGTTGACAAGCACGTTGTTTTCTGCTTGATCAATTGAGTCTTCGTGTACTCGTTGAGGAGCCGATTTTGCAACATTCACATCTCCGGGCTCCAAATCGCTTGCTGAAAATCCAATGACGAAGCATTCTTCTGCAACATCATCAAACTCTTCTTCCTGGGCCGCAGTAAGCTTTCCGCTGTCAAGGTTCGATGGCTGTGAAGGTACTGTAAAGAGCTCATCTTCTGCAAAATCAGCATCTGAGGACGATTCTGGGCGTAACTTTCTGCCGAGGACCTCTCGCTCCATCGCCGTCTCCAAGACTATTTTCAGGTACGGGTCTAGCTTTATAATTGGCTTCGGGCACTTTTCCTCCAAGATGCGGCATAGATCAAGGGGCTGCTGGACTATACCCCTGGTCGGTGTGGCCAGAGCATAGAGGTCTCTGCTCATCACGGCCCAGACTCTGAGGGCTCTCAAGCTCATCACTTGCAAGAGCATCATAAAGCAGAGGTATTCGAGATCAAAAAAGAGGCTTTGATAATTTGATTCCAACCCTGAGTCATTTTCCCTCCGGAACCTGTTGGTTGCAATGCTCCTCTTTTCCCGTGAGATTAACTCGCACGAGTTGCATGTCACATTACAATCTGCAGCAAGAGTAAGAGCTGCCGCTTCTGCACTTGCGCTCAGCAGTACACCATTTCGGCGCCGTGAGTCATCCCGGGTCAAACGCCCAGTTTTCTTGCCAAGTCTTGCGGACTCGGGGGCGCTCGCATCCTGTGCCCGCAATAAACCGCTTTCAAGCTCCACACCATAAACCCCAATTTCTACAGAAAACAGTCCACGGCCTCTTGCCGAATCTATACAGACTGCACAGGCGTTGACCTCAAAACCAGGGCTTTCTGACCAGCACAGATTACCAGCACAGAAAGTGAGCATGCACAGCTTCACGCAAAACTTGGTGTATCTCCAAGCGGCTTCAAAGTCGACAAGTGTACTTGTCATGGGCATCATTGAAGTCTCGGGCAGTTGATTACAAGGAAATACACGACTTCCCCAGAAGTAAGGAGGCCTTTACAAAAGCGAAGATAGGCAGTCTATAGACGGAATTTAACACGGTTGCTCTCAGGCTGCTTATAGAATAAGTGCTTTGATGTTCAAGTGGATTGAAGTTGCTGCTCTAGAGAAGAGTAGATTTCTGGGCTGACTTTTTGCACCCAGTCGCACAAGAATGGTGCGCGGAACAACTCCATCTTGTAGATCATTCCTGTACATAAGGCCGCATGATTTCTGAAACGGGCCTGAAACACCAAAGCAGCGACAGTCAACTCAACCATCAGGTGTGGTTTTATGATTTAAAAACGCAGCGAAGTCTGCCCACTCTTGCCCCAGTGCTCAGCTCTCTGACATCCACCACTGCGGAGTTGGAAGGGCCGGAAACAAATTAGCAGCCCCAAACACCGGGCCTGCACATAGTGCCCTCGCACATAGATTGTAAACACACCTGTGACATCAATGATGATCAACCAAAGATCTCACAGAAAACAGGCAGCTGAAACATACTCGTTTTACTTCTGACAAATTCACCATATCCAAAGAAAACCACTTATTGATTTCTCCCAGCAATTTGTGACCAATGATCAGCTCGCCCGCAAAGGGTCTCTCATGGGCAGTCAACCAGTTCGACATCGAGCTGATTGTGGACTTTGACCTACCGAACAAAAACCTGGATCTTAACCATCACGAAACCTTCAAGATCGAGCGAATTCTAGAAACCCTAGGCTCTTATTTGCGCAAGCTAAGCGATTGTGCCAGGGGCATTTTAAATCATAACATCAACTTAGACTGGTACTTTGACAACAGAAAAATCACCTTTCAGCTCATCGCATTGTTGAAGAGAATTGACGCATACTTGACTCTGATATTCGACCTCAGGCTTACTCTCTCGGGCAGCTTTACTCTCGAGGAGATAGCTCTGGTCTCTATGGATTCCATGCAGCTTGTTACGAGTATCAAGAAAAGGTCCGACGTGGCGACCTCGTACATGGAACTTCGACATCTGATAATTGATACTTTAGACATAGAGCTTTCCGAGTGCTCCACAGAGATGTTTTCAATCAAGAACTCCTTCAAAGCACCATATATCAACGAAAAGCTCACGATCGAGCTGATTTTGGAGAAGTTCCGTTTTGACGGCCTTCGCAAAGTCAGCTCACCACATTTGGGTTCCGCATCCCTCCCTTCGTTGTATGACGGCGAGGAGCTGAGTTTCGACCGACTAGATCAGCTCGAAAAGCGTCTAGATCCAATGCAGGCCTCCATTGAGTTCTTGGCTCAGAAAATCGCCGACTTTGACAATCTCAACGCTGCTGTGTTCCAGGACGCCAATGATCTCCTTGGCTCTGATTTCCGGAATTTACAGAACAGGTGGGACGCCCTCCTTGTGAACTTTGCAGCTTTGAAACGCACTTCAATCGACTCCAGATATTACAAAATATTCTATTTTGTGATTACAGAAATTCTGGATCGCGTGCATAAACTCATTCGAGATGTGAAACACGAGGGCATCGTTGCTGTTTCCGAAAAGATAGCAGGTGATTTTAAGGTCTGCTCAAGTACCATAAAGTTCATCAACTTGGCGTTCAAGGACTCCTTAATCTATCAAAAAGACTTGTTATCTCTATACAATGAGTCGGTTTTGCCGCGATGGTCGTATCTCAATGTTCTTCTTGGAGAAGAAAAGCCCTCATCGCCATCCGTGACTCTTTCCACTTTTCATGAGACAACACATTCACCAGCCTCAAACCATATGCCTTGCATGAAATTTCCGCCGGCGGAAATCGATGAAATCATGGCTATTTCAAGATTAAGCACTAACCTGGATGTCGCAAAAAGTACTCATGTCAAGAAAGAAGGCTCACGTATTTCATCGGGAGGCAGCTTGAATTTGGGCTTGGGGGTAAGCCCGACCACGACAGTTCCTTGTAGCGTTGTTAAAAGGGACCGGATTTTGGAGTTGAACATCGATGCACGCGTGATTCCAAAGTCAAACATTCAGATGGCCATAATGGGACTTTCAGAAACATCGGGAGTCGAGCAGAAAATTTGCATTAAAAATGGCGAGGCCATGTCTACGAACAGGAAAGCATTGAAGACGAGATCCACGCCAAAAAACGTGTTGGGCGAATCCTCTGTTCCAAATCTTTCGCCTGTTAATTGGAATACCAGGAAATCGGGTGTATACAGCCCTTCGGCCCACTTGCCGTTGATCAGTGAAATGACTAGTCTCCCTAAGGCTGAAAAGAGATCCACCAAGCAGCTTTTGGAGATTCTCAAAAACAAAGGCAAGTGCGAATCTAGAATTCCCCGCATTGTGCCACACTACTTAGACTTGCAACTTCCTGTCCTCAAGAAAATGGAAGGCAAATCGCAAATCGCTAGCATCTCGCCAGATAATCCAGTGTTCTACTCGCCCGAGCGCAGGGCCGAGTTGGTCACACCTCAGAGATACGTCAGCTCTTCAAGCTGGTGCGATCTTCCTTCCGTACTGGAGGATACTCCAGAAAATCATCTTGGGGAAATGGACACCGACTTTTCGTTGATCCAAACCCCCGATGACAAAAAGTTGTTATCACCATGGGTGGACAAACGTCTGCTAGGCAACTTTGCAAGCAGTACGCATAAAGGCTTTCTCCGTACGCCAACTAATGATCTTCTATCACGCAAGCCGTCGTTGAATTCAGTGCAAATTCCTCACCTTTCACCGAACGACAATGAGAACCTATTCCTTTCGCCCACATGGAGATCTACGTCACCGGAACGGCCTGGCTCATCTATGGGTTCAAGGTATGACGACGTGAATTTGACACAGCCATTAAAATTCCCCAAGCAACGCTGGAAGTGATAGCATCAAACAGAAGGTACACAATCGTTTGAGAAATCTGAGAACATGATTACTTCTTTTTGAGGTCAGACTCCTCGTTGGGATCGGCTATTGAATTTCTGGTGAAGCCATCGAGAAAAAGGTCTTTTCCGAAGATCTTGTACATCAAACTGTTCTTCTCAGTTTTCCACTTTTCTTCCTCGCTGAACCTGCGCACCGTTTGACCCTCTATGATCTCACCCTGTTGGATCTTCTTGGTGGATTTCCCCGAGACTCGCTTGTATATTTCCCATCCTGGTATAAGAATGAGCGGGATGGAGAATAAGATCATGAATACACCTCTGTACCTCGTTTTCACCTCTTTGGGTGCTTTCTTCCAGTCCGGGCGTCCAGTTTGAGCCAAGTCCTCATAAAAGGCGGCGCCCTTTTTGGGCGGTGGATTTCTCACTGTACCCGGGCTCATGTTGAATCCTTTTTTGGGGTCATGTGAGGGAAATGTTCCGGGTTTCTTCATATGGTGATTGATAGCAGAAGATATAGTTATATACATTCTGGTGTGGAGCCGCGCCTACAAACCCCAACACCAATCAGCAGAACTTATCGCTAACAATAGAATACAGCATATAAGACAACATCACTCGGCATTTTGCGAACTCCCACTAGCACAATGTCCCTTGAAAGTTTGATTGCTCAGAAATCCAAAGCCTATCCTTGTCCGGAAGGCATCACCTACGTCTATGGCACTGCCGGGTTCCGCATGAAGGCTGATCTCTTAGACTATGTCAACTACACCGTTGGGCTTGTTGCCGCATTGCGCTCCAAGTACTTGCAAGGAAAATCCATAGGGGTGATGATCACTGCATCCCACAACCCGCCTCAAGATAACGGTGTGAAAGTGGTAGATCCTATGGGCAGTATGTTGGAGGCATCATGGGAGGGCTACGCAACGGCTCTAGCAAATACTGCTCTGGACCAGTTGGCAGCAAAAGTGCAAGATATTGCCCAGGAGTTGAAAATCAATCTTTACTCGCCTGCGCATGTGATTGTGGCCCGTGACTCCAGAGAATCGTCGCCTCGCTTGGCCAAGGCCACCGTGGATGGCATTCGGTCGCTTCCTGCCACCGAGGTTGATGACTATGGGCTTTTCACCACGCCTCAATTGCACTACATTACACGCACGTCTAATGATCCAAGCTATGGCAAGTGCCTGGAAGAAGGATACTACGAAAAGATGGCTGCTGCATTCAAGAGCATCTTCAGCTTAGGTTCGGGAAAGAAACTCGACATCACCATCGATTCTGCCAACGGAATCGGTGCTCCCAAAGTCAAAACCTTGCTCGAGAAGTATTTGGACCAGGAGATCACATACTCATTTGTGAACTCCTCTTACGATGTGCCCGAAACGTTGAACTCCAACTGCGGTGCTGACTTCGTTAAAACAAACCAAAAAACCCCTGCTAATGTGACTCCACAAGCTGGTAAGCTATACGCATCTTTCGACGGTGATGCAGATAGACTCGTGCATTACTTCCAGGATGACAAGGGCGTGTTCAAGCTTTTGGACGGAGACAAAATAGCCACGCTTCTTGCATTATTCTTGCAGAGATTGCTCTCCAAAATTGATGCCACGAAGATGGCCCTTGACATTGCCGTTGTTCAAACAGCATACGCCAATGGTTCATCCACGAAGTACGTCGAGGACGTGCTCAAGATCCCTGTGAGATGTACTCCAACCGGAGTTAAACATTTGCACCACGAAGCCGAGAAATACGATGTGGGTGTGTATTTTGAGGCTAACGGTCATGGAACTGTCGTCTTCTCGCCTGAAGCTGAAAGAAAGATATTCGACTACAAGTGCAGCGGCCCAGAAGAGGAGCAGGCCTTAGAAGTCTTGAAGCAGTTCACGAAATTGATCAATCAGACCGTGGGCGATGCTATTGCAGACTTATTGAGTGTGTTGGCCGTTTTATACTACTTGGATATGGATCCCCAAGCATGGGATAGCGAGTACACGGACTTGCCCAACAAATTGGTCAAGGTGATTGTTCCAGACAGAACGGTATTCAAGACTACAAACGCAGAAAGAACTTTGGTGGAGCCCCTGGGAATGCAAGACAAGATTGACTCCATTGTGAAGAACTATGAGAACGGAAGATCGTTTGTCAGGGCCTCGGGAACAGAGGATGCGGTGCGTGTTTATGCGGAAGCAGACACCCGGGCTCATGCCGATCAGTTGGCCGAGGAAGTCAGCTCTTTGCTCAAGTGAGCTTCTGAAGGTTTACCCACTCGTATTTTTTTTGTACTGACCTGGGCTGACGAGCTTCTTTCCCAAAGACCATAATCCCCGGCGCTTCGACTTGGCCTTCGCCTCGAGCTTTCGGTACCATTGCTCACACTCTCCAAATTCAGCCCCCATCTTAGACTCGTAAACCACAGCCAAACCGTTTTTTAGCATCTCAGCACTCACATCACGGCGCCCGTTCCACTTCCACACTTGCGCTCGGGCCACCACACGCTTATACTGATCGATTGAATACGGCGTAATCACCACAGACCTATTTATGAGATACCGCCGTAGCCACGCAAGCGCCTCTGCTGAATAGGGCTGCGCCGGTTTGCCAAAATGGGCGCTTTCCGGCGCGTCCACTCCACACAAACGAATCATCAATGTTTCGTCCTTCAACTCAGACCGCTTTTCCGGCGTTTTCCGGAGCCATCCCCACCCCATGAGTAGTCCTCCAGGAGTGTGATAAAACCTGAAGTTATCTCCGTCACCGACTCGGGTGACTCTGCCGTACAATCTCTGTTGGTTGTCCAAAATCCGTGGTGTGAGATTTAGGTATGTTCTGATGCGACGCACATAGCGATTGTAGAATTTATAGGATAGAAGAATGCTGCCAGCCACCCCTGTAGAAAGGAGAATTACCTTCGGATGGAAAATGCTGATTTTCTCCTCATCGGGAACCTTCCTTTGGGACATGGATATAGGCCTCTTCTAGTTTGTATAGATCAATACGCGCATACACCTCGACATGGCCGCCAATTGGTGCAAGCCCAACAAACTCTCGGCGTTCCAAGAGGCACATAATGTTTACAGCTCACATCTCTTTGATTGTACCCTAGCCCCTCTCCGGAAGTGCACTCAACATCGCTTTGTTTACTAGCTCATGTGATGGCCCGTATCACGTGTTGGGTTCACGTGCCACACATTCATATGGTCTGTGAGAACACCCCTGGGGCACCTACACGACATGAGCATCGCCGACGGAGAATACGACATCGACCTCTCGGTGCTTACGGGTACCATGTCCGAATCTGACCTGGACACCTCCTCCCTTGCCATCCGATACGGCTTCATTCCAGACTCCATGGACCAGTCCAGCGCCCTTCACTTGTATCAGGGGGACCAAATATGCATCTTGGAGGCTCTGTCTTCGGAAAAATTTAAGCAGACGGATGCGCTCCCCATAATCTTCGAGGGCGTTCCTCAAAGACAGCGCCCACAGGCGGCCATATTGGCGCCAAATGACTCGTATTACCTCTCGTTCACGCCAAAATCTGATGCTTCGGGAGCAGACGTGAGAGTTGCACTCAAGAAGCTAGGGAGCACGATTCGAGTGAGCAAATCAAGAAATGCCGATAAGTGGAGAGGCTTGATCCGGGAGTGGCAGAAACAGGCCCTTCTGGGAACTAGCGACGTGATTCTCCCTTCGGGAAAAACTGGATCAAATGTCTCCACGAATATGGCCCGCGCAGCCCCCATACCGGCTCCGGTAAAGAAGAAAGTAATTCCAAGGAAGGTGGCCCGGCCCGCATCCAAGCGCCCTCCTACCAGAAGTCCGGAAACTAACGAGATCATCAGTGTGTCTGACTTCGAGGATCTAGGAAGCGACGACGACGGCGATTACAAGATGGGCCAGGATAACGAAGGAGCCGTTCTGGAAGGAAAGCAATCATCCACAGTCAGCACGATGGAAAAACTGCCTGCTGAGAAAAAAGTGCCGAGTGTATCGAAGCCGAATAGTATCGATCATGATTTGGACGACGAATGGGCTGATCTTGAAGACCAGTTGGAGGAGGTATTAGAGTCTGGTCAAGCTCCCAAGCATACTGCATCTTTTGATAGCGATGATGATTCCGCTCTCGAGGATGTGATTAAAGGAGAACCCATAATCATTGATGTCAAGGAAGAGAGAAAGGCGTCCAGCCAATCGATCATGCCGAGATTTGGCGTGAAGAAAACGCCTATGAGTCTTCGGCAATTGCACGGTAGTGCTGAGGCTAATGACTACTTGAGCAGCAGCGAAGAAGAATAGCCCAAGCTCTGCAAAAACACTGCATCAAGACACTCTGGAAGTGTTGCAGCCTCCGGTGCTGTATATAGTCCTACACGCCATTTCGCGATACAATACATATACTAGGCTACCCAATGAACCCCTGTACCTATGATTCCATAAATAGCAGGTTGCAAGCCTTGGAGCTACAGTTGGGTGTTATGAGTAGGGAGCTGTATGCTTCGCTCGCCGAAAGGGATGCTATGGTAGCTAGGATCAGCCGTCTTCATACTAAAATCGACACCATCTACGCTAACAATCCAGAACTCCAACATGTGCCGGATGTGATGAAGCGTTTCCAGAGGCCGGGAGACAAAATAGGAAAACTCACTGATTTCCCAGTGCAAGAACTGGAAGACGCGATTGATAAATTTGAAACTGATAAAGAAGCAAACGCAGCGACGTGTCCGGTGCCTGAATTAGCCCCTGTCGACATTTTAACCAAACAAGAAGTCATTCTCATAAAACACTCCCAACTATTGAACTTTTACAAAAACCTCAAGGAGCTCCTGAGTTTGGAAATCCCCACTATGACGTCTAAGGCTTACCAAGGATTGGACCCAAGTTTATTGCTTGAAAAGAGGTCTAAAATGAAGGCTGTTGCTAGAGAATTCGACTTGCTCATGGCAAAACATTTATTGATTCTCGAAAAGAGCTCGGCGCTAATTGATTCACAGTTGAGATTCTGGAAGGTCATACAGTGCAGGCTAAGGGAGGTTACGATTGCAACTAATAGGGCCGTAGGGGCTCATCAAGCGGATTGTAAATATTGAATAATGGATAACCACACGGTCCTTCACTCAGGTCAGCTCGAAAAAGAAACCAATCAAAAATATTCAAAAAGTAATGGACGAGTCCGGATTCGAACCGGAGACCTTTCCCATGCTAAGGGAACGCGCTACCAACTGCGCCACACGCCCGAGATGAAATGGTCCCTAGCAGGATCGAACTGCTGATCTTGGCGTTATTAGCACCACGCCTTAACCAACTGGGCCAAGGGACCTTTTCTTGAGAATGAATTTTTAGAGATAGTATAGTTTTATTAAAGTGTACTGTATGTATTGCCTGTCGGGATACTCGTGGGAAATTCCCTTTGAAATGGGGGTTGCCGTATCTCTTATATAGTTGAGGAGAGTCCACGTGGCACTCTGGGGGCTGTACGCGTATGCATATGCGTCTCGTATCTGACACAGTGTCCTCAACCTAAACGGGACGCCGGGACTCTTTAATAGATCAGGCTGCATGACGGAACATAACCTTGGGGGTTATTTCTCCACTTGTACGTAATGTATTCGTAAGGCTTTGCTGGGTTTGTCAGAGTTAGAAACGGGACGAGCTCGTTTCTTAACAATGAAGCTGAAATTGTATTTTTGTGGAGTTACTTTATAACAAACATAGGGCAAATACCTATTTTAATGCAGTGTGGCGATCTCGGTTTGACAAATCCATGAAAAACCCAGAAATAGCGACTAAAAAACCTTTTCCCTTCTGGACCATATTGTCTGCAACTACTTGAAACAAAAAACCACCATTCTCAAAACTCCACAACGTTGTCTTGGTGTGCATGTAAAACAACAGCTTTGAACTCCGTTTAACTATTTCTTTTTTTTTTTTGACTTTCCCCACAATGCACTTAGAGCCACTTAAAACAATATCAGCTCTCATGTAAAAGAGATATTAGGTGTAGACAAGAACACGAAACAGGGTAAAACTATTTCATGCGAGGTACTTTTACTTCATCTAAGCATTAGAAAGAGAAATTATAAAATGTAAGTTGAAAAAACGTAGAACGATTTAAGCAAGGGATCGCGGTTGATAAGCAACTACAGCGGTTGCAGAGTAACAAAATGGAAGACCATTGGTTGCATCAACACATGCAGATGAATGAGAATTATTCAGAAGTCCGACTATCTCATTAATATGGGCATTATATGTAAAATGGTTTAATCTGTGGACCAGAAATGAAGAGAACAGATTATAATTCTGGCTAGTATTAACAGTAGCTTTGAGCAGTGGATTGGGCGCATTATTAGTTGGATGAACAGCTTTTTATGAATGTTCTACACTATCTTAAATACGCTATACTGCATCCTAATTGGCTATGGTATAGTACCGCCATAGTCGATATATTTCATCTGCTGAAAGTCTGAGCGTGACTAGAATAAATGTCTTACAATCAAATGTAAGACTTATTTTTTATATCTAACACTAAAGTATGTTGCTTCTTGAATACCTCAAATTTAAATCAGAATAAGCTTTTGGTTACTGACCGTATAACAATTTCTGCCGAATTTTTACACGAATATTAATGATTCATATTATACTAGAATGTCTCTTTACATTATATCCAGCACAAGAGGGGTCTTGAAAAAAAAGGTATCTATCTATGATTCATAAAAAACAATGGACGAGTCCGGATTCGAACCGGAGACCTTTCCCATGCTAAGGGAACGCGCTACCAACTGCGCCACACGCCCGAAGTAAACTGGTCCCTAGCAGGATCGAACTGCTGATCTTGGCGTTATTAGCACCACGCCTTAACCAACTGGGCCAAGGGACCTTGTTATTTTTTTAGCGACGTGTAGGTATTTATATTAATTTAAATAAGCTGTTGCGCATGGTAGTCGTAGTGCGTATAATTTCTAAAAACTGAAGGTCAAGAAAAGCCACAATAAGGCCCAATAGGTAATAGAAAGTTTTGAAAACGAATTTCACGATGGAATGCAGTTTCTTTGAATACAGTCAACGCCTCGTGGTGCAATTCTCTTCATCAGCCCTGGTTGATTTCGGGCTTTAATTATTCGCAGCTAGTCAGGCTTGCTTACAATCATATTGATACTCCAACTTTTCTATTCCAACTGTATCTTGAATCCTGCCATCTGAAGCTTCGGAACACGAGTACACTGGTGTGAAGGCCAATTCAATGGTACATTCAAATTCGCCAAAGCATGTATTTCACCACTCATGTGACGGTCATGGGTGTAAACTGTTTATTCGCAATTTTTCATTGGTACCTCACAATAAATACAATTATTTAAAAGCGGGCCATAAATTCCAATTTTGATAATTCCACTGCCTAAATCTATTCAGAGATTAAGACGTCGGAACCTTTTGTCATGCCTTATTCAAATCACGCCGTATGTTTGGCTCGAGGTCTTGAATTTAGGGGTGGCATGCGATTTCAACTAGGCTCATTCTCTTTCGGAATTTACGTCAACGCGCAATGACTTACGCCGGAAAGAATGTGAGGAGCGACACCGTGGAGAACTACGTCCCGCATATTTGATAGGGGATAGGCATGTGAAAGCTATTTGATTATTATTAAAGCAATCTGAGATGAAACTAGTTCTTCTTGAACTTAGTAAGCAACAGGCTAAATTTGAAGGTGCTCAACCTAATGTATCTGTAGAGAAGCATGCATGCGCACAAGTTGAAGATGACAAAGGCACAGAAGAAGCCAATGTTTCTCCACACATACTTGTATTTGATTCCCACTGACAAGAGGTACTGGTCTGCAACTGTGTACAGGCAATAACCACAGTTGGAGGTAGCCTCTGGATCTTGCAAGTAACCGTGGGACCGAGCAATGAAGTTCTTCATGTACTCCCCACAGGTTTGGCCGCTTGGAGGGTCGAAGAATGCGAGTTCCTTGGTGGAACAGCGCACGCTTCTTCCATGAAGAATAGATCCCACTAAGTTCTGAATCGTGTAAGTGTAAGGGCTGACCTTGTACATGAAGGTCCAGAACCCAGGCATGAATGCCACGGGCTGCACCACGCCGGCAAACGAGACAATGAAGGCGTAGAAGAACGACACTAAAACAGCAGCGGACTGGACATCTGGCGCAAAGTAGGCCAACATAAGCGCAAACGAGATGTTGAACAATTGCAAAAAGATGGCGTATGTGAGATAGAACACTCCCGCATGAGGACCTGAGGTGTCTGCCTGAGTAGGGAAATATAAGGAGACGAAGAATAATGTGGCGCCAAATATCGTGTAAGGAATCTCGTTGACGAACTGCGAGAGAACCATAATCCACCAACTGTAGGTGTTCGAGACCTTTTCTCTTCCTTCAAAATTTTCCCTCATCATCAAACATTGAGCTTGGATTTGGTTAATCAATGGTGCTGAAACAACCATCGATAAGAAAGCGCAGAACAAGCCGTTCTGCATTCCTGTAAGCGTGTGTTTTAATCCGAAGAAGGTGAAGCCAATAAATAAACCGTTGATGATCATCAACATGAACTTGGCCATGATGTACTCTGGGTTTCTCCAGAAGGCAAGCGCAGTTCTCCATGAAACAATTTTGAATTGGTACAATGGGCTGGCTGCGTATTTGCTGCGAAGCTCGCTGGAGTCATGGCTGTTTTCATGTGGGTTTTGTTGACGGCTTTTACCTTCAGTGACAAGCTCATCGATTTTGGCCAATGCACCTTGCTTCTCTGGAGAGTTCTCCCAGATCTGGAACCAGTCAAAAGCAGTCTTAGCCGTGGCACCAGCCCCAATCACATCAAGAATGTACTCAGCGGGGTTTTCGGAACTTTCACACTCTCTTCCTCCATTTCTCTCAAAGTAGTCTATGATTTCAGCCGAGTTTTTTCCAATGTTTCCGAAGTAGACTGTTTGTCCACCCTTTCTCAAAAGAAGCAACCGGTCAAACTGCTCAAACAATGTAGACGAAGGCTGGTGGATAGTACACAAGATAGCTTGTCCTGCCTTGGCCAAGTCTTGAAGCAATTGGACAATGGCCCAAGCAGACTGCGAGTCCAAGCCGGAGGTCGGCTCATCCAAGAAAAGCAAAAGCGAAGGCTTTGCAACCAATTCTGTTCCAATGGTCAATTTCTTACGCTGCTCAACATTGAGACCAGAACCGGGCTTACCCACAATGGCATCAGCGTACTCTTCCATGTTTAACACCTTGATGATCTTTTCAACGTAATCCAACTTCTCCTGATCTGGAACAGACTGAGGTCTTCTTAACCTGGCAGCGAAGTTAAGCGCCTCTCTAACAGTGGCCTCCGGAGCATGAATATCTTGTTGTTGAACGTAACCAGTTCTGCGGACAAAAGAGGTATCTAATGGTTTTCCATTGACCAACATGTCACCAGTCACAACACCCATGTCGATTCTCTGGGCCAAGGTGTTCAAGAGAGTTGTTTTTCCTGCACCGGATTCACCCATTAAAGCAGTCAATTGACCGGGCAAACAGAAGCCAGAAACGGAGTCTAAAAGCTTTCTCTCGGCACCATCGTAGGGAATAACATAATCAACGTCTTTCCACACAAAGATATCATCAACTCTTAAATCATCAAGGACTTCACTTGCATTTGTATTGGTCTTTTCCAAGTCTTTGTCAACAGGTGGTCCGGCCTCCTCATCTGAACCAGTTGCCTCATGTGGCATGACGATGTTGTTGCTCTTTTTACCTCTTAAGAAGAAAAGACGATCAATCCCACCCTCAACTGGACGGTTGACCTCACAGCCAATAGCATTAAGAGCCATGAAGAAAATAATGAACCCAATGATTATACCAAAATTTCTCCACACATGACTAAATGAGTATTCGTAAGATAAGCTGATGTAGCGGCCACCGTCGACCCAAGTTTGGCCTTTAACTGAACCAATGAAATCACAAACAGCATTTGAAGAAGAGTAACCAGGTCCGTTGGGAGTAAGTCTGTTCGCATCACAAGGCATTTTTCTTCCATGAAACTCAGTTGTAATCATAGCTTCAAAACCATAAAGAACTGGATTAATGTACGATATCCACTTGAACCAAGGATGCATAGATGGCCGTTGGATCATGTAAGACGAGTACATCAAGGATGCCAAGATAAAAACACCCGCAATGGCATTAGCTCCTGCAATGGATTTATTCCATGCAGCCACTGCTTTAAAAAGATAGTTCATTGCCAATGTAACCAAAAACGAGAAAAGCAAAAAGGTGAAAAACTTCCCCGCATCTCTCGCCAAATTGGACAAGAAATAAATAATGAGACAGAAGAAGATATTGATAAGGAAAGCAATTGGAACCACAGTAAGACATTCGGCGAGGGCGTAAGCTGACGGATGGAAGAGACTATAGTTTTGCTGCTTCATCAATATAGGTCTAGCCCCAAAAGTATTGGAAATCTCGGCCAAACCAGTCAAAGACATATACAAGATCGAAAAGAAAATCACACCACCTCTGGAGAATGCACCATTCACAGTATCTGAGGTGTTATAATACAAAGAACCCACGACCAAAGCCTGCAGAACCGCTGCTAAAACTTGAATGATGGTGTAAGCCCTGTCGTTCACAATATTCTGGATGGATCTTTTGAAGCAGAGCATCAATTGGTTCTTGTAGTTGATAGTGTATTTGGACTTCAATCTTTGACGCTCTTGCTTTTGTTGCTTTATAGATTCAATGAGTGTGGTCTTGGTTTGGTTCTCAGTAAAATTCTGTTTGTAGTTAGCGATTTCGGCCTTGAGCTCTGCAAATTCTTCAGAGTTCTCCCAATATGTTTTGAACTCTTCAGCAGTACGGGGAACCTTATTCTCCATACCTTTGAAGGCATTTCTGCCTGCTGGATCTGTCACCGAGGTTAAAAACTCGGCGGTGGTCTGTCTTGGAGGACACTGATAACCCATCTTTTCGAAGAAAGCCTTTGCCTTTTCAATGGGACCAAAGTAAATTTGTTTACCAGAGTAGAGCACTGTCACCTTGTCAAAAGTTTCGTAGACATTTTCTCCAGCCTGATAAATTGTGACAAAGGAAGTCTTTCTCATTAGGTTCGTGGATAGACGAATGGCTCTGGCATATTCCAACGCAGTGGAAGCATCAAGACCTCTTGTAGCGTTGTCCCAACAGTACAAACTGCCTTCACAGGCCATGGCCTCGGCAATTGAAACTCTCTTCCTTTCACCACCAGAGACACCTCTGATGTAATCGTTACCAACTTTTGTGTTGTACGTATGCCTCAAACCGAATACCGTGGCTAGCATATCTCTGTTAAAATTGATATGTTGCTCAACGGACTGGCCGTCGACTCTGGTCCGAGGAGTTTTGCATGCAATAGCAAAATCAAGGGTCTGCTTCACGGTTAAATGGGGAAGATGTACGTCCAACTCAGGGTTGTAGACCAAATCCGAGGAGAATTCCTTCAATATTTCGTCACGAGAGATTCCATCATAACTGACGTCTCCTTCAAAGCCTGTGTACATGGAAACATCAGTTCCACTGACTGCTCTAAGGAAAGTTGAGCATCCTGAGCCTGGTCTTCCCAAGACCAAGAGCATCTCTCCGCTTTCGACAAGACCATTGAAGTTGTCCAAAATAGCACGGTCCGGAAGAGCCTTAGCCTCCCTTGCTTTCTGGATGGCTCCAAAGGGGCCCTTTAAAACATCGGAAAGAGTAGCCAAATAAGTGTAAGTTTCGTCCTTTCCGTAGACAGACAAGTTCTCGAATGAAATACCCAAGCTTCTGAACTTGATTCCCTCATCCTCGGCACGGCAGCGGAAAGCCTTGAGAAGCCTACCCAAATCAAAGTCATCGGGGTTTATAGTGAGGTCATCTTCATGGAAAGATTTTCTGCTGGAGAGTCTTCTGGATAAGTTTTCCAACTGGTCTAGTATATCGGAGCCTGCATCTTGTTGCTCGGCGCCTTTGATCTCGTGAATTTCCAGCGATTGATCGCTCGAATCAGTTCTCGTCTCGAGAGTCATTTATGGCGACACACTGATGAGAATAAAACTGATGAGCGACACGATGTGGGGATGCACGCGATTAAATGTTCCTTGAGATGCTGGGATAGCAAATATGCATGATGCTGCATGTGCATTTCACACCGCTCGGTGATAATCGACCGCGTTCCGCTCCGAGAATACACGAACCTGGTAGAGCCAAAAGTTGGGCTAATTCATGTCTTAAAAAAAGCCTGATAAGGTTATTCGAGGGCCAAGGAGTTTTTTCCGTCTTGTCCGAAGAGTAGAACGGGAGATGTATAGGTGAACATGAGCTTTCAAAAGAAAAAACCCGATGCGGAAGCAGCTTCCGATGGGGATTGACTCCGCGTTTCGCGCGCCCAACCGGACGACAGGCAAAATTCGGTGCTTGACGTTGCGCGCGGGCAAGACCTGTTCAGGACAACTCCGAGCATAGCGTTACTAAAATTCATGCAACAGTACAATGGTTTGCTGCGAGTGTGCTAATCAACTGACTAATGCGCTTAGTCGAAATAAGGACCCGCCATTCCCAGAAAGATTACCACTTTTTTCACGAGGTCCTCGGGGGTCCTCGGGAATGTCACCTCGTATGGCTTATATGAGCCCGTGGACGCTCTGAAAAAAGAGCTACCATCCCATACGCCGTGCTGTAGCTGTGGCGTGAGGCGGGGGTGCGGCGCGCGGCTGCGTAATGCCGAAGATTGGGTAGTTAATCGAGTCCAGTCTCCATCGGTATCTTTGTGCAGCAGCTTTAAATGATCGAGGCCATGTGATGTCAGAGCAGCCAGAATGAAGCTATTGAATTGTTTGCAATTAAGCTATGAGAAAACAGGAACATCTTGATCAGATCGCACGCCAAAGCAGCCATTCAGAAGCAATTGAGGTTGAAACTACTACAAAGGTATTCAATTCAGTACCCGAACGAAATCGACCTGATGTGAGAATCACTGTATTGAATGAAGCGATGGCAGCAAGTAGTGCGATCGCTCAGCGATTCCAGAATACCGCAAGATGCTTACGGAAGAGGCTAACTCATGCATGAGCTAAAGGATCAGAAAAGGTCCCGAACCTCACTCAAAGCTCACTGCAACTGATGTGGGTCTGGCTTATGACTACAAAACTGTAGAGCAAAAGCGTACATAAAGTATCGGCTGCAGCTGGTACCACAACCATCGGGAGTTAGGCCAGAGCAAAAAAATCCACAGACAGGCGATGAAAGATTACGACAGCGAGTGCTGCTGGACCTCTAATCACTGGCTCGCACTTGGCTCGCATTCGTTTCTCCGGAACAACATGCTATGGCGTTCATGCAGGCCTGGCAAGCGAAGCGATATGCACACTCTACTACGCTGCGATGTACAGTAGTGTTCCCACAAGCTGCCCATGCAGTGGGTCCACACTCTGACATGTTCTTAGACTCTGTAAGTAAGAAAGTAATACAGCCGTACCGTGGCAGGCCTTTATAATATCCATTACACTATGCAAGTCTCATTGTGCGACTGTCCCGTGTCTGAAGAGCCTCTCCAGCTGTCTATGGTCCGAAGCCTTAAGCTTGTAGCCTGCCAGCTCACACTACCGTGGCCTCTTCACAACAGTCTCGCGACTTCTAGTCTAGAGGCACTCGCGGTGGGCGAATGTGGCCTGCGCCTTGTGCTCGCCCCGAATTACCCGAGCATAATATCTGCAGGATGTTTTGCTTTTGCGCTTGACGGTGAGGCCTTACGAAACACTCTGCCAGGTACAGGACCAGCAGTCGCAGTATTCTCCATTATTAACAACCTGACACCCAAGCGAGCTCCTTCAATCTGGGCATACTTCAAAATTCTGGTGACCTGGACGCACCCAAAGCTTCTCTGATTCAAATCCTATATAATCGGTTATATACTCTGTTGACCCAAAACTAGAGCAGAACCTTTGTGTACGGAAAAATAGCGTGTCCTTTGAGCCTCTTCTTTCACTTACCAATAGAGCTCACACCATCATGATTGACAGCCCAAGAAAGCAGAAGTCAACCTCCGAGGTCATCGACGATCTCCACTCCAAAATCGACGTCTTGAAAGAGGAATTGGAAACGCTCAAGGTCTCACACTCCGACTACAAGAAGCGAAACGCCAACTTGTCCACTAGAAACGAGTCCTTGGTTGAACAGCTTGCGAATTGCAAGCACGAAAACGATATGATCAATGCTTTATTGAAGAGGAAAGAGCGCAGGATTGCCGACTTGGAAGGCGGATATGACGACATGAACTCCGAAACCGAGGCCTTGAGGCAGCTGGTCAAAAACTACAAAATCCGCTGTGACAACTTGCTGGAGTCGTCTAATTCCGTGACTGCCGAATTCGAGCGCCTTAAGATTTCTTACGATGCCTTGACGGCTGCCCAAGTGGAGTATAAGCGCCATTATCAAGACCAAGTGACCTCTTTGTCTGCACAACTCGAGCTGTTCAAGCAAGAAACTTCCGACAACTTGAATACTTTGATAAAAAGTCAAACTAAACATGAAAAAGACCAAGAGACTCTTTTAGAGAGTCTCACTACAAGGAATAAGTCCATGGAGCTTGTCTACTTCAACAAAAACAAGGCTGCCATTTCGGCCTTAGCTCTCTTGGCCAACATTGCAAAACTACACGGCGAAGAGTCCAAGTCGCTTCTTCAAGATAATGTTGAGATCATCAACGCTGCGAGGGAGCAGTATCCGAAGCTCGCCGAGATATTGTCGGAGAGGACAGAGGCCACGATCGATCTTGACGAACTTCTTCAAGACTCGGAAGAGAAGCTAGATATCGTTTTTGACAATTCAGAATATTCGTCTGCTGAAGAACTTGGCAGACCCGAGAGCAGACAAGCTTCGAACAGGAAAAAGAAAAATAAAAAGTCTGTGAAGAGCAGCTCGGAAATCGGCGAAGCCAGCAGCCAGACTCTTCCTAAAGCTCGTACTGCAAGAGAACCTTCTCGCAGATCACTCTCAACGGAAGGCGCACAGAACTCCAGCAGAAAGATCGGCTCTCAAAAAAGGTTATCACAGAATGCTAACATACCACGTGGGGTCAGCGGCAACCAGCGAGCATCGCCCCCATACTGCTCCTCAGGGCAGGCTGGAAGTAACATTGCACACAGAAATCTGTCCCACGGGGCCGCTAGCGGATGGCAAAATCAGGGCTCGGATAATGGACACTCGCAAAACAAAAAGAATCAGACTAACACCAGCTCCAAGAATTCCAAGAGGAGACTGTTCCACGGCGGCAGTAGCCACTATAATAGTGGCACGGAACGGAAAGTCTCTGGCAAACCGACTTTTGAGGCATAGAGCATATGCAATAAGGCGCGAGCTTACACAAGATTATATTTTCCGAGTCTTGTTTCTTAACTGAAGGCCGTTATGAGACCATCCCCATACCCAATGAACAAGAGAGGGTCTCTCCCCAATCTTTTTGAATGCAAAGCTTTTTTTCTAGATTTGCATAGCTGTCCACTATCTTCACCGTGGCTACTTGAATAAATACATAAAGACTTCTTTTCCGGCGACTGATTGCCGACAAAGGCAGGTTTAATGGCCTCCTCCGCTCTCTCAAGCAGGAATAGTTCTTCGAATGTCTTAGAGTAACCTCGCACTACCCCGTCCCAGAACCCAATGATAAAACTATCACGAAGGACTTGGACGCACTGAATGCCGTAATGCCTGAGGTTCTGAGTCTCTGAGGGCAACATGTGACATGTACCACCAGTTCCGGGGACTTGTGTTATCAAATGATGCACGTTGTAGAGATGCAATTTCTTAGACGCTGAGCCTGTTAGCAATTGCTGAGTCAGATCATCGTACTCTAGTGAAAGCACAGGCAGTGGTTTGTGATCATTCGCCAGGAATACCTTAGTGACCTCAGTGGGTTTGAACATAACCAAGCGATTCAGGGCCGAGGTTTTCTCGTACGTGGCATCATTGATTGAAAGGCCAAAAACGGCTCCAGATTCATAAGCAACGAAGAGAAGGTTTTCAGAGACGAACTTGAGCCGCATGATTATGCCATGTCCGCCACGGCCCACTGCATCCGAAGGGCCGTTGACCTCCTCGATCTCCGTGGATTTCTCTCGCACTGAAGATATGGCTACATTCTCGAGAATCCTTGATAGCGTAAATGCGCCAAAAGGGTCTGTAATTCGGTAGACGTCCAAATTATCCGAGTCCATCGTTGCAGGAGTAGCAAGGTATTCGCCGATGAAGTCTACGTTGGAAAAATTCAAGGAGTTGACAGGAATCTCCACGTGAGGCGGGCGTTTGTGGGGCACAGAACTGTTCAAGCTGGAGCTGTCAGCGGAGCATTCCAGAAGGCTCTGGGCGTCTATTTTCCACAAGCGAATGCTGGAATCCCGCCCGTGAGTTAGTAGCCCGTAAGGCGTTTGCTTGAGTGTCAATATGTGGCCCTCATGAGCTTTCCAAAGAGCCCTGGGGCGTCTGGTCGTAAGGTTCCAAACCACCACCCAACCGTCTCGGTCCGACGAGACGAGATCCAGATCTAGACGAGTAATGCATGATATGGGCGCCTTGTGGCCTCGTAGCGAGAACTGTTGCTTCATGGCCTTGTCTGGCTTATGGTGCAAATGTCAGGTGCCATTTTCGCGGCTGCGATGTGTGCTCGCTAGCATAGCCAGGAAATGAAGGTGAGCCGCGAGCGCGGCAAAGGTGGACATAATTGCCGGTATGTAACTCCCAGGAACGTGGCGGCGCGACGCCTTGCTTTTTGGCTGCAACGGCTCCATTTGGGCACGGACAACTCCGCGTTGCGTCGCTCTTTGGGCTCTAGACAAACCCGCACATCCCAACACGCTCTGCAATAGCCAAGCTCCGCTCGGGTATCCGATGTTGGTAAAGATATCCTTTGCACGCTTTCGGGGCGTTCCGCTATCAGCACGCAAAAAGTCATTGGTTTCTCTGCCGTCGGTGATTTCCGTCCTTATCGGCGAGGCCTCGGCCGCCTGCAGGCGCGCCCCACCTTTCAACCCGGATTTCTCATTCGCCAACATTCACTTCTTCATCAGCCATTGTGGGATTTATGCTTAGAAAGCCTTTCACTTCTCTCAAACAATTCCCCCCTATTCAACGCATTCTACCAGCCCGTTCAATCTCTACTAAAATGAGTGTTCCTTACAAGCAGCCCGAGCACAAGCTCACCATGATTCCTGGCCCCATTGAGTTCTCCGACCCAGTGTTGTATGCCATGGCCACGCCCTCCCAAGCCCACACATCTCCTGAGTTTGTCAAGACCTTCCAGTCGGTGTTGCAAAATTTGAGAAAGTTGTTCAAGTCTACCGACCCCAAATCGCAACCCTTTGTTCTTGCCGGATCCGGAACTTTGGGCTGGGACGTTGCCGCAGCCAACCTTCTCAATAAGAACGAAAAGGTGCTTGTGTTGCTGACGGGGTTTTTCTCCGACTCGTTTGCAGACTGCTTGCGTGTTTACGATGCCGATGTGGACGTCGTCACTGCTCCGGTGGGGGACGTTGTTCCCTTCGCTGAAATTGAGGCTCAATTGAAGAAGGAGAAATACGCCGCTATCACCATCACTCACGTGGACACCTCCACGTCGGTTGTCTCGGATGTGGAAAAGATCTCGCAGATCGTGAAAAAGGTGTCTCCTGAAACCTTGATCATTGTCGATGGCGTTTGCTCCATTGGTGTGGAAGATTTAGAGTTTGACAAATGGGGCGTGGACTTCGCCTTGACCGCATCCCAAAAGGCTATCGGCGTGCCTGCAGGCTTGTCTATCTTTTATGCTTCCAGCAGAGCTCTCGACAAGGCCTTGAACAGAGAGAAGGACTCCACTTTCTTTGCCTCATTGAAGAGATGGACCCCTATCATGAAGGCCTACGAGTCTGGCTCCGGTGCCTACTTTGCCACCCCCGCTGTACAGACCATCACAGCCTTGAAGGTGTCCTTGGACGAGATTTTCGCCGAGACTTTGGAACAGAGATTCGCCAAGCATGCCGAAGTCTCTACCCACTTCAAGCAAGAGTTGGAGAAGTTGGGTTTGAAAATCTTGCCAGTTAATCACTCGGTTGCTGCACACGGACTCACGGCGGTCTACTTCCCTGAATCCGTCAACGGGCCTGACTTATTGGCCAAATTGGCCACCAAGGGCTTTACCGTGGCTGGAGGAATTCACAAAGCATTGGTTGGCAAATACTTCCGCGTGGGACATATGGGGTATTCTGTCTACGAGGGACACGTTGCTAAGGTCACCAAGGCTATCGAGGACTCGATCCAGGAATTGAAGCAATGAACAAAAAGTCGAAGTCACTTATAGTTACTATGAGCCACTTCGACTTGCAACACGCCGCTTAGTCACATTCAGTCTCTAAGTCGACTCAAACCCCAACTTTACCGTAATGCCGTCCTTAGATCTTAAGGTGTGGAAACTTCGTCCGTAGTGGCCTTCTGTCTACTCTGGCACGTGACACATTGGATGTCCGCAGTACGCGAAAACTAGTGTTTCACCATCAAAGGTCAAAACTCACAGACCCCACCAAGCAAAGAAAGGGTGATGAACATAGATCCATATGAGGTACTACAAGTAGAGAGCAGTGCGACTCCGCTTGAGATCAAGAAGTCATACAAGAAGCTCTCCCTACAGTTCCACCCAGATAAGATCCAGCAGCTCAAAACCGATAAAGACAAGGAGTTCTTTCCAAAGTTGCAATTTGCTTACAGCATTCTTTCTGATGTCAATAAACGAAGACTTTACGATACTACGGGCTCTCTAGGCTCTTCTGAAGACGGCCTAGATGGTAGCTTCGACTGGAAAGAATACTTCCTGAGCACCACGGAGAAGATCACCATTGAAATGATCGAGGAAGATAAGCTGAAGTACGAAAACTCACCAGAGGAGCGGCAGGACATCTTGCATAATTTTGTATACTACGAAGGTGACTTCCTCCGGCTCTTTGAGGTTATACCCCACTTGGAATTCAATGAGGCCCAAGAAAGCCGGATCTTCAGCATCGTGCAGGAGGCCCTAGAACACAAGGAGATCGAGAGCGATCGCACACTCGACAAGACATGGGAGAAGTACAAGAAGTCACGGAAAACAAAGGTGAAGCAAGTGTTGAAGAAAATGGCCAAGGAGGCGAAGGAGGCCGAGAAGTTAGCCAAGGCCATAGGCAAGAAAAAAACCACTTCTGAGAATGACTTGCGGGCCATGATCCAGAAGAAATCATCCGGCCGAATGGACGATCTTATCACTTCCTTGGAGGCGAAATACGGCAAGCCTAAGGGCAGGAAGAGAAGCCTCCCTGACGACAGCGAGTTTGAGAGAATTCAGCAGAAGATGATGAAACTGCGGAAATAGAGAGTGTTACCTAGTGTCGTAAAGGCTCAAGAATGGGACGCGATTGGTTTCACGCTAGCGTGCGGCGAAATTCAGCAAAAGCACATGTATGCATAATCAGAAGGCCGAGCTTTTAAAGGCCCAGATTTCCACACCCCATTCGTCCTGAGCAGACGCTAGTATTGTCAGTCACACAAGGCCTGTTGTCGTGCAATTCTGGCGCGCAGGCTCACTTCTCGCCAGTGATTATAGACGTTTCGCGTCCCAGCTCGGTCTGCTGAAACGCGGGTAAAATATAAATAAATGTTTCCTAACGTTGTCAGGGCATTTAAAAACAACCAGGCTCTCCAAAATACCACTCGTTACTTGTTTTCTGCAAATACACACTATCGTTTGCTAAGACCCGCTATTAGATACCTGTCCAGAGCCAAAATGTCCGACGACTCCGATGAGTACTATGCCATTTCCGACGAGGAGGAGGTCGTCAAACCAAAGTCCAAGAAGGCCAAGTCCACGCCTCCTTCGTCCAACGGAGACACTGCGCCCCGTAGCGGAACCAATGCCTCCGCCCAGTATCAGAAGCTCTCCCAACTTGAGCACATTCTAAAAAGACCTGACACTTACATCGGGTCAGTAGAAAAGAATGAGGTGGAAATCTGGTGCTTTGACCAGCCGTCCGAGCTGATGGTTTTCAAGAAAGTCACTATCGTGCCTGGGCTATACAAGATTTTCGACGAGATCTTGGTCAATGCTGCTGATAACAAGATCCGAGACAAGAACATGAAGAATATTCGGGTCAACATAGACCTGGAAACAAACACCATCCTGGTCACAAACGACGGGCGTGGTATCCCCGTGGAAATTCACGACAAAGAGAAGATCTGGATTCCCGAGATGATTTTCGGAAACTTGCTCACATCTTCTAATTACGACGACGACGACAAAAAAGTCGTGGGAGGTAGAAACGGGTTTGGTGCCAAGCTTTGTAATATCTTCTCACGAGAATTCCTGGTGGAAACCGCTGATCAGAACACAGGACAGCTCTACAAACAAACGTGGACTGACAACATGCTGAAAATCGGCAAACCCTCGATCACCAAGACGAAAAACAAAAAGGAATACACAAAGATCACGTTCAAGCCCGACCTCGCCAAGTTCAACATGGATCACTTGGATGAGGACATCTTGAGTGTGTTGCGGAGAAGAGTGTACGACTTGTGTGGGACAGTGAGAGACTGCAGTGTATACTTGAACGACCAAAAGCTCAACGTCAAAAGCTTCAAGGGATACGTGGACATGTATGTTAAAGCGATCCAGGAGCGCAGTCCGGACTTGGGGATTGACAGTGCTGCCAACAATTACACCTCGGTTGTGCACGAGGTGCTCAACGAGCGTTGGGAAGTTGCCTTTGCAGTGAGTGATGGAACTTTCAACCAGGTGAGTTTTGTCAATTCAATTGCTACCACTGCAGGAGGCACCCATGTGAAATATATTTCCGACCAAATCATTGATAAGCTTTTGGAGGAGTTCAACAAAAAGGAGAAGAAGAAGAAATCCATGATCAAGGCAAGTCAGGTGAAAAGCAACATGTTCGTGTTCATCAACTGCTTGATTGAGAACCCCGCATTCACATCTCAGACGAAAGAGCAGCTTACAACCAGACCCAGCCAGTTTGCTACCAAGCAAAAAGATAAGGCTGTCGTTTCGGATCAGTTTATCAAAAAGCTCATGAAAACCAGCATCATTGATACAATTAGAACTATTGTTGACGCCAACGAAGGAAAGGCATTGCAAAAAGATGATGGTAAGCGCCGGAGTAGGGTCAAGGGTATGGTCAAGCTAGTTGATGCGAATAAGGCCGGAACCAAGGAGGGTCACAAGTGTACTTTGATTTTGACCGAGGGTGACTCTGCCAAATCCTTGGCAGTTGCAGGTTTTGCAGTCGTTGGAAGAGATTATTACGGATGCTTCCCCCTTCGTGGTAAGCTTTTGAATGTTCGTGATGCAACTACTGACCAAATTGCCAAGAACGCCGAAATCACTGCATTGAAGAAAATCATTGGGTTGCAACACAGAAAGCAGTACACAGCAGACAACATCCATGAGCTCAGGTATGGGCACGTCATGATCATGACCGATCAAGATCACGATGGCTCACACATCAAGGGCCTTCTCATCAACTTCTTCGAGTCCAGTTTCCCTGGCTTGCTCAGTGTGCCTGGTTTCTTGCTTGAGTTCATCACACCCATTGTAAAGGTAACTATCAAGGGAAGAGGACCGCAAAACAGCAAACTTTCGTTTTACTCCATGCCTGAGTTTGAAGCCTGGCGTGATAACGAGGGAAAATCTTGCCGCTGGACTCAGAAGTACTACAAGGGTTTGGGAACGTCCACTTCTAGCGAAGGTAAAGAGTACTTCTCCCGTCTTGACAAACATCAAAAGGAGTTTCATGCATTGGAAGGCGAAGAGCCTGCGTTAATAGACTTGGCTTTCTCGAAAAAGAAGGCTGACGATAGAAAAGAGTGGCTCCAAGGCTTTCAACCAGGAACACATCTCGACTCTAATTTGTCTGTGATTCCGATCAAAAACTTCATCAATGAGGAGTTGATTTTGTTTTCCATGGCTGATAACATTAGATCTATACCGTCAGTTTTGGATGGCTTCAAGCCCGGTCAGAGAAAAGTTTTATTCGGTTGCTTCAAAAGAAACCTCAAAACAGAGATGAAGGTTGCTCAGTTGGCAGGTTACATTGGAGAAAAAACTGCTTACCACCATGGAGAGATGTCACTAATGCAAACTATCATAGGTTTGGCTCAAAATTTCATTGGGTCCAATAATTTGAATGTGTTGAAACCAAATGGTGGGTTTGGGTCTCGTGCTGCTGGTGGAAAAGATTATTCCGCACCCAGATACATCTTCACGGAATTGAATGAAATCACCAGGAAGATCTTCAACCCGCTCGATGATCCGTTGTACACGTACGTTCAAGATGACGAGCAGACCGTGGAACCTGAATGGTATTTACCTGTGATCCCCATGATCTTAGTGAATGGAGCTGAAGGTATCGGTACTGGATGGTCCACCAATATACCGAGTTTCAATCCCAAGGATTTGGTGAGCAACATCAGACGTCTCATGAATGGCGAGGAATTGGAGGAGTTAGTTCCATGGTACAAAGGCTGGCAAGGAGAGCTCGAGAAGGTGGACACACAAAAATACAAAGTCAAGGGCCTCATTGAGCAAATTGATGAAAAGACCTTGGAAATCACCGAAATTCCCGTGAAGACTTGGACCGACAATGTCAAAAACTTTCTCCAGGAGGCTATCGACAGCGACAAGTCGGCGTGGATCAAGGATATGGAGGAGCAACATACCTCCAACATTAGATTTGTGGTCAAAATGACTGAGGCTGAGATGGAAAAGACTAGAAAAATCGGATTTCTTGAGAGATTTAAGCTTGTTTCGAGTGTCAGTTTCTCCAACATGGTTGCATTCGATGCTTTCGGACGGATAAAGAAATATGATAATCCTAACCAGATCTTGAGTGATTTCTTCTACGTGAGACTCGAGTATTATCAAAAGCGGAAGGATCACATGACAGCTGACTTGCAGAACCAGTTGGTGAAATTGAGCGAACAAGCCAGATTTATTAAGATGATCATCGACAAAGAGTTGAGTGTTTCCAACAAAAAGCGATCTGTTTTAGTTGAGACTTTAATGAAGTTAAAGTTTGCCCGTTTCGACAAAGAAGGACAACAAGTCAAAGAGGCCGACCAGTTATTCGTCGAGGATGCAGAGAACTTGCTCCAAGAGGAAGAAGAAGAGGTTGGAGATATCAGCCAGATCAACCAGCAAGGTGTAAACGATCTCGAGAATGAGGAAAATACTCATGTTCCCGACAATATCTACTCCCAGTACGACTACTTGCTCGGAATGTCGCTTTGGGCCTTGACTAGGGAACGCTACGAAAAGTTGTTGCAGCAAAAGGGCGAGAAGGAAGCGAGCTTGATGACTCTTTTGGGAAAGAGTGCCAAGGATTTGTGGAATGAAGATTTAGATGTTTTCCTCGAGAGTTGGGAAGAATTTTTGAAATCTGACGAAGCAGAAAGAATGAGCTTGATTGGTGGCGTGGCGCAGAAAACAAAAAAGAGAAGACGAGTCGTGAAGGCAGAGACTGCGAGGGAGGAGCCCGCCAAAAAAGTGGCCAAGAAGCCCACCGTTAAGAAAGAGACTACGCCTAAAGTACAGTCTACTTTGCCTCTTGCAAAGAAAGAACCATCTTCCAAGGTGGCATCTCGCCGGCAGCTGCCAGTTCCGGTAGATGACTTGCCCACTTTCTTCAAAAAATCTGGTTCGAAAACCTCAACACAGAGTTCTGGCGCCAAAAAGCAATCTTTCTTCGGTGGAAGCTCTGATGACGAAATGAAGGACGATCATACTGTGATTGATTTGGACGACGAGGAAGAGACAAAACCTGCTCCAAAGAGGTCCAGAAGAGGCACTCCAAGCATTCAAGAAGAGCTTGAGGATTTGACTTCTTTGGCGCCCGTTGCTTCGGGGAGAAGAAGACAAAAAGTTAGCTACACGGCTCAAGGGGGCAGTGATGTCGATGACGAGGATGAAGAAATAGAGGTTATGTCCGTGGAAGACGACGAGGACGACGCCTATTCCGATGGAGAATAGAACCACTCTTTGCCTTACGAAACTGCAATATCAAATTCTCATTCCCCATCCAATGACAGGCGTGGAATTTATACCATTTTGTTGTTAAATTTGAGCAACATAAGGGCCGCACTGGAGAAGAATGCCCCTTTCCAAGTAGTGTGCAAACAGGCCTTACGACGTGGTACCCTCCGCAAATGAATCTGAGAAGGCCTTTATGTCCAAGTCCTTGCACAAGCTTAAAAGCATCACTTTTCATGCACAATGCTTCGCACCTCTGGCAAGACCAGCCCTGTGTCCTATGAGGCGCCATAAAGCCCAAGTAGGGTGAAGAGCGAACGAAGTGCCGTGAAGAGCGAACGAAGTGCCATTTTTCAAATAAAACATGTACGCCAATTGAGTCTAGCTACCACTGGATATCCGCCGTCGGCCCTAAAACTCTGTAGTCCACGAGCAGCACGATCACGGGCATGCGCGTTGGAAGTGCACTGATGGACGACATCGTGGCCAGGCCCCTCTCCCATGAACAGTAGCACATAGGTCTAAACATAGTCACGATCCATCTCATTGGTTGTCTTGGCAAGGAATGCAGTCGTTCAAAGTGGCCGACTGGCCGTCCACGTGGCCGAGGCCTTGGGTGGGGAAGAGCGTGTTTCGAATCAAGACCTTGAGCAACTTGGAGTCTGGAAAACCATCATAGTAGAACAGCTCCGATTGCGGCGCGTCTGTTTTCTTCATTTTCCGGCGGTAGATCACCTTTTCGTTGCCGTCGTCGGCTGCCACTCGCACCTCGAAGATCCCGGGCTTGTCATACAGCGGACAGAGGGCGACCTCCGCCACAAGATTCGAGCCTGGGTCACTGAAAGTCTGCATAATCTCCAGAAGATACCAGACGGCACGATTGTGCCACTTGCACTTGGCGCAGAACTCAATAGTGACTTTGGGCCGAGCCATGGAGTGGTTGAGTCGGTCGCGCCGAGCTTGGGTGCAATACATTCTGCAACAGACTGTTTTCAGATCTACACACTGTTTTCGTGGAAAAATGGCCCTTTACGAATCTGAAAGTAAACGCTACTTAAGAAAGTCCTTACAGAACACACAGGGCCATTTTCGAGTCCATCTATGGGTCGGCGAATTTATACGTGCACCGACATGTCTGCTTTGTTGTACTGTGTGCAATTTTGTCAGCTGACAGCGAGAATGCGCTTCTAACGCTCATGGGAATTGTCTACTGATTAATATATTAAGGACCAATATTACAATTCATGCAGAATTGTAGATCGAGTATCTATACACTCAATTCATTGGATGTTCATGCTTAGCCAGTCCCACTGGCTTTTGTTTTCGGTCATGGTTCCATCGAACATGGCCGTGTCACTCTGCTCAACCGGATCCCATTCGTCTTTGACAAGCTCATTTATCAGATGAAGCACATCCGTACGTGGGCTAGGTTGGCCTGTAGAATTACTCCTGCTCTGCTCCAACACCTCCTTAGTTTGTTGTGTTTGTTGGTTTTGTTGCTTCCCGGTAAAACCTGCTTTGCTCTTCCCAATTGGTGCAGGACTGAAGTCGTCGCCATCTCTCTCGCCCTTAACTGCGCCTTTTGATGTCGGTGCCGAAGACCCAACAGATGTGGACGTCTTCCGAGTGCTTTGGCTCAGCAGTTGTCCTCTCTGTCTCTTTTTAATAACGTCTGTTTTGAGACTCAAAGGTCGGACTGTGCCGTGCAACTTCAAAAACAACCCACACGCATTGCACAACGGCTCTCCCTGCGGGTTTCTTCTCCATAGTGGCGTTGTCTTGGTGAAGCAGTTGGTGCACTCAATGTTGCCGTTAATACTGGGTGTCTTTGAACTGGGCTGCGATATGTTCTTTTTGCTGTTTTGCTTGGTGAGCATGGGCCTCACCTCATTTTTCATTTCCGCCGGCGGCGTGGGCTCTTCTGCTTTGAGCGCTGAAGTGTCTAGATTAGTTGCTTTGATGGACTTGGGCTTCTTGCCCTTTTTCTGAGGAAGTGATGCCCCTCGATTTAGCCCGGAATTGGTACCCGAGGCTGATGTGGAAACAGACCCTTGCGGACTGCTACTCTCGTTGAAGTAGTCATCAATCCAGAAATTCGTATTTCGCTCTTTCTTATCCTCGGAGGAATTCTGGTACGATAGTCTCTGCTTTTGCTTGAACAGGTTGGCGAAATTACCCTGGCCGTTGGTATCGAAAAAGCTCAATTTGGAGTCGGAATCTTCGTAGTTGCGAGGGCCCGCCAAAGAGCCACGGAGAGGCGTGTTGCTGGGAATCACTTCCTTATTAAGCATCCCTGGAAAGTAAGAGTCGCCCGCGGATGCTTGGTCGTCGAATTCGTACGGGGTGTACGGCATCAGAGAGGATGCGAAGTGGTCCGAGACGCTGACGAGTGAGTTCTCTTGTTTTATCAAGGTATCCAGGAGAATAGATGCGGGGCCCACCGGGTACACGAAAGACGATGGATCGTGCAGCAGCTGCGGCGTTTTCCTTTTGCTTGTTAGAAACTGGGAGTTCTGAGGCACGCCCATGGCCTGTGGAGCATTTGAAGGGAACCCCAGAAACAAAGGTTCGGGGGCAAAAGGAGGCGAGCGGGACTCGTTTATGTTGACGTCCGAGTCGTTCATCTTTGCAGGCGGAGCAAAGGACTGTCCGCAGTGAAGGGCCGAGGTTGGCATATATGGTAGCGTCGATGGGAGGCTCTTACCACCGAAGTACTGGTGGGAGAAGAATGGTTCCTGATGCAGTTGGCTAAAGCCACTTTGCAGAGGGCCTTCGAGCGTAAACGAGTCTAGCTGGAAGGAATAGCCGTGTTCCTCGTTGCCCATGGGATCCGGTGACTTGCCCTTGAAAGCAGCAGACAAATTCAGATGAACGCTCGGCTTTACGATGCCATTGAAGGAGTCCTGATCCGCTTCATGCGTCATAAAAGGCAGCATGGGGGCTGGTCGTTTTCGGTTGGGCACATGGTGGCTGACGGCCTCGCTCATTTTGCGAATGTGGGCCACATAGTTGAAGTCCTCCTTAGCCTTTTCTGATGGAGACACATTGTCGGCAACATGGTCCAAAAAGGGCGTTTGCATGAACGAGCTAAGCTCGAGCAGAGCGTGGGACACATCCTTCAGTAGTCTTTTGCGGGTCTTGACAAACATCATTCTCCAGATGAGATTTTCCATGCGGTGGCGGTAGGGAAGCAAATTCTTGGCGTTTTTGTACATGTGCCAGAGCAGCTCTGCCGAATGTTTAGAGGAGTGCAAATGCTCAAGGTCAGACATAACCGCTGGTTCTCAGTGACGCTCAAAGAAATGGGAACCCAGTGATAAGAATGCAAAAGATAAGCGCTGGGATGATCAGGCAATGGATCTGAGAAGTGAAGGGTGTGTCAACGAGAGTGAGTCTCTGTTGGTGTGCGTGTGAGGTGAATAGATATGATGGTGTGGATTTGAGTGAGATTTGCTGCGTCGAAGAGACTGTCGCCTGGCCATACATTGCATCAAAGCTTGGTCTATAATCGGCATGCATGCTGACATGCGTGTGTGCAGTGTTATCACGCGGCGCGGTATACGTTGATTGGTGGGATAATGCGACACCAACTCACGTGCCCGCGCTAGTGCCCTGTCGATCGCGCGTTCTGCCGCACTATCAGTGGAGGCGGCCCACCCAGATTGAGATTTCAGATTTGATCTCGCACAAAGGTCGGTACGGCTGGTCACGTGAAGCAGCCCTCGTGCAGAACTATACGATGGCATATACTCACACGCCTCGTGGAACTCCACTGGAGCCTGGCCATGCTGCGTAAGTGTAGTTTGGTTCGTGTTATTTTATTTTATGTTGCATCTCAAGCTGTCACACATTTTTTGAGTTTGTTTAAAATTGTTGAAGCATAAATCCTTCAAACTTGTTGCAAATGGTGAAGCTTTTACAAGTTCTAAAGGTTATCAGTTTTTAAGCTGGTTACATTTTTTGGAAGTTCCTTCAGCTAGAATCAGCGAGATTTTCGGACTTGAAAGCGAGTTGAAATTGTTTCAAGTATGTTTCAAATGTGTTTCAAGTGTGTTTCAAATGTTTCAAGTGTGTTTCAAATGTTTCAAATGTTTCAAGCGTGTTTCAAGTGTGTTTCTATTATGATAAAATCAGTGTCGCGCTGTTTACGGCGATGAATGTTTCACCAGACAATCTACACGGTGCAGCATTCTGCACCATGCTTCCGACATAATGCAAATAGAAGAACAATACAAGAATATACGCGAAATGCTCACAAATGAACGCATTGAGTAGGCCGCTTCATCACTAGTTTCAATCTACCCCCGCTGCCTAGAACTCGGTGCCTTCTAGAATAAGTTTGCATGTGGTCGTGCGTGACACACAATAAAGTGCGCATTTCCCTCGTCCGCGACTCCCTCAGTTGCCATCAACGGTTAATTTCTCCTTGACCACAGCCATTTTCGCCACGCCAGAGCTGACACAAAATATCACTGCAAGGCCAAAATTCGAGCCATATAACAGAGGCACCATAAGCCGCTCATAAAGTTCCACTTGCTCGTATTTTCCTTTCCGATTTTTGCTTTCTGCTGTTGGCCGCTGAATCTCCTCGTTGACCGTACTCGGAACCTTCATCCCGTCGGTTTTTTGAGCACGCCACCCATTTTCATTCCCCTTACTCCCACAATAAGCCTGCTCCAAGTGCCTTAGTTTCTAAAAGCCAATTTGGGTGCTTTTGATGCAGAATTAGAGACTACTCATAGTCTCACATCCAAAATGGCCGCAAGCGCTTCCGAAATGTACCCCAAGAGAAAAATGGAGGATATTACCAATACCCAGAAAAAGCCTCGGCTAGAGGAAAAGGCGTTTTTCCCCACGCTCCAAGAAAGACTGCCTTCTCCCTCGTCGCCATGTTCTTTGCTGTCCCCGCAAAAAGATATAATGCATCGCAAGTCTGTGCTGTTCGAGCTTTCTAGAAATCAGCACTATGAATGCCCTCTCTTAACGCCGAAAGATGAGGACTACTACCTGGAGTCTGAGGTCGAAGAGACTAAGCCCGAGTCCAGTGACCGCACGGATTTGGATGAGAACATCGACTTCATCACATTATCTTCAACGGCATCGCTACTCAGTGCCACCAGAGAAGACATATCCACCAACATCCGTGACTTATCCGTGCTCCGGACAAAGGCACAGCAAGCTTCCAAGCTGGACTTGGTTGACTTTTATGCCCGTCTCATTTGTGACAAAGCATCTTTGCCTCCTCAGCATAAGGTGGTTAAGGCTCCGCTGATTGATTGGACGAAATATCACAAAGGATTAGGTAATGTGTCCCTAAGTAACGACTGCACGAACGATAACGAAAAGATTGTGTTTCATGCATTGAATCTCTTCAACATAACGCCCTGAATATCGATACCACCCCCATTCTGTATACTAGTGGTCTGAGATATACTATACATAAGTGAATATACTGAAACGAAAACCAACACTACTTTTTATCCTCTTCCTCCAGGTCTGTCACTAAGAACGCGTCAGGGTTCACCGGCACATCAGAGTTTAGCGGCTGCCATCTTTCATCCTGAGGCTTCTGCGATCTCTTTGGTAAAGATGGAGGCCTCTCCTCATTCAAGTTCACGTTTCTGCTAAAATCCAGAGACAAGATCTCTGGGTCTTCGTCGAATTTTTTGAAACGATTCTCCTGATCTGTGTTGAAAGACGAGCCGCCCAAAGCTCCAAAAAGCTTGGGACTGGACTTCTTGTCCGAGCTCAGCCCGTCGATTTCACTGAACTTCTTAGTAAGCCCCGCAACCCAGCCGTTAAGGGTAGTTTTAGCCTCTTCAAAGCCTTGGGTGAATTGCTCCTTTAACTGGTCAAGTTCGTCAGGAGAATCGGTATCACTTTCAACAGGAGCAGACTTTCTTTGGCGGTCTCTCTGTGAAGCTTGTCTTCTTCTTTCCTCGCGGTTGAATTCCTTCTGCAATTGGCGTGCCAAGAGCTCGTCATCTGTAAGGGCGTGGGATGTCTCCTGGCTGGCTGGTTTCTCTTGTGGCAAGATTGGGTCAGGCTTGAAGCTCGGATCCAGCAAGGAGAGCAAGGCATTGAAAGCAGGATCAATGCGTCCTTCAGAAGCGATAAGAAATGCTTTGATGTACTTGGCTTCAACTTGAGGAAATGCTTCTTGCAAGTCCGCTTCCATTTTGGATAAGGCACTCACAGGCCTTGCGGGGCGAGGCGGAGCATTCTCAGCTGTGCCATCCTTAGACTCAGAAGATTCAACGGCAGCCTCTTTCTTGGGCTCGTTGTCATTGTGATCGCCTCCTTTTTCATTTGCCCCTTGCGGGGTTTTTGAAACGTTGTCTTTTGGAGACTCTGGCTCCTCCACAGGTTTCACATCGTTCTTTGTTTGGGAAACTGCATCCAGTTCCGGAGTGGTAGAGTCGTCGAGCGAAACCGGCTCGGAAGATGCCACGGATAATTTTGTCTTGGGCGGCATTGTGTAGTCGGGGTCTATTCTAAGCCCCAAAGGGGTGCGGTGTGGAGACTTGCGGCGGTCACCCGTTCGCGGGTCACGTGAGCGAACGTATATAAAGAGCAAATTTTCCTCATTTGAGACGGTGATAGTAATTAATAACTCCGACAATTGATAGAGCTTTGTATTCAACTCAAATGGTACCAAAGTGTGGACAGCGGAGGCAAATCTACCAGGGACCTCGTGTCGTTGTGTCTAGAGCAAGTGTCTAGACACCAGACGCCAGGCTTCGAAATTTCTAGTATTGTACCTGAACTGTAGCCTTAAGACACGACAAGCTGGAGCTCATGTCGTCTGTTTCTCGTCGGAAGTATCACAGCACTGGTAATCAGTGGGCGCAAGAACTTCCATGTTTTCTTCTATTCTCCTTCACTCTATTTAGGTTACTTCAAAACTATATCCGGCTATTCGGCCTCTGCAGGTGATGATCGAAACCAAACTGCACACTATGCTCTACACAAGACAGTCTTTACCAGTCTTTACCAGAGTGTACCACATGGAACAGCTTATCAGAGATTCCATACTAATGGCTCCATATGTCAGCTTCTGCACATCTCTGGAATCTTTTCGGTCGACTTCTCCGTAGAGCAGCATCTCTGCAGAAATCTCTTTAGGCTTCTGGTCTCAACGCTCTGACTTATCGCTGCATTTGCTTACAATCACCTCATGAACGTATTGTAATGTATTTTCTATAATACATGGGCCCGAGGACCATAGTTGCTGGATAGGCTTCTGCTACACAGCACGATATGCAAGATGCAGCTGACGCCGCCTAGTTTTCGCTTCTCATTTTGTTCTTGAGCTCGGCCAACTCATCCTTTCTTCTGTTCAAGTCCAACACCTCACACTCCTCCCAAACGTGCTTGTCATGGTGGCAGTCGACGGAAGAGTTGGCGGATTGTCTGATAAGACAAGTCTGGTAGAGGGCGAAGTATGCAGCACATCTATCTCTCCACTTCAAGGGCACTTTGTATTTTTGCAAGTCATCTTGGGAGACTGGGGTTAGTATGGGCTGGCGAGAAACCTTTCTGGCCACGGAAAACGGACGAGAAATGCGGGCGGCGCCGCGAGTGAGCCATGTTGAACGGGGGACATACGGAGTGGTGGGAATTCAGTCAAGGCCATTGGGGACGATTCGTGTGCTACTAGGAGACGGTCAATTTGTTTTCCGGTGAGCCAATGAGAAGTCCTGCGTTTGAGGCGAGCGGCTACATGCAGGCACAGCATTGGCTTGGATAGAATAGCTTTAAGGAATACGGCAGAATTGGGCTAAATTAAGACGAGACAAAGATGAAGCGTGTGTTCATAGGACTGAAGCAAGGGGTGTAAAGGTTCAAGAACCGAAACAGCTTTGCATGGCTTTGTCTTACTCTGAATAGCCTGTAAGGCTAAATGACTCTGAGCAACTGAAACTGCTCTGAAACAAGTCCATGCCCTTGAAGTACTTTTTCGTTGAGGAGCGCCCTCCTCATTGCATCTCTCGCCCCGCTGAACGCCAGGGGCTTTGATCACGGTCACGTGTTGTCTCTTACACCCGTTCGTTAATTCCGTATATTATGCAAACTATATTAATGCTTTTCGAGTCTCTGTTTCAAGGCAATGTATTGGCATTCGTAGAACTGATCCTTCGCGGCGCTACAGAAAGACATTCCCTTATGAAGACATTTGTAGTACGAGATGTAATGGGCTGCACACTTGTCTCTGTTGATGAAAGGGACGTCGTTTGCGTCCAACTCTTGCTGAGAGGCTGCGAGGTTAGTAGCGGAAGGCAATCACGTGTGTGTTTACATACGGAAAGCCGGAAACTCGTATGCGGTCGAGTGTTCAGTCATTTGGTTAGATCGTATTGACGGGTTATTGTGTTGATGTAATTGGATCGTGAGAAAAATCGATGTACGGATGTGGTGTACGGGTCTTTGGAGTTGTGGTGTGCGGGTTTGGTGCGGGTGCCCAGGTGTACGGATGCCACCAGGAGGTACTGGTGTAAGTGAAGTGCGGAAACTGCGCCGCAGCACGCGCAGGTGCAGGTGGCTGTCGAAATGATGTAGTACGAGGAGGCACGGGTTTATGTATAGAAGCGGTCAGGTCCGGAAACCACAGGGTCCAGTTGCATAGTGTCCGGAAAGGTAGGCCGTGTCACCCTCTCACCACTTCAAGACTGAGGAGCCTTGTATGAGACAGTCCGGTCTACCCCACACGATTGTAGCAGGTCGGGGGTCAGTGGTTTCAGAGTAAAATGCTGGGTATCGGCTATTACTAAAGTGCGTGTGCGCGAGATTCGATTAATCGACTTGCTAAGCAGGTCAAGCCACAGTTGGGGATTTCTATGCATCATCTATACAGCATGCATATGTAGCTGCACTGCACGCATAGTAGTGCGCAATGAACCGCGCTGAGACTAGCCTGGCATAAGCCTAAGTCCGGAATCACCCTGAATTTCCGGGGCTTGGTTCTCACACGAGGTTCTTTGGAAGCAAGATGTCACGAAAAGTCGCTTCTAGTTTTTTAGTGTGAGGCTAGAATCCCTTGAGAGCCCCCTCGTGACGACGCAAACATATTAGCGGGGATTCTTCCTGTATCAAGGCAGCGCGCTTGATCTCTGAATGGGCACAACTTCGTGTCGTCTAAGAGCATATCCTGACAAGCAGAGCGGCTTATTTGGCTTTTGCTCCGGGTTTCGAATCTGCTCCTTGCATCAGATCTATCAGGCACCAAGCGACTGTTTCAGGCGAGACCGTTTATGGGCAATTCCGAAATAAAGCAAGAAGAGTAGTTGCGACGTGAATGAAAAGGGACTTTGCAGTAGCACCATGCCAACAGAGAAAGAAGTGCTTGGGTCCTCTAAAGAGCGAGATTAATACTCGGAATGACGCGTGTCAAATATAGCTAAAGAAGAGCTTGTGCTTAGTAGCCGATCAGGCCGCCCGGGCGCTCAAGCAGGGCCATGTGCAGGCCTTATCCAAGGTGTTGCATTCTCGCGTAGACAAGGTAATGTGCCGAATTTGCCGCGTTTAATTTATCTAAGCGAGGTCGACGATAAGGGGACCTGGCGAGAGATTGGCTCTGGAACCCCGTCGATCTTTTGGAGGGCGGTAGGTGGCGTTATTGAGTTCTGCTCCAAGTAGCCGCTCTGTACAGCGCCAAACAAAAAATTCCCGAATAGGGCACGCTTCCGTGCATGGTTAAAAGGTTCTCGAACAGCAATCACCTACCCTATGCGGCCGAGTTTTCCAACCTCGTCACGTTTTACATAAATATAATGGCGTCAGTGTCTGATCGCTGGATGCTCGTTGCGAGACATTGCATGCATATCGCGAATGCAAGTGATGTTATGTCTCGAGTGTCTGGCAAAAGCGAGAAAGGTAACGTAGCAAGATCCACGAATGGTCCAAAGCCCCAATGTTGGCACATTTGGCAAAATACCCGGCTGCACATGGGGCAGATGCCTTGCTCCAAGAAGGAGGACACTAGGTTCCGCTGAAGAGAGCATCCCCAAAAGTGTCTCTTTTTGCTGGCTGAAACGCTGCTGCCTGGAAGCTTACTCTGATGTGCCTGAAGACTCGTGATATGGAAGTCTACATGAGCGTGCTTCGTCTGACGAACTAAACGCCTCGGCGTATGTGTGTATCACACCTCAGTCATGGTACATGCGTTAGGGTAAAAAAATTAAAATTCACTTAAGCGATATCGGCTAAAGTGCGATAGCTGGGTCGCACCTCTTCTCTAAGCATCTGGCATAAAGGGACACCAAGGCATTTTTGCGCAAAGCACCAGGGCCTTGAAAAAGAGTTTAACCCTACATTCGGAGTTGACACGGGCATCCACCAACCGTTTTCGAGTATAAACCCAGCTCTCGGCCGTGACTCGATCTGGGTCTGCAAGCCGGGGTGATTAGCGTAGTGAACTCAAGCCTCTGCAACGTTTCTGCCGACATGACGATCGGAAAGACGTGGAGGGGGCTCGGACCGTGCACTTCAGATGCAAGTGGGGGAGAGAGGTGCGAGTTGTGTGCGGTGCGAGACTACGACCCGGAAATAAGAGAAATTGCGTATGCAATCTCACCACATGCAGTCTCGCAGGGCCCATTTTTTGCTTTTACTCCTTCTCAACGTATCACCTCCGTATGTGGTATTGATGAGGGTATGGCTTAGAACCCTGTGCAATTTATGCGAGGGTCGTGCGAAAGATTACTTTTTAACACTTTGCTCGAAGCCTAATCCCAAAGCTTATTTTTGTGTGCCATGCGTCTGACATTTTCGCCCTACCACTCGCCATTGTTTTCGCCAGAGTAATGCCTTTGCTGTGGGCGGTAATACCAGCGGCCAGGCTTATCTCCGATGCGCTGGGCATTGCTGGTTTTTTTTCTCGTGGATTGATGCAGGAATGTGGGAGTTCTGCGCATAAACGCCCGATCACAATCGGATATGCTTCCCATGCAGAGATATGCAGCTTTATGTATAGTCATGACATCTATCGGTGCATTATGCAGAGTTTCGAAGGGCGGATTCAAAATGCACGTGAAGCCGCAGCCACGTAAAGGGTTTTCTATCGGCTACCAATATATATATAACACCGTGTCCATCACTTGTGCCGTCCTGGGTAATTTCAATTCCGCCAACATGCCTACCGTTCACGGAGCTCCCAAAGTCAAGCTTCCCTCCATCGCAGAACTAACCTCAAGTTCCATACCACAAACCCACCCCGACACTCTGCCGGTGCTCCATCAGCACATGATCTCCTCCCTTTCTTCCAGCTCTTCCAGAGACTCCAGCATACATTCTCGCCCAAGCATCCTAGGGCCTTCCGGCTACCTGAGCGATTACATCCACCGCACACCGGTCCCGCTACAGCCTGCGCTCGTGCCATCCTGCCAGCACTACTCACAAAGACCGATGCTGGTGTCTCCACCCGCATTACCACAGGCCTACTATAGACCTGTGTTCTACCCTCCACCCGCGGAGCCACATGCTTCTTCAAGGTACTTGCCTGTTCCACACGAGCAGGTGACAATGTATAATACTCCCGAAGTGATCAACAGACCCATGAACGAGTGCCACCGCTGTGGCACTACGGAAACCCCCGAGTGGCGCCGAGGCCCCAACGGCCTCCGGACGCTCTGTAACGCGTGTGGTCTCTTCCACGCCAAGTTAGTTAAGCGCAAGGGCGCCGCCTTAGCGGCCGAGGAAGTTTTGAACAACAAGGTGTTCAAGGGCAAGAACGGACGAAGAGTGTGCGTTAAGGGTCAGACTTCCGAGATGAAGAAGCACATGAATGGCCCTCGAGTGACAGAGTTTTCTCCTATTCCCCAGAACGAGCAATTACCTGCTTGGGAGGACTTGATGCCCCAAGTTCCGAGACGCGTTAGCCAGCCAGCCACGGCGTTGCCTATGATTCCGCATATCAAGATCTCTCGCGGGGTGCCGCCGCAAGCGCTTGGCAATCGGTCGCAGTCTGTGCTTCAATACTAAGTTTTACTAAAAGTGCATGGAGAGTACATGAGAGTACATGAGAGAACATGAGCGTACATTGAGGTACATAAGAGTACATGTGAGTACATGACAGTACATGGAAAGTGGGGGCACTTCTTCAAGACATGCCCTCTAGCACCTACTCGACTTGGGGTCCACAGTTTGAAACTTCAATTCATCATCTATATTCATTAATCTATAATTTTTTCTCATTCCGTCAACATTCTCACTTTCATCCTCGTGTTTTTTTATTTAGACGGCTAAGACGCATGGCGCTTAAGTCCAGAGGGGAACACCCTGCCGCAACTAGCCAAAAGCTCAGCGATAGCACTGGAGATAGCGACTCCATAGCGTTCTAAAACATGGTTTACATATGGTCTAGAAGGCAGCGGCACTTTGCCCGTCTGGCGCTTATGTACGTTGGGCAGGTATGTGGTCTGATGACTACGTAAATGTGAGGTTCTATTTTTGGTTGTCCGTCTCCGCCCACTGTGCGCGGTAAGATCCAGGGCTTGAAGCACATGGTGTAGAAAAGAAGTTTTGGCCACGATGAATAAAAATCGTATGCGCGCAAGATTCCGCATGCAGATGTTCGCCGTGCGCGTCAATGAGCACGACCATCGGAGATGCGCCGGCTTGAAGCGGCTCGCCCTGTACGGAATCGGCCGCTTTTCGCCGGCTTAGTTAAATTGATTTTTAAATGTGGACCCTAAAGCATGGTCGGAGATGCGCCGGCTTGGGACTGCGTGGGGGCATGCGCCAAGATTTGCTGAAGAAGGCGACTCTCCGCATAGCGCGAGCGCACGGCGATGTTGGTTAAGGTATGCTAGGGCAAAAACGCATATACATCTCACGGGCAGCTCATGAAACGGACGCGCCAACGGTCAAGATGAGGTCTTACAAGGCGGTCCGGCGCGTGGACTGCATACAGCCGCAAACTGCGGTCAAGGCAGGTCATAAACGAGAACTTGTATTCCTTCTATAAATTTTATGTCCGTTGAGGACCCCAATTAATGCAAACTCTATCCCTTTAGAAAAGCAGATGTAAATAAAAAGCGTGAAAATGAATGTGGCCGAAGTAAATGTTGGTGCTGACGAGTTGAGCGTCTGCGTGCTAGCGTGTGAGTTGTCACATTAATTTGGTACTTCTGTCAAAGTTTGTTCTTTAAAACTTCAACTCCTTGGCCTTCTCCCAGGTGTTCTCCTGGTTGGTGAAGTGACCGTAAGAAGCGGTCTTGAAGTAGATTGGTCTGGCCAAGTCCAATTCCTTCACAATGACACCAGGTCTCAAGTCAAAGTTGTTGGTGATAATCTCAACCAACTCGTCAGAGGAGAGCTTAGATGTACCGTAGGTGTCAACGTGGATAGACAATGGCTCGGCGACACCGATAGCGTAAGAGAATTGAACCAAAGCTCTTCTAGCCAAACCAGCAGTGACAAGAGACTTGGCAACCCATCTAGCGGCGTAGGCGGCAGATCTGTCGACCTTGGAGAAATCCTTACCAGAGAAAGCACCTCCTCCGTGAGCACCCCATCCTCCGTAGGTGTCGACAATAATCTTTCTACCGGTCAAGCCAGCGTCACCTTGAGGTCCACCAATGACGAATCTTCCAGATGGCTGGATGTGGTAGACGGTCTTGTCGTCCAACAAGTTGGCAGGAATGGTCTTCTTGATGACCTTCTCCAAGATCTCCTTTCTCAAGTCCTCGGTAGAGATCTCATCGGCGTGCTGCGTAGAGATGACCACTGTGTCGACTCTCAAAGGCTTAACAGCACCGTTGTCCTTCTCGTACTCGACGGTGACCTGGGTCTTTGTGTCTGGTCTCAACCATTCCAACTCACCGGATCTTCTGGCGTCAGCCAAAGCCTTGTTCAACTTGTGCGACAATAAAATGGTCAATGGCAACTTCTCCTCAGTCTCGTCGGTGGCGTAACCGAACATGATACCCTGATCACCGGCACCCAACTCCTCCAAGGCCTTCTCGTAGTGCAAACCTTGAGCAATGTCAGGAGACTGCTGCTCAATGGCCACAAGCACGTTACAAGTTTTGTAGTCGAAACCCTTCTCGGAGTGGTCGTAACCAATGTGCTTAATGGTATCTCTAATAATTTTCTGGTAGTCTAATTGAGCCTTGGTGGTGATTTCACCGAAAACCATGATCAAACCGGTCTTGGCGGCGGTTTCACAAGCAACCTTGGACAAGGGGTCCACGGCCAAACAAGCATCCAAAATGGCGTCGGAGACTTGGTCGCAGATCTTGTCTGGGTGGCCTTCGCCGACGGATTCGGAGGTGAAAAGGAAAGTTTCTGGCATTGTGTGGGTTGTACGAGATTGGGGAAAAAACAAAGGAAGCGGTAAAAGTGTGGCACCTGGAGACCTTATATATGGATGATAAAAAAACATATCTGGGAGTGCATGCAGTGCATCGTTTCAGATGCGTCAGAGCACGTGACCTGCGGAAAATTCTTCACTAATTGACGGCCCGCTGCGGCTGTTCGGAGCCCTACAGAGTCTTTTCTATTACTCCGGGGCAGGGGACTAGCACCCGCGGTCTTAACTGGGAAATGGGGGGCCTTCAGGCTTGCGTGGTGATATATGTATACGACGATGCGAGTCATCTCGCCCCCAATAAAATGGCGCTGGGGTCAATAATGCGACCACGGTGTTTGTGTGTGCAGGCCGCATAATTCACGTGCGTCTTGTGCGGACCTTCGCTGGAAAGATATGATGCACGGGTGCATTGCATTTTGTTCCCGGATGCACGGGTAGTCATCAAAGCGTGGCCTAGCAGTAGAATGCATCAGGACATTGTGTTGACTCCGCACCTGGCATAGAGCTTTGGATCGGTTATCAAGCCAAACATTCTACAGAAGTCTTGCATACAACAAGAAGCACGTTACAACAAGAAGCACGGTACAACAAGGAGTGTGTAAGATTAAGATGTTACGATACCAACTGTTCTGGCAGCTTTGTCACAGATAGAGTTCCAGTGACAGATGCAGCTCCTTTCTCTATGTAGGTAAGTGCGAGGAAGTATGGCGAGCGTTTGGTGAGCATTTGGAGCATTCGGCGGGGTCCGTGGCCGAGCGTATGGAGAAAGCACGACACGCGTTGGCATCGCGCTACGCGCTTCGCGCCTCCTGTCAGTAATGTAATACTACAATACTACCATACTTCAACACCTTTTTTTGCCATGGCCGATCAGTTGTCCGTATTGGACCGTGTCAAGAACCGGCTCGCCGCACAGACTCGCGAGCAAGACCAGACGCAGGTGATTCCCGACTTTTCCCATTCAATCCTTTTCTCTGGGCCCCAGCAGGCGCCCACCAAAAGCAAACCCGCTCAAACTCACAAAAGCAAACCAGCTCAAACTCACAGGACCCAACCCTTGGAGGCGGTCAAACTTCCGCAATTGCAGCTCGACGAGTCTGACTTCACTCATTCTACGCAAGAAACGCGTCCGGCTCCGCAATTGGCAGAAACCCAAGTCATACAAGACCCCGATGTCGACCGAGCTATCTACCTCGAGAACTCCGGCGCTCAGGTCTGTAAGACGCAGCAGACGCGTCAGCTCGAAAACGAGATCTCTCATGTTTCGCTCACGGACGAAGAAAACGACTTGAACCTGGAGGCGGACACCACGCTAGACTCTTCGGTGCAGAAAAATATCACCACCAAGGCGGAATTGGAGAAAATCAATAGGGACTTGAGCGAGCAGAAGAGGCTCAAAAGCATAGCTCCGGCATTCACAGAATCCAATAAAAACCCTGTGCAAGACCTACTCGACGCCTTCGACAGTGACCGAGAAAGCGATGGGGACTTCGATGCTGTACCCCAGCCGAAGCTGAGCCCTACAACGTCTCCCTTAAAGGAAAAACACACACACCCCCCTAGCGAGTCGGAGTCGGATTCGGATTTTGAGCTGGAAAATATCATTGACATGATTTCCAAAGTCCCGAATACAGTCAAGACGTCCCAACCCAAAAGGTCACCCATTGATGAATACGCAAGGAAATTAAAGAACAGCTTGATCTCTTCGCCAACGAAAGAATCCCCCGTCATAAACTTGGAGGACTCAGAGCACGAGAGTGCAGACAACCAGCAGTCTGAGGACGAAATCCCCAAGTTATCCAAAGAAAAAGCCTTCCTTTTGAAGCAGAAATTTTCCAAGCGACACCTTGCGAATGGCCAACGTCTTGCTCCATCATTCAAGGAACATCTTAGCCTGAAGAGCCACGATGCTCTCTTCAGTCATCTCCGCCGCGCCAATGCCAAGCAACTAGCAGATAAGCGAAGCGCCAATCCCGACATAGAGTTGATCGAGGAAATCGAAAAGGAGGAGGAGGAAATGGGCAACTTGCTCGAGAGGGAAATGGAGCGGGCTAGGCGCATCCGGAAGAAGGAGAAGTCTCAGGAGAGAGCGAAGTTGGCATTGTTGAACGATAACGAAGACGCTGATTATCAAGAGGACAACGCAAACGAGATCAGCGGAAGTGACGTACCAGAAAGTGAAATCGGGTCTGATCTGGACTCTCAGGAATCAGGCCTGGATCTGGATGCCGAGGTGAAACCGGAAGCTCCGAAGGGTAAACGGAATCGAACAAGGCAAGTGGTCACAAGTGAAGAAGAGGGAAGTGACTTCGATCACGACGATCTTGCTGATCTGCTTGGCGATGCCTCCGTTGATCGTGACTACCATGCCGACGGTCGAAATGACGATAGTTACATGTTCGGAGAACCCGTCAAAGCATTATCGACGGCACAAGCTGACGAAGACCCCGTCATGCATATACACAGCGATCTTCCGCTTCCGGAATCGCCTTTGGATCCTGAAATCGACCATCAAGTGACCTCGATCAAGGAGAACCTGCCCCGCTTATTTCAAAATTTGGCCCCACGCAAATCTGAAGGAGAAGCTCTGGTAATTCTGAGTGATAGTCAAAACGAAGCGCCAGCTACCATAGATTCCTTTCAGGAGATCGTGCCCACGCAGGCTAATGAGGCAACTCTAGCGACCCAAGTCGATAACTTCTCTCCAGCACAATCAACTCAAATGAACTCAGATATACTTACGCAAGTCGACTCTCAAAACTCTGTTGCAGGACTTCAGAGTGTTGAGTTTTTGGAAAAGAACACCCAGGTCCCAATATTGGAGGATCTTGAAGAGTCTGAAAATGAGGAGAATGAGGAGGAAATGAAGCGCAATCTTGCTCTATACGAGGCCAAAATTCGCAGAAAAGAGGTTCAGTCCAGAAAGAGAAGAAAGGAAATGGAGAGAAGGGGGCTCAAGGGTATTGTTGACGGCGAGGCCGAGGAATCCGAAGATGAATGGAAAGGCGTGGGAGGAGCGGACATGGAAGTTTCTGACCAAGCAGACTCAGAGGACGAGAGAATGATCGACAACACGCTCAACATAGACCTCAAAGACGATGAAGTCCGCCGCAAATTCATGGAGCAGTATCAGATCAAGGACAGAACTGAGTTGGAGAAGTTGATAGATGACATCCAAAACCACAAGCTCACTAAGCGAGCACGGGCCAACAGATTCGACATTGAGTTGAGCGACGAAGAGGACGAGATTCTCATGGCATACCGCAGGCAGAAGCTCGAGGAGCAAAAGAAGAAGTTGATGGAGAGCCAAAAAGTCATGAAAAATTCCAAGAATGAGAAGTACTCTGCCTTTTTCGAGAGTATTGACGATGAAATGGATCCATTCGTCCTCAATGAAGAGTCGGAAGGCGAGGTCAATCACGACTACGACGAAAGCCAGGATAAAAGCCAACAGGCGAATGAAGAGACTGAGGCTTCAGAGAAGAAAACTACCAAGAAAAAAATTATCATCGAGGAGTCTTTTGTCCAGAGACAGTTATCTTTTCTTTCCAAAAATGATGATGAGTATGCTTATGCCCAGGAAGAGGCTGACAAACAGCATGGGGTAGAAGACTTATCTGTGCTCAAAAACCGATGCTTGAATAGTCTATACACCAAATCCAAGTCGAGCGTTCTTTCTGATGAGAACAGAAAACGCCCAATGGAGGAAGTGCCTACAGATGAAGATGAAGACGATGACGAAAGTGGATTCAGCAAAATTTTCAAAAAACCGTCCGTCGTGAGCTCGTTCAAAGCATTTCACGAAAGAAAGGGCGTGCAGGTTTCTACAAATTCATTTAGCGGCGTCACTGTCAACAAGCTGTACAAGACAGCAACAGGTTCCAAGGCGTCGATTACTTATATGTCTAAGAGGAATACCAAGGGTGTGCTACCCAGCTCTTTCAAGAGCTCGAGGCTCGAGGAGATCGAGAGGCAGTTGGATTTGGTAAAAAACCAAAGTGGGATCGGCGGATCTGTCTCAGACCGCAGCTTCTCCTAGCCTCTGCAGTGGGAATCAAATTATCACTGAGTTCTTTTAACCAGTATTCTAATTTGAACAGTACCTGAGTTGGATCTGTCTGAGTTTTTTAACCAGTATTCTAATTTGAACAGTACCTGAGTTGGATCTGTCTGAGTTTTTTAACCAGTAGTCTAATTTGAACAGTACCTGAGGTGGATCTGTCCGAGTTTTTCAACCAGATAGAATCGTAGGGCACTGATTAGCGGGCACTATTGGAAGATTGTCTTTATCAAATCCCCAGTTCACAGCAGCAGAGTGGCTATTCGAGCAAAATTTCGCTTCTGCACATCTGTGTCATGCTTGGGGCCGGTGTTTTTTGGAATGGACGAGCCACTCTTGTTGCCTCGCTCCACAGGTGGGAGTCGCTTGGATCTTATGTCGTTGCTAGCAGCGATAGGGTCTTTTTGGTTTCGTTTCAACTTCTTAATCTTCGCAGGCGGCGATTTCCCCTTTAAAGGCCTTGAATCCTCAGGCGAATTGTCCTTGTGGTTCAGGGTCGTGTTGGTGCCCACCAAACTGAGAAAGGTGGACGCCAACGACATACCCATGAAGTCATTGCTGAATCTTCTCGAAGGCTTACCTTGTGGCAGATTTGGAAGATCATTTGACAAGTTTGGAGTTAGTTTAGTCATGTTTACGGGCTTGCTCGACTTGAGTCTTGGCGAGCCCAATGGGGAATTTAGTAGCTGAAACAAGCCGTTTTGTTTTTTGACTGGGGTAGTTGCCCTGGACGGTAAGGCTTCGGGCACAGGTTTTGGCCCTAGTAGCTTTTTGGAATGTTCACTGAACTTGAGGCTTCCGTCAAACGACAGAGAGTACACCTGCTCCACAGTAGGCTGGCTGGATAACTGCTTGCTGTGGCAAGTAATCTTGTGTGCCGGATTATGGAATGCTGGTGGTATACGATAGGGGAGGTCTGCAGTTTCTTCTGTAGTTGCGGTTGGCTTGGCTTTGGGCTCGGGAAATGCCTCTCGGAGGTCGACGCGGCTTTTGCGAAGAAACTGGTGGAAGTTTTCGAAGTTGGCAAACTCGTCTTCTTTTACAGCAGTCACTAAGTCTGGATCCAGATCGTCTAGGTCACAAGTATCGGTGGATAAGCGCTTTGACTTGAGCGAGAGCGGCAGGTGAGAGATATCAAAGAATGAAGATTGGAACACATCTTCTCCCGCCGGCTTCATCTCGATATTTTCTCCTATTGCTGCAGCAGAGTAGCTGTTGAGTTCTCTGTCCCAGTCCTCGAGTTCCCCATCCGAGTAGGACGACACAGAGGCCAGCGCAGTATTTTTGGACAAGTCACACTCCATAATGTTGCTTGCATCGGTGTGAGTAGTGCTCTCCAGCACATCCCTCTGTTTTTTTAGGACTGGGTTCAATGTGTATGCCTCCGAAAGCCTGTAGCGGGATTTCTGCTTGGACACTTTAGTGCTCTTACACTTCAAAGGCTTCAAGTTGAGATTAGAAATTGAAAACATATTTTTCAAGGGCATTAGTGGCTGTAAGGGCTCAAAAGCAGGAGACTCTAGAGACTGCAGACGGTTTTCATTTTCAAACAGATTCCACAAGGTGTAGTATTCATTGTAGATGCTGGTGTAGCTGGTCTCGTTGGTATAAGAGCCCTGCAAGTCTAGGTTTGACTCCAAAAAGAAGGACTTCTCGTAAAGGGTCTGGAACTCGCTGAGGTAGGCGGAGTTATTCTGGATGAGGTCTGTGATGCGGTCGATTTCTGTCTCAGAGCCGGCGATGGAGCTGTTGATGTCCACAATCAAGGAGATCAAGTTGGTGGACTCGGAGAACGAATTGACGAGGGTGTCCGCCTTGGAATTTATGGTGTCCACCATCTTGAGCAAGGAGTCTAGCCTGGACATGACAAGATAATGCAAAGGTGGCTCTCTGGGTGCTGGTTCAGCGGGTGTGATTACAGGGACGGATTGGGATAGTGTTTACTATGCACGGGACAGAGCGCATCTTTATTTACATCGTCCTGCATACACGCCCACGATCTCTTATTGTTCTGGTAGCATGCAGAATGCTCTACAATGGCGGCTTGTCATCGGCGGATTCTCTTGCAGGGTCCCTTTTCGCCATTGAGCAATCTTCGTTCTGCGTCATCGGTCCCATTGTGTTGTGCCTGTTGCCTTTGATGTTTGCAGTGTGTGCATATAGACAGCCGCATCGCATCTCACATAGTTTCCACAGTTTCGCTTCGATGTGCTATCTTTGGTCGTACAATTATGTTGTTTATATATGCGATGCTATTCAGTCTTTCTCTTCTTCTTGGACTCTCCGTCGTCTTCACGTGACCTCTTTTCCTTCTTTTCTTTCTTTTCTTTCTTTTCCTTCTTTTCCTTCTTTTCTTTCTTCTCTTTCTTCTCCTTCTTTTCCTTCTTTTCCTTCTTTTCCTTCTTTTCCTTCTCCTTCTCCGTTGGCTCCAATAGCTTATTAGAGTAGGTTTCCTCCACAGGAGCCTCGAAGTCCTTCCGTCTCTCTTCCTTCTTCTCCTCCACGCGCTCCTCCTGCCTAGCTCTCTTCTCATGCAACTCTTTCCGCTCCTTTTCTCTCTGTCCCAAGAAATACTCACCACTCTCAATCTGCTTATCGACCTTACTGAGTGGCTGCACAGGTGGGAAGGGCGTGTACACCCTCTTGGGCTTCTTGGAGTCGACGATCTTCTTCCGGGCAATGTTCTTCTTTTTGAAGTTGGGCAAAAACCGCGACCAGTCCTCGTTGGCGAGTTCCGGGTTCTTCGCCAACTCTTGCTTGATCATCAACTCCTTGATGTGGTAGATCGGATGCACGTTCTTCATGCAATCCTCCACCACTCTTCGCAACTCCTTGAGTCCCTTGTATGGGCCCATGGTGCTCACTGTGTTTCCTTGCACCAAGATGTAGCACTTGGTCAACAACTCCAACGCTTTCAAGGTATTACCATTGGGTCCCACCAATCTCTGTCTCCGCTTGACAAACCGGTCCTTGTTGGAGATCCCACTGCCAATCTTGATCACGTCACATGCAATGTCATCCTGCAAAACCTTGCATGCTTGGGGGAATGGCACCGATCTGGCCAATAGCTTGACGAGGTCCCGCGCCTTCAAGATCATGTACGGATCAAATGTCTTTCTTGTGGTCTTGACGGTCATGGACCCCTCCACTAAGTCGAGCTGACATGCAATGTGGTGCTTGTCCAAGGCACGCGTGACCTCGGGCCAAATGGACCTCAAGTAGTTTTCTCTGTATTTTGGGAAGAGTGTCATGAACGACGACTCCTCACTGAATGGCAAGCCGGACGAGTTGTCCTCGGGCAGGAACTCGTCCAACTTCCACTTGTCGATATCGGGAGTGTCCCAGGGCTTTTCACGGTCGTGGTTGGAAGGCATTGTGTGTTGTGGTGACTGGTTGCAGGGGTTAGATAAGCAATGCTCATCGAGAAAATTTCATATTCGCACCTGGTAGTAACAGCCGTATACAGTCACATCAAGAGCAGGGCAACACTAGCAGAAGCTACAGAAAACTACGTCACAATGAGGACGACCACGAAGACGGCCGCAAAAACGAAGACGGCCCCAAAAACGCAGACGCAGAACACGAAGTCTACGAGCCGAGCGGTCGGCTCCAAGGTGGCCAAGGCCTCCGCGAAGAAGCAGAAGCAAAAGTCGAAGGCCACCAAGGCCCAGATCGAGAAGTTGAACCAGGACTTGAACAGTATATCGTCGATTCACAAGGAGCTCGTCAAAACACCACAGAAGGAAATACAGACTTTGGATGCGGAGAGCCTCCGAGACGGATTAGAAAAGGACAAGAAGACAAGACAGGAGAGCAAGAAGGCCGAGCAGGACTTGCAGTCACAGCTCGAGATGATCACGGGCTTCTCGTTGTGATACAGTGCTTTTCACATGACTACTATATAGCTATAATATTGGACAGGCAACAGACGTAGTAGGACGTGCTGCTGACCTGCATACCGCGCGATGCCTAAGCTGACAATTATTAAGCACTCACAATTCCTAAGCATCACTTACCACAACATGTCGGACGCCAGCCAAGAGCAGAATTTCGAGTACGAAGAAGAAGGTGAGTTCGTGGATATCAACGAGATAGAAGAGGAAGTCGCCGAGGATGTCGGTCCTGCGCCCGAGGACGACGAGAACGATATGGATTTGGATGACCATGAGACCCTTGAGATCGACTTGGCCAACAACTCCTGGACATATTTCGACCAGCATAAAGACAGTGTCTTCACCATTTTCAAGCATCCATCTCTCCCCATGGTTGTGACCGGCGGAGGTGACAACACGGCGTTCATGTGGACCACGCACACCCAGCCGCCACGGTTTGTCAGTGAGTTGCAGGGCCACAAAGAGAGTGTGGTCGCCGGAGGCTTTACTGGTGACGGCAAATTCGTCATCACTGCAGATATGAATGGATTTATTCAAGTGCACAAGGCTTCCAAAGGCGGCCAGAAATGGACCAAGTTTGGCGACTTAGAGGAGGTGGAAGAGGTTTTGTGGATTTCCGTACACCCAAAGTTGCCTTACTTTGCCTTCGGTGCTCCAGATGGCTCTGTCTGGGTGTACCAGATCGACGAGACTTCCAAGTCGCTTGAGCAGATCATGTCGGGTTTCAGCCACACCTTAGATTGCAACGCTGGGCTCTTTGTTGATACCGACAAGGAAGAGGTATTGACTTTGCTCACCATTTCCGAGGACGGCACCATCGTCAACTGGAATGTGTTTGCAGGTACGCCCAACTACAAATTACTGCCGCACGATGACTTCAAGGGTGTTGAGAGCCCATGGGTCTCATTGAGTGCTTACAAAAACGTGTTTGCAGTGGGTGCGCGTGACGGTCAGTTGGCAATCGTCAACTTGGACACCGGAAGACTTGTGCATCATGTGAAGACCATTGAAAACGTGGAAGACATTGCAGATCTCTCTATAGAAGCGTTGTCATGGTGCAAGAACCCAGCAGTCAACGTGTTGGCTGCAGGACTTGTTTCTGGAGACGTTCTCTTATTCGACTCTGCACAATGGAGGATCCGTCGTGCCATGAAGGTGGATGACACCGTCACCAAGCTCGAGTTCGTGGACGAGACGCCGTTTTTGGTGGGATCGAGTATGAATGGAAAGGTGTACAAGTGGGATGCACGTACAGGTGAGGAGTTGTTTGCAGGTGTGGGACACAACATGGGTGTCTTGGATTTTGCCACGTTTGATGGCGGAAACAAGATCGTCACTGCTGGTGACGAGGGTGTTTCCTTGGTGTTCGTTCACGAGTAAGTACAGTTCGAAACTAGAAGATAATCATAACTACTATATCGACCAGCAGTATTCCCGAAGCCGTTGCTAACATGTCACGAATCTATATACGCGAGACATCATGTGACCACTCGCGCATCGAAACGCGTATCACATCTCACCTACACGCGATTCGCTGCACTATGGCTTCCGTAACATCAGACATTTACGTGTCAGAGGCTGATGAGGCCAAGCCTGTGGGCGGCCACAGCAAGTCCTACAAGCCGTCGTCTTCGGACATGCTTTTCTACTACCAGAGACTCCTTCCCTTCAAGCATATATTCACGTGGCTAAGTCACTCTCCGAAGCCCAGCAAAGACTTCACCATGCGAGAGTTTGCCTACGAATTCCGACTGGGCGCATACCAGCGTTACAATTCCTTCAACAGCTGCGAAGAGCTCAAGGCGTCGGTAATCAATTCCAATCCCACCCGGTTCGAAATTGGTGCGGTATACTCCGTCAACCCAAAGGAAAAAAAGAATATTCCTCAGAATGCCATGAGACCACTTCTGAAAGAGCTTGTGTTTGATATAGATTTGACTGACTACGATGACATCAGAACCTGCTGCTCGAAAACAGACATCTGCACCAAGTGCTGGAAATTCATTCAGGTTGCCGCGGAAGTCATGTCCGTGGCTCTTCGAGAGGACTTCGGCTTTGAAAACTTCATCTGGGTTTTTTCCGGAAGAAGAGGAGCGCATTGCTGGGTTAGCGATGCTCGAGCTCGTGTTCTCGATGAGGCTGGCAGGAAAGCGGTGGTGGAGTACCTCAACGTATTGGGAAACAAGTCACTGCGAAATGGAAAGACGTCGGTGAATATCAAGAGGCCTTTCCACCCTCATGTGGAAAGGTCCATTGAAACTTTAAAAAAAAGATTTTCCGAGATTATACTCGAAGACCAAGACCCATGGTCCACCAGCCCAGGCTCGGATAGCAACTGGGCTCTCGTCAACGACTTGCTCTCATTTGTCCCGGACCAAGCGCTCCGAAACGCATTGAAAAGCAAGTGGCAGGACCAAGCTACCTACTCGTCTTCCAAGCAGAAGTGGGAAGATATCAACATCGTGGCTCAAAAGGTGCTCAAGAATCAGTTGCAGGTATCACAGTTGAACGAGGCAAAGAGAGATGTCATCTTATACTACATGTACCCACGGTTGGATATCGAGGTGTCCAAGCAAGTCATCCATTTGCTTAAATCTCCCTTTTGCATACACCCCGGAACCGGTAACGTCTGTGTTCCTTTTGACCCGGCAAGAAATTTGTCCGAGAATATGGATGACGACGCTTATGGGTTCAATCCCATGAATGCTCCCAATCTTAACACACTTCACGACGAGATCGAGACTTGGGAAGCGAAACGTGTCAATCGAGATTCTAGTCAGCCCGCAGAACATTCGGACTCTGAAACTCCGGTGGCCTCGAGGACGGAAGGAACGCCTGACTACGAGAAGTCCAGCCTAAAGCCATACGTCGAGTACTTCTCGAGATACGTCAAAAATTTGCTCAAAGAGGAGCTTAAGGACTCGGGTAAGAGAAAGCAAGATGATTTAGACTTTTAATAGATTGGAAAGGATTACATCGTGTAAACTGAAGTTGGCGCAATCACGACAACAGACACTCCAGGTCAGAGGACCCTTCTGGAGCAGGATTCATGTCCTCAATATTTCCACTATGGTTTTTGATGACAATGGTATGTTCACTTGGTATTTCGTTCGAATCAGTGTCTTCATGATGATACCACTCCAAATACTCTGTTTGGTTGTCGTACTTGATCATACCATAATTCAAGTAAACGTCTTTGTAGCTCAAGTAGGGATAATGCCATTTTGGCACAAACAAAATAGTGGGCATGGACTTGCACTTCTCCAATTGCAGAGGCTCTAGTTTTAATGAAGCAGTGAACATGGACTTTTTCAAGTCGAATTCTGTCCCCTCAATGGACCCAATTGTCGCCACAAGAAACGGCCTCATGACGGCGCTAGCTGCTCGGACACCGTCAGGCGACGGGTAGCACTGTTTAAGGTGCTTATAACGAAGATTGTCGCTAGTAACCGAAATTAAAGACGAGTCATCACGACCATTCACTGTATCGCAGTCCTCGGAATCCCAATTATCTTCGGGGACGCCTGTGAGAAAGCTTCTTTTGAAAAGCGAAGGCAAGAATTTTTTCTTGTGTAGTGCCAACTTTGTTTTTATGACCTGAGGCGTGCCACTTGTCTCCTTAATTTCACGGATACTCTTTAGAGAGGGAGAAACACTGTTTCTTCTCCTCAGCGAGGATTTAGAAGAATGCGAGTTGGTCTCTGCAAAGTCGTCAAAAACCAAGTCCCGATCGTCCGGCGACCAGAACGAAAAGTCTTCGTTATTCCATCGATCTCCCCACTTGTGACAGTTAATGCTGCTGTAGCACCAGTAAGTATGATGCATGTTCGAGCCTTCAAGAGCATTGGCCAAAGCATCGAGTGCAGAAGTTTGTGATTGGTAGCGCCCGTCTTCGTATGCCTTCTTATCGTTCATGTCGAAAGGCATTCCTGTTTCGGACATCAACACAGGAATATTGCCAAGGTTCTTGCGACCCTCCTCTGCAATTTGCACAAACTGCTTTTTCAAACAGTTGCGAATGGCACGCTCTCCAAAGACAACGCCCAACACCGGATTGAGGTACCTTCCTCTCATTATGCCGAGTGTGTCCACGTTGTACCTGTAGTTCCAGCTTTTGAACATGAGCGACATTCCGTCATAATAGTGCGGGCAATAGATAGTCTTGTCATCAACAATGCCTCTTGGATCGTCTTTGAGATTGGGAGGAATCTCCAAAACGGGTGGCTGAATCAAGAGAAAACAATTTGGCGCATGCTTCCTAATCATGCTTTTGAACTGCATCACGTGGCTGACAAAAAACGTCTCTGTAAAGAATCGGTGATCAACCTGAGCCGGAGCTTTTTCATCTGCAACATCAGAAGACATGTATGCACTCACTTCACTGAAGTAGTCGGGTTTCAAAAGCTGGCACGAAGAGTTGCTGAATTGGAGCCTTGACTGTTGAGGCTGCTTGGCGAGTTCGCTGAAGTCCACCTCACTCCACTTCCAGATACCGTGGCTGGCAAAAATACACGTTTCAGGTTGCCAGCCGGATCTTTTCCACCCGAATTCAGCATCAATTTCAGCAAGCTCTGACTCTGAGAGCCACGCCCGTTCACCAAGAGGATCCACAATTACTCGGCCGCACTTCTGTGGGCCAGTGAGACTAATTTTATAGTTATCCATCTCCACGGGAAGTCCCATACCAAGACGAAAGCAGTCATAAACAGCAGGAGTCGAGCCAATTCTCAAGTGCTGAAACGACGGAAGAACTCCCATATTGGGGCTTCCCACCAAACCGCAGTTGGGCTCGTTGATCAGCTCAAACCCCAACATCGAGCCATTTTCGAACATTTCAGGCAATCTTTCAACGACTGCCATCCAAAGGTGTTCAAAAGCACCCAAGAAGTGCGATTGCAAGTACTCCTGTATGTTCAAACCATTGATCTCTAAGTGTGGAAAGTACGTTTTTCCAGCGAAAAACAACGTGAACATGGTTAACAGTGCCAACCTTTTGTAATTGGAGGTCCAGAGCATCTTGGGGTACGCCTCAGTTTCAGTCCCGGATTTTTCAGCATATCGTTCGTTATTATGCAATAGTGCAGCTTCACACGCTGAAAACCGAGTCGGTTGCAAGCCAGCAGCATATAAAGTCCACATGGGAGCGCCCGAGCCTCCACAATATCGAGACCACACGTCCTGATGGGGATCCAAAATGACGTACAAGCCTCCCACCCTATGAATGATCCTCAACATTTCGATGGTATAGTCGATAAAGGCCTCGTCGTATTTCCCCGGCCCCTGGCTTTCTATAGCCTCCCAGCATACCAAGTAGCGAATGGTGTTATAACCCCAGGACTTAATTCTTTCCAAGTGGATCTCTGCTTGTTCGAGCGGGAATGGGCGGCCAACAAAAGAGACATTTTGGCCTTCAAAAAAGATGTTGTCCTTATCAGAGCTGTTGCCCTCATATGAAGGCATACTCGGCAGAACAGGCAACTTCATCGCCAGATCCACATTGATGCCCTTTAGAATTCGCTTTCTCCCATCCGTGTCTACCAATTTGCCATCCTCAACATGTAACGGCTGGCACTTCAAGATGTTAGCGCTTTCCGTCTCCACTGCAGCAATCGACTCACCGGCAGGGAACTTCTTTCTCAAAGACCGTACGCCCGTACCAATCAACGACGGCGATGCGTTGTACACGCTAAGGCGTTCGCATATTAGGTCCTTGGCGTTGCTAAAGGCATGTGTGATAGGTGCCATGATGTGGCAAGTGAAATCCAATGAATGTGGAGTATTAAATCTTTTCATGCCCCACAATCCTCTACATACTATGCGCGCGCAACATGATTTTGACAGTTTCTATGTTCCAAGGCGGGAAATTGTGAACTGTGTGCATTGACAGGAGCCGTGCAAATTTCCTTACGTAGTAATCTAGCAAGTGAGGATTGCAAGTCTGCAAATTCCCAATCCCCCAAATGTTCGGGCTGAAAATCGGTTTATTGATGCAAAAGTCCAAGGGCCTTCTTCTTCGCCTCCACTTGCGCCGTGAGTCTCCACGAATCCTGGTTTTCTGCGTATCTGTCGAAAAGCGGAACAATTTTTTGCTTCTTTTTGCTCTCCGACATCTTTGCAGGGTCTCCTTTTTTGAAGAATTTGGGTGCTAATTCGACTAGCCACTTCGAGTCGATGGCCGTAGCACAATGCATATACTCTTTGCTTGTGAGCAAGAGAGTGTGGTATATCACATACTCGACGCTCTTTCCGAAAATGGCCAGCGATGGATGCAAATGCACCGGAGTTTGGTCTAACAACGTGTTGTAAATGCCCTCATGAGGGTCTCTCTTAGCCAGGTTGCGGAAAAACCCAGAGCAAAAGGTCTTTCTAATGCAAGCGGTATCATCCGTGCTGGATATCTCCAAGTCAAATCGCCTCATTATTGTCGCGAGCTGCACTTTAACATCTTGCGCCCTTTTCATGCTTCTCTCATGAATGTAGTTTTCTTTGCACCACCGACTGGATCTTCCACTCAAGTCCCAGGCCCTGAAAACGTTCAAAAAAGTGAGGTGGTCGCCGTGAATGCTATGGAACCGCTGCTTGCGCTGGTCTGCAGCAGCTTGCTTTTCCTTGGGCCTGTAGAAGATGGTCTGCACTGATAGCATCGCAACGATTGTCAACACTTCCAGAGTGCATCCATGCTGGACTGATGCTATTATTGTCTTCGCCAAAGCAGGTTCCATCGGGAACTCGGCCATTCGCCTCCCCAAAGAGGTGAGATACCCGTTGTTGTCTAGGGCTTCGAGCGTGTATAGCTCATGCAAGGCATTGACCATGGTTTGGGCAGGTGGCGGGTCCATAAACTTGAAGTTTACGAGGTCATTTATCCCCATCGCTTTGAGCATCAAGATTGTCGAAGCCAAATTCTTTCTCTGAATTTCCGGCACTGAGTTTGGAAGCATCTCCATTTGGAAAGCAGCTTCCGTATATAGCCGGAAGCACTTTCCAGGTCCTGTACGGCCAGCTCTTCCGCTTCTTTGATTTGCCTGGGCTCTCGATATGGGAGAAACCACCAAGGAGTCCATTCCGAGCCTTGGGTCGTAGGCATTGATCTTCACAAACCCGGGGTCTACCACGTATTTTATTCCATCAATAGTGATGGAGGTCTCAGCGATATTTGTCGCCAAGACCACTTTCCTAGCACCTTTTGGAGCAGGATCAAATATTCGAGCTTGCATTTCAGGCGGAAGTGCCGCATAGACAGGGACCACAATGAGTTCCGGCAAAGCACTACCCAAAGCTTTGACTCTGGAGGAAAGTGCCTCCACGCTCGTTTCGATTTCCTCCTGTCCAGTGAGAAATACCAAAATGTCTCCCTCAGGCTCTGCCACATGAATCTGCATAACGCAGTCAAGCGCTGCCGCTAAATAGTCCGGTTCGGGCTCTCGTGAGAACAAGACCTCAACGGGGTATGTTCTTCCCGGTATGTTCAAGACGGGGCAGTTGTTGAAGTATGTGGAGAATTTCTCCGAGTCTAAAGTTGCAGAAGTAACAATGACCTTCAAGTCGGGGTTCAGCGCTGCAGCTGTTTTTAGGAGAGCAAAGAGCACATCGGTGGCGATGGTTCGCTCATGTGCCTCGTCTAGCATAATGAGTGAATATCTCAGCATCGATGGGTCGATGAGCGCTTCTCTCTGTAACATACCGTCGGTCATGTACTTGATTTTGGTGGAAGCCGTTGTTTTGTCTTCAAACCGAATGGTGTAACCAACTTCGTCTCCCACTTTACAGCCAATTTCCTCCGAAACTCTTTTAGCCACAGAAACCGCAGCCACTCTTCTAGGCTGCGTGCAACCTATAATCTTTGGGGTTCCGTTGATAACATTGAGATGCTCTTCGTAGACGTACTGGACAATCTGTGTGGTTTTTCCAGACCCAGTTTCACCGACAATGACCATAAACTGATTTTTTTTAATCGCCGCAATGAGCTCCGCTCGCATGGAGTATACGGGTAAAGACTCCCGCTGCTGCTTCATGGAAAGTGGCTTCGCTTTGCTCGTGCTAGCCTTGTTCTGTTTGCTCCTCCAACTGGCGATAATATTCTCCGTTTTCTCGTTGATTTGCGAATCGTACTTGTTGACAATCCGAGATAAGGGATCGCTCGAGTCTTTGCCAGATGCCGTGCTCCTCTGCAATTCCTTTTGTCTCGAGATCTTCTCTTCCTTGATTTCCCGGGCGAGCTTAGACCCGCTCAAAGCGGCCCGGCTCATGGAACCCTCAGGGTTCTTGAGAATTGCCAAAGGATTTGCGCTGGGGCCCTTCAACTGGCCTTTTAGAAAGCTGGGCTCATCTGTGTTGAGCTCCACGTCCATGATTTCTTCCGTTTCTGGAGCGTTGTCAGTGTCGTCGTCTTGAAAGCCATTCAACTCAGGGTAATCCGAAGCCGAAGCTGCTCCAGACGCAATGAGTTGGCGAATTTCCCATCTCTCGGGGGATGTCAAGCGTCTGCGTTTGACGGGATTCTGGTCAGGCATGCGGCCCCTGCCCCGGCTTCTCATCTCCTGAAGCTCTTCCAGCTTGTCGATACCGGTGACTTGGTCTATGCCGACCAAGGAAAGGGAGATCTTCTGATTTTTGGCGTTTGGCTCTTGGCCAAGAGCGGCGATCTTGACAAACACTTCTTGGCCATGTTTTAAGACGTCCTGCGGATGACGGATTCGTGTTTCTCCATCAAACAGCATTTTGGAGACATGGCATAACCCGGAAACACGGGACGATGGACTGTGGAGGCGGATGAAGGCGCCGTATGGCATAATGCTGCTCACATAGCCTTTATAGACTGCATTTTCTTCTAATCTAGATCCCGAATCCGTCGTTTTCGGCTTAGGTTTAGGGTTCCCAGACTTGAGCGTAGTAGGCTTGGGCTCCGAATCTGGGATCGATAGACCCGAGAATGAGACTGCCTTTGTTGTTCTCAAAGGCCCTATATCCTCTGTTCTCGGCACAGGCTCTGTAACCTTCTTTTCATCTAGATTCAGAGAGATGCTTCGGTAGACTTCCAGAATGAACTGTGGTGGAAAGTCATCTCCGCCATTCGCTAGGACTGCCTTGTGAAATGCCTCGTACACAGCAGCGGTACCACTTTTTTGCGCCGACTGCTCGTACAAGTTGAGCAAGAATTGAGCTAGCGTGTGGTCCTCATCGGGAAATTGCAAGTACTGCTGAACAAGCTCGGAAATAACGGGCCGGAGAGCGGAGAGCTCTTTCATAGCGTAGTAGCGAGATGAGTTAAGCGCGACGCTACAACACCAACACTTTACAATACTAGACTGTAGGACTACACAAACACTTCACAATTCTAGGTTGTGGGATTACTAGTAACAGAACAATACAAAACGCCCTACCCTCACTCAGTTTTCCTATTGAAACTTGTGACTTCGTGACGCCTTACAAGTTTAGTGGCGTCGCCTCCACGTGAGGTTTTCAAGTCACAGAAAATGGATCGACCGGCATCATGATGTTGCCATTGCAGCCTCCTAAAGCGGTCTCTTCGAAACAACCGAAATCCGAATCATCGAAGTACCAAAAGCAGTGCATCAAGGAGCTGGTTGCAATGATCCAGAGACAAAGCTGCTGATCTATATCTCAACTGCTCTCACTCCCTCTTTGTCCACAACCTTCACGTACACACCCTTGAAGTCAATGGGCATTCTTGTCTCCAACTCTTGCAAACTCAACTTCAATAATTCAAGCCCCTCGTCCAAAGTCATGTCGGGCCTATAGTGTCTGTCAAACAACGACGTGCAGTAGAACGCCGCGTAGCCGTGAGCACCGTAGGGCAATTCTGTTTGCGTGCCCAAGTAGTCGATCCAATTCAAGCTTGGCTCGTTGGTCTTGGTGTCGTAGCCGCCAATTAGCACGTTGACCTGGTACGGCTTGCGGGATCTGAGTGACGTGGCGAGTTGGTTTCTGACAAACGAAGCGGTTGCTTTAGGCGACAAGTCGTTGTCGTTCTCTCTCATGGAGTATAACTGGATGTTGGCCTGGATGTATTCAGCGAACTGCACCGTGTCGCCCGATTCACCGGTGTAGGCGATCAAGTTGTGCTTGTTGAGGAGCCTTGTTTTGTCGTCATTGGCTTTCAAGACCGATATTCCCCGCGTGGCTGCTTTGGAAGTAGCCAAAATCGTGGCGTCCTGGACTTTAATTCCTAGTATGATATCCATGGTGTGTGTGGAGTGTGAGTCGCTGGTGGTGCTGTGGAGGCCTTTTGCCACGAGGCGTGCGCGCGTCAAACCTCTGGTGAGGCTCATGCACCACCTCGCTGAACTAGTTTAGTTCGCCAGCGGCTCACTTTCGGCCAAATGACGACTTTTTTCGAGAACGCTACTTACTCTATGTTGATTCACTTGAACTCTATGTTGATTCACTTGGATTCTATGTTGTATTCACTTAGAACTCTATTTTCTATTTCACTGAGATAGCTACTTACTCTATGTTGTATTCACTTAGACCGCTACTTGATGTGCCTCTTGACGATCTCCGTGATCAACTTCACCAACGGACTGTCGGTGTTGTTCAATTGCCCATTCAAGGTCAACGACACTTGCCTCTCGATAAGCTTCCCCGTATAGTCGACTTCGATGTTCACGTGGTCGCCGAGCTCCTTTTGAGAGAGTATCACCTTTTCCTGCGAGTAGCTGATGAGCATGATCAGAAACTCCTTGCGCTGATAATCCACGTGAGTGACCGTCAAAGAGGTGCCGTCAATGGCAATAAAGCCCTTCTCCACAATGCAGTTGATGTTCTCCTCTTCTCGGAGCTTAAAGGTGTATGCGATGGAATTGCCGTCCTTGGTTTTGCTAGTAATTTCCGCTATAGTGTCCACATGGCCCTGGACAACATGGCCGCCGAGTCGAACATCACTGGTAACAGCTCTTTCTAAGTTGACTCTGCTTCCTGGCTTGAGTTCGCCTAAATTACTGCGGCGAAGCGACTCGGGAGCGACGCCCACCTTGAAGTGGGTCTTTTCTGCGTCGAACTCCGTCACCGTTAAGCAGACGCCGTTGGTTGAGATGGAGTCACCCAAGTGGACGTCCGTTAAGACCTCCAGACAGTTGCCAATAACAAGCGAGACGCCATTGCCGCCAGAACTCGAGGTGTCTAGCTGATTTACCTCGAGAACGGAGCCTATAATTTCAATCAATCCCGTGAACATGTTGCTGATTAGTCATTACTGGCGCCTTGAGGGCGCACCTTTTAGGCCCTTGCACCAGAGACTTGGATCACGCGCTCTAAAAACGAAAATGTGGACGTCTACATGAATAGCTCTACAATCAAGTGTAACTTTAAAACATTGCAAGGCAATATAGTTTAACATATTTAATTCCAGATTATCGCCCGGCAGATATAATTAGCGCCTGGGGCCAGCCTGTACAAACCCAATGATGCCAGTTGGGGACATCTCCCTTGTAATAACTAGCTTAGATCAACAAAGCGACACCGGCAGCGGCTGCGACACCGAGGATACCAGCACCTGCAATGTGAGCAGCAGCACCTTCTGGGGAGGAGGTCTTGTTGGTTCCGTTGGTGTGGTTGGTACCGTTAGTAGCGTTAGCGGCAGAAACGACGGAGACAGCGGTCAAGGCGAGGACAACGGAAGAGAATTGCATGTTTGAAATGTATGATTAATAATTAGTGATACGGAGGGCTTCACCCGTTTATATACTGTGCTCAAGAAATTCCTGCATTAGTCGTTTCTTTTTTGTGAGATGGCAAAAATATGTGCATGATATCTTATGCACAAGCGATGAATGACGAGGCGATGAATATTCTGGACTAGGGGTTTTTGGAGGTGCTGTGTTAGTGAAACTCGCCTACAACCATTTGGCTTGTCTTTCAGATACTTACGAAACAGATAATTTACGAGTCTATATTGTCAAGAGTGTGAACCGAATTGTGGCTCGCGCTTTCGAAATTTGTTCGCGCCCGAGTACCAATTTCGGAATATTTCCATCGAATTGGGAAAGATAATGTATTTTATGCATGTGCGAGACAAAATCAGGGCAGTGCAAGACTTTAATTTAGCACACTTTCGATGACTCACCACATAAACGGGAAAGATTTTTCCCACACATGTTTTACATAAACGTTACAACCTTTGGGTTTTCCCCGAATATCATCGTCTTCTCTTGACCTTGCCTCAAAACGATGACTCGAACCTTGACTCGAACCATGACTCAGCCAGGATAAACGCGCTCTAGCAAACCTGTATGCGGGACCCCCTTATCAGCGCCCTCTTGTGCATACGCGATGCCCAGCAAGGTGCTTTGACGGCTGAAAATTCCTGGCGGTATGTCCGCGGAGTAATCTACCTGGCGAGGCTAGCATACCATAATAATCCGTGATATGCGTGGCATTAGATGTCTTCAATTCAGTAAGAAGCTGTTTATGCCTGGAGTACACGGACTGCATGCAGTGCGCTCGTGCCTGCCGGTGGCTTGTATTGTACAATTGCCCGCCCTCGTGTATTCAACCATTCATCTTTTCTTCTTTGTTTCCCGCATACATCTGCGCCAATTCGTTTACTTTCTGGACTTCCTTCTGGTAGTCCCAGTTGTGAACAAAAATCTCGTTCATGAACAAGTCGCCCCAAATAGCTTTGTTCACCGTTGGCCCCGCAAGGTAAGCCTTCAACTCCTTAAAGTACTTTCGCATGGAGTTCTTTAAAAGTTTCGTCATCTGCTGTTCGTGGAAACTGGTCATTTCTTTACCCACCAAATACTCGCGTAGCAACCAGCTGTTGTAGATGAGATTACCGTGATCCTCCACGGTAAGCTCGCTTACCCTCCGCTCCTCATAAGAATTCAAACGCTTCTTGATGCTTTGCGTGAGCCCTCGCTGCCTATCGACCCACGAGTTTTGGTCTCTCAAGTATTCGAGAAGGGTGCTTGACTCGATCCATACTCTGAGACTGTTGAGATAATAGTAGCCTTCAAACTCGTTGGATAGTAGTCCATCGAGGTTATACTCATTATTCAACATCGGGCCAAAGTTCAACGGCACATACCCCACTTCGTTTTGCACGACCGTCTTGACGAGTGGCGACAACTCGTTGAGCGACGAAAAGTGCCGGTTGCGGCAATTGTAGAGCTTCTTCTTTCTGTTAGCAGACTTTATGTCGTCTCTTGTTGAACCAGATAGCAAATTATTGTATCTGCTGGGAGACTGTTCCGAAGTCACTGATAGTCCCGTGATGTCCACATAAAGTCCCGTCTGAATGTCGATGAATCTGGCATCAATATTGTTTTTACCGTTTCCATAGTCACGGTGGGTAATGCTGCTGCCCACGTCAATGAAGTAAGAGCCCATGCCACTGAACTCGACGTCGTCAATGTTCACGCCTGCTTTATCGTAGCCAATATTTTCAATGACAAGAGATTGGTTGAAATTTTCCGCCAAGCGGTGAAGGTCTCTAATGGGCATTTGAACGTCTGTGTCGGCATCCCAAGGAAACGCCATGCCATTCCAATACCACGACAACAAAGACCCATGCGCAATCCAAGTGACGAGTCCATTCAGGCGGCAGAACTGTAGGTAATTCTTAAGAATGCGGTGCAATGCAATCACTTGTCTATCTGTATCAATAGTCAAACCGTTATAGAACCTCCAGTCATAGTGGTCTCCGAAAACTTTATGGTCATCAAGAAGCAAAAATTTGGCCTCATTGAAAGACTTTTCGGGATCTGTAGATTGCAAAGAATACTTCAATGCATCAGCGTACTTTCGTTGCAGGACAGTCAAATCACCAGCTTTTTGCTCGAGCTTTTTTATGGTTTCCGCTGAATCCACCTCAAACCACGCTTCATCAAGCTTAATTAGAAAATCGCTGGGACTCTCGGGAACGTTGGGAGCATGTGACTTCAAAAGAGTCTTGTAGGACTCCAAAACGTCCAACGTGCGAGAGTGTTGGGCTTCGAGCACAGTTTCCACCATTCCACTATGCAAAAGAGACATGTTCACCTGATTGTTCTCATTCAATAAATCCACCCGGTATGAACCTTTGCTATTAGTGAGGAAAATGAGGGATGCCGGAGAGGGGAAGCTTGAGTATAAGAACGATTTGCCGATAAGCTTGCTGTTCTCCCTCTCCTGGGACTTTGGAAACTTGGAGATGCGGAAGCCCAATGGGTGTTTTGGATCATCGTGGCAGTACTCTGAGACATGCAAGCGGTCGTCCTCGCCGCTGAACATCTTGTCGTCCAAGTGAAAAAGATGGTGGCAGGATTCCTTCTTTCCCTCAGGAAGAAGTATGTACTTGTTCAAGATCCTGAGGTCAACCCAATCAGACCAGTGAAAAGGGACTGGTTTCCCAGGGTTATGCTTGAGCCAAGTAAGATACACGGCGATAGTGAAGCGGGGATCAAACGGCTGTACCTTGGGCTTGGCGGCCGCCAAATTAGAGTCCGGTACAAAGCACTCTGGCACTGAAATCTGCGTGGGTGGCACGTATTCGGGTCGCAAAAAGTAGAACGTTGATAAGGAGCGGTCTTCAAATTTCTCCTCGGTGACTTCTTGTAGATGTTTCTGGAAGAATGGGCTCAGGTCCAAACCCAAGTCTGTCTCGGTGTATTTCTTGAAAATCATCTTTAGATAGAGCATCGCCAACTCAGAGCCCATCAACCGGGGTTTCGTCATAAAGTAGTACGACATCCAGGTGATAATTAGTAGTGGGACCACCAACACCCGTGTGGACTTTCGGACTCGATACATCATGATATGCGGGTGAGCAGGTTTTGGCGCCTATTCCCAAGCAATAAAGTTAAAGAAAGAAGAATAACAGGAAAGTAAGCCAAATTGAGGCCGAACACAAGTGCTTGAATATGGAAAGTTGCTTGTAGGAAAAGTGGAGGTGGAAATAAAGTGGCTTAAAAGGTTGACTATCTACAATGTCTTGGGTGCAGTGCATAAGGCGCACCAGAAACCGCAAAAAGGAACATTAGAAATCGCATCCAAACAGTCCTATAGTCGTTGACGTTTGAAGCGTCCTGCATGCTGGCTACATTCTAAAGTGGACGATTGTGGCGATTTGAAAGTCGGATTCACGACTTGCGAAGAGTTTTTTGGGTGTGCATCTGGCGGGCGTGGTTCCTGGGCTTGCAACTTTAACGCTCGCGTGGGAGGTGCAGCGTGCTATCTAGGAACGGGTAGGGAGGAGCACAGAAGTGGAGTTAGGAGCCCGGTACCATTTAGGCCATACATGATAGCCCGAGGCCCAAATCTGGGTCTTTCCTATTTCGCTACTCGCTCTGAAGACAATGAATTTGGGTTTAAGCTTATGCACGTTCCGGAATGCATGCAGGACGCGTGGTCTGGAGAATACCGCATTCTTACGCGAAGCTGTTATTGAGAGGTGAAGCGCCCAGTGCGTCTTGCTTCGTCATGTAATTATTCTTTGACGAGAATGGAGGCCGCGCCCATACCAGTACCAATACACATGGAGGTCAAGCCAATTTGACCCGGCTTCAACAATGGCAAAATGGTAGCATATTGTCTGGCACCGGTGCATCCCAATGGGTGTCCCAAGGCAATGGCGCCACCATTGATGTTCAACTTCTCCTTTGGGATGTTACATGTCTCAGCAGAGTACAAGCATTGAGCAGCAAACGCCTCGTTGACCTCAAACACGTCGACGTCGCTGACTGACAAGCCGGTCTTCTTCAACACGCTGGGGATGGCAACAGCTGGGCCGATACCCATGATCTCTGGTGGAACACCAACAGATTGACAAAGCACGTACTTACCTTGAATCGGGTAGCCCTTTTTCTCCGCCAAATCTCTCCTCATCAAGAGCACGGCTGCAGCACCATCAGAAACTTGGGAGGCGTTACCAGCGTGGGTGGAACCAGTGGGCTTGAAAGCTGGCTTCAACTTGGCCAATTTCTCGGCAGTAACGCCTTGTCTTGGTCCTTCATCAGTGTCGACGGTGATTTTCTTGATCTCGCCTGCACCTTCCTCATCGTCATCGTCGTCTTCTCTTGTGTATGCCTCAATAGGCAAGATCTCGGACTTAAAAGCACCGGAAGAGATGGCCTTAGTAGCCTTGGCGTAGGAGTTGGCGGCAAACTCATCCTGCTTCGTTCTTGGAATACTGAATTTCTCTGCCACGTTCTCATTTGTAATGCCCATGGGAATCAAGCACTTGGCCATCTCGGGATCTTCCTGCAACTCGGCATCCACCTTTGGAATCGACTGAGGGCCGTAGTTGGCGGACATGGATTCGACACCAGCACCGATACCGCAGTCGATCTCGCCGCACTTGATCTTGTTGGCAATATCAGAGACAGCCATCAAACCAGAAGAGCATTGTCTGTTGATGGCCACAAATGCGGCGGTATTGGGGATTCCGGCTGCAAGACATGCACCTCTGTGTTCCGAGGCTCCGGCGGCACGGTTCAAGACATTACCAACGGCAACGTCTTCGATCAAGCTTGGGTCAACCCCGGTTTTCTTTAAAAACGCTTCCAAGAACTTGGTTAAGATCCAGTCGGATCCGACATCCTTGAAGCTGCCCCGACCACCTTTGGCCATGGCGGTTCTGTAGGCGCCAACGATGACGACATCATCGGGTCTTTTTTCAAGGATATTTTGCTTAGACGATGGAGATAATTGGCCTGCCAACTGGTTTAATCTGTCCATTTTGTATGAGTGATTTTTGTGTGGAGTGGAAGAATATTTTCTCAATGGTGGGGAAGGCCCATTTTATATAGTGGCGGATCTCATCCATCTGACCCACTCCGCACTGCGCGCTGCGACTATACCGAGGAAGTGAGCGTTTCCCAATATGGCTTTACACCTCGTGCATACAAGACGGTGTCAAGCGCCAAATTGTCATGATATGGTCTGCTGCTTGAAGAAGCAGTCCGGAGAGCTGAAGTGCTTTCTTGCAGGGTGATGGCGAGGTCCTTCAAATTGCAAAACTTACGTATCATATTATCTTACGTTATGTATACCGTCTTGCGGATTGAAACGGGCTGCGTGCTTTTGCATCTTATGTTGATGTGAATGCACCCACACCATTAAACAACTGTAGTCTCGTCGATCGACCACGAGTCATGTGTTCGCTTCCTCAGATTGTGTGGTAATCCGCGGGATGCACTTCTCACATGGCCGCGACTCGAGTAAATGTCACAGCTTTCCCGCAGCCGAGAAACCTGGGGAAACTCGCACTCTACGATCACATGTGACCGAGACACAACACGCAGGCAATCAGTCAAGCACCCACGAGCAACTTTCAGCGGGACTCGGCGGGATGTACACCGCACGCACAGCTCGATATATACCGCAGCAAGCAGCACGTAAGAATAATTGGATACCCGCTTCCGGAGCGGCCCTTGCACCACTGTGTCTCTCGCCGAGCAACTCTCCTCAACGCACACGCGAAGAGGCCCGTTAAGCACAATCACTCTTCCATTTCAAACGAAAAAATTCCGATGAACGGCTCTATCACATCCGGCCGGCCCTCGGGGCACTCGCCCGTGAATATGAGCGACGGACTCTCCTGTTTTTCTTCGTTCCCCGAAAACTGGTTCAAAGCGGGCTCGCCGTCGGCGGCACTGATGGCCGTTATTTTGGTGAAGTCTATGCGAAGCATACTGTCATTCTCGTCCACTACCACAAACAACTTGTACTTTTGATTACGTAGATCGGCGCTGTCGTTGTAGTGTATCATGCCACGGGAACTGCCCGTGATCAAGCCCATGGTGGACCCGATGCCCATAATCTCGGTACCCCGGATTTTGATGTACATACCACTGAGCCCGAACGGCGAGCAGTGTATTTCTAGATCACATTCGTTGGCGAAGTTGAACTCTATATCCTTGTCGTCCATGTTCAGCCCTCGTCAATTGCGAGAGATTGTCGCTCATCAAACTAAGCTGGCCCACGTGACTCGCATTATCAGTCAACTATCTCATTGTAGCGGGTAATGGCACGGGACAAGATGGGCTTGACATCTGGTGTTGGCCCCCAAGAAAACCGCTGGATTAAAGAAGCGTAGTTTATGTATTTTCTACTTCTAGCAGTTAAAATTAGGCACACGGCGATATGCCACTATAAGACTTCCGCAAGCCTCGATGCCTTCGTGATACACATCCGGGCGAATGGCACGATTAAACGCTTGATCTCAAGTCCTCCATCGTTCGCGACCACATGGTGAATTCAGGCTTATCCATCGTTAGTGCACCTAGGTTGTTGGATATGTAGTTCAAAAGCTGAAGAAGACTGTCTGAAGTCTTCATGCGCTGCGTAGCATTGGCGGCAAAATTAGCCTCCGCTCGCTTGTACTCTCCCACCACATCAAGCAATGGCATTTTCTGGGCCTCCAAGGTTTTCTTCTTAGAGACCATTAGATTGCTGGAAAAATTGGACGCTGTACTGATTCGCGGCTTGGCTTCGGGGTATGCAGCAGGAACAGTGACGAACAAATCAATGCTCTTGCTCAACGTCCATATTACAGGAAGCCCCTTTCCCAGCAAGATAGGTATCTGAACTTTGTAACGCAGTTCGGCCGTTGTTTTGTTGAAAAGCTTGACTGAGCCCTGGAGCTTATGGCACATCTCGTCCGTTTCTGCGATTCTTCGGCTCTGGCTTTCGCGAGACACTTTGATATGCTCGACTGGCGTCGCTTGGGGTAGCTGTAGTGGGGATGCTTGTTTTTGGGGTGTCTTTTCTCCTTGCCTGTTATCCGGTGTCAGTGGTGGTTTCTTGTCAGATTTAAAGGAGATAAACTTCATGGTTTCACGCTTCTCTTGCGACAAAAACAAATCCAAGTACTTTTTTAACGTCTGCACCTGGCCTAGAAGACCTTTCCCAACCAAAGAGATCCTCTCATCGGTTGCCCGCAGATCTCTGGCGAGGCCGGCAATATGCGTGAAGCCCTTCTCCACGTTGATGGAGAAACCACGCGGGATGTCTGTATTGAGAACAATTATTGACGGCAACGCCTTCACGTTGCGAGCGTAGTCGGGCGGTACCGCGAGGTTGAAGTTGAGCGTCTCAATGTCGAAAGGAAAGTCTGGGTCCTCGGGTGTCATCACGAAACTGAGATATATTGCTTGGCTGGGGTCTCTGTCGATGACCTTCTTGATTTGCTTGCATATCAAATCCTCCTTCACCTTCTTGGTTAGGCGAACGCGCTTCTTCTTGCCTCCGTTTAGGTTCGCTGCTTCCTGGGCTTCTGGACTCTGGGTTCGATTCTCTGCCTCTGACTCCCTCGCACGGACCTCATCCTCAAAAATCTTGGACACCGCGTAGCCATTGATTGTGACGGGAAACATATGTTTGACCATCTTCACGATCTCTGGGTATCTGATATCCTTCGTGTTGGGCTTGCCACGTTCCTTGCGCACTTTCTTGGGCCTGTCATTGTGCGGCAGCTTTTTATGGCTTTGCTTCTTTGAGCTGCTGTTGGGCTCGGGAGGGCTGGGCAGCGTCATAAGGTGTGTAGTGGCCGAAATAACGTAGAAGATATTAGTCTGCGACTTGCGCGATGGTGCATTCCGTGCGTCAGCTGCAAAATACTGGCCACGGCCCCGGGGCTCGGCGCAACGTTGATATCATGGCGGTTCGAGAGGTGACTTCGGTCCGGTCACACCAAGCATACCTTCGCTTTTGTATGGGCACTTTTAAACGCATTTTTCTTTCAACCTAGGGCGGTGTTTCCCTTCTGGTGGCATTTGTAGTCTCAGATAACATCGTGGCATATCAAGTAATACAGAGGAATGCTTTTCAAGCCGACAAAATATATCGAGAGTTATATTGCTACATACCGTTTTTGTAATTTGTAGCACGTTCTCACGAATCTGGTCTGCTTTTGCACCCAGGATCATAAAAGGCGAGCTTTCGCAACCGACCTCACATTCATTCCACTAAAACTTCAGACATCGAAATGCCACAAGTCAAGCCTGTCACTCCGTCTATGATTGTAAAATCGTTTGCCAACGCGGCCGAAATCAGAATGATCGTGTCCGTCTGCATGGCGGCGCTAACGTATGTCACCTCTCGTATCTCTTCGATGTTCCAATACTTCGGAGGCCTATTCTCCCGAGTCTTCCAGATGAACATCATGAAAGTCGTGTGGGTTACTTCCCACTTGGCATGTGCGCTGGGCTTTTTTGCTTCGCTTTTCTTCCCGCAGCCGGCATGGTATCACGTGTCGGTGTCTGGGGCAATATCAACGTATGCTGTTTCTGTGTTCCGGCTTTTGATAGTATTGTTGAAAGACCAGCACCACTCCAGGGACGAGATTCCGTTGGCTTCGCTCTTGAACTCGGAGAGCTCCTTGTTGCTTACGTCCTCGTGCCTCCACGCCACTTCATCTCCCAACAGCTTGAAGCTCTTCTCATTTGCCGTATTTTCTTACATGAACTTGATCGCATACCTCTTGCAAGAGGTACTTCTGACGAACAAATTCACAAGTTCTCTATACCCGCTCTTGGGATGCATTGAGCCGGTGCTCTTCAACTTAGCGTGCTTGGCAGACTACCTAGTGCAGGCCATCTACTATAGAGACTACTTCTCCAACAAATCCACCCTTGCCTATGGGCTAGTGTATTCTTACATATGCTTCAAGCGGTTGGAGAAGTCGGAACTCTCCCGCTTGAGCTTGTACAGCATCATGAACACCTTCCGGTCATTTCTCATCCGCGTCGGGGCTCCCAAACCGGTCTTGCGGACGTGGAACTCGTTCCAGCTTCGCTTCCATATCTTAGTGCCCTTAGAGCCGCACGCAGACACAACTGCAGACCCCGAAAGAGCCTCAAACAGAACAAGGGCCACGTCTTTGTTCTTTGAGCCGGCCCTGATCATAGTTGATATTAGCTAGCCCTTCCGCTTAAATAGAACCTCGTGAATACCTGCTGCCATATTCAATCACAGCCCGCAAAATGGTTTGATCAAAATCTCTGGTAAGCACGCCTGCCACTTGATGTTTAAGCATTGGCAATATCCTCTTTCATTTGCACCAATCTGTTCCAACCTTCAGAGTCCTCCCACATGGCTTTACCCTTTGACGTAAGAGACCGCACGGCTGTCCGGGCCTTATACTTCCAATCTTTGCAAACCAAATCGCCTGCACCGTGTTTTCCAGGTAGTTCTCCTAAAGACTCGTACGCAGAGACAAGATCCGAGCATGCTTCCACGGCATCGTTCCATACATCTTCGCTAGAATCCAACTCTGGCCGAAGAGATGTGGCCCTGTATGCTTTCTCGAAGCACTCCAACGCAGCCCACGGTTTGCCACGCCAAATCTCCACACGGCTGACTATCCTCCATAGTCTGGCGGAGTGGTTGATGATCTCGGGGATTTTGTTGCACACCAAGTCGATACACGACGATTGAAAGTGGGTAAGTCTCATGTCCTCAGTGTAGGGTACCTCCACGAGAATCTGCACCAACCGTTCAATCACTGGGATATCTACAACCGCCAGCTCCGCGCCATCTTTGCGAATGCTGATCAATTGTCTGACGGCATGAAGAACGTCGTTCCATTCATTGAGTTTGATGGCGACAGTGAGGTAGTTCTCAAAGATTCTCCACGACCGCTTGGCGCCTTCTCCTTGTTGCAAGGCTTTTTTCAAGGCCAGGAATGCCTGTTTGGTTTTGTCAAGCCTCAACAAGGCCGTGGACAAGTTAGACCACGCGTGAGAGTTTGTATCATCAAGAGCAACGGCTCTGGAGAAGGCTTCGGCAGCGAGCTCGTAGTTCTCGCATTCCAAACCACAGCAACCGTAAAAGAACCAGTTCTCGTACGAGAGTGGACTGGCAGATAAACAATCGTGCATATGGAAAATGGCCGCCTGCAAGTCTTTTTTCAAACCGGAACTGATAGGCGGACTGTAGTAGTATTTCGACAAAGACGCTTTCGCCTTTGCGTACTTGCCAACTTCCCAAGCCTTTTTCCAAAGCTCTGGATCTTGACGGATATCACCAAGTATAGAGATCGCCCTCGCGTCTTGGGGATGAGAAGCAATTCTTTCTAATAAAAGTTTCTCGGCATGTGCTTCGTCGTCCACAGCAGCGTAACACAAGGCTGCATCGGTCATCAATTGCAATCTCTCGTAAATCTCGATAGCAGACTTGAGCACACCCAATGACATATATTTCTCTGCCAACTTAGAGTCCATGGCCCACTGCGGCATAAGAGGAAGCTGATGAATGAATCGGAGCCTCAGGGAAATTAGATCGAGCTCGTTATCTTGAGCAGCTGGAATCATACGAGACTTGACATTGATGCCCACCTCTTCCACCAAGGAGGTCATCTGCAAGATGCCTCTCTCGACAGTCCGGGACTTGCTCGTCTCCAAGATAGATCTCTCCCAAAGTGTTCTGCCAAAGACAGACCAGTTCGTTTTGTTCTCAGCGGAGTAGATGATGCGGTTGACAATAGCCGACAACTCCTCCTCGACCATGGCATTTCCCGATGGGGTGGTCTGCTTGATGGTGGTCAATCTCAAAAGCAACTGAATGCTGTCGAGGTCCGTCAAAGCGGGCTGATTGTTTGGGTCCAAATCCCGGAGTTCTTGCGGAATATCTTCCTGGCTCAACGATATGGGCAAAAGTCTTTCGCCTTGCTCCATGTCAAGATGCGAGAAGTCGTCAAGCTTGATTTTCTTGTTGTCAGGTTCGTCGTCTGTCACAATGTTGTCCAAAGATTCGTAGTGTGGCCTTTCCAACAACAAGTCTGAGTTGAGCTCAAATGCCTCACGCGAGGTCTCAGCCTTGGAGTCAGTGTACAAATGGGACTGTTCACTTTTGGCCAAAAGAATAAGCGAGGCAGTCGTAAATGTCTGAAACTTTGTGCGCTTGGCTTTTGCTCCAGTCAAGATGACTTGAAGCTGAGAAACCTTAGCGGCCTTATGCAAGAAAGGCTCCGATAAATGCTCTGTTTGTGCGTGTATGCCGTTTCTGGCACTTTCTAGAAGAAAAATCAACTGCACGTGTTTGACTAATTCAAGCTCCGTGCTCTCGGTGGGTGCTAGCGAGTTCACCACTTGCTGCTGGAGAAGGGATGACGTCACCGACGCCAAAATATCGGAAGGCTCATCAAGAATCGAGAGATGTACCTGCAAAGCTCTAGCTCTCCACCACAAAAGCGATGCAGCCGTAGGTGAGCTGGCCACATTAAGCTGCTGGATTGTCTGCAAGTTATCAGCGATAAGCTCCTCGATTGTTCCAGCCAACTGGCCGGAAACCAACGAATACAGCACACCTTGTAATCTTTCAAAAAGAGAGAGCGATAACAATAACAAAAAAGGCTGGTTGGTCAAGCCATAAGCCGGTTTACCCTCGATAGTCAATAGCTTAACGCACTCTTTTTGTAGGGAGGTAGAGTCTAAAGCGGAAAACCACTTTTGCTTGAAAAAGTCTTCCGTCTGTGGTCCTGTGAAATTGTTTTGAATGAATAGCTGCAACAACCCAATGGCAAGGAGTTGGAGCGAGATTTCTGGGAGTTCTTGCACTAAAAGCGAGACTATGTCCGTCAAAAGACCACTAATCAGCTGAGATTTTTCAGTGCAAGTAGAAACAACTTCAGGCTTCGTCAAAACAGTACCAAAATATTCATTTTCAAGGAGTTTCGCCGAATCGCCCTCCAAAATGGTTCTGATGACTCGGGTGAGATCCTGCAAGTCCTGTGGAGCAGTGTCTGGAATCTGAGTGAAATTTTCAGGAGGAATGAGAAGAAGCAAATGCGACAAGGCTGTTCGGAGCTCTGACATATTGGCCTATTATAATGACCTTGTTCTGTTGATGATGACACTGTTGGCGGTAGTGACAAAAATTTAAGTTCGCTGCGCGATGCGCATCTTACTAATTCCATTTCTACAAATGCCAAATATGTATCTTTCAGGTTAGACAAATCCTAGAAGCACAAAGTAAACGATTCTTTTCCTGCTCATCCCGGTAGACTCTAGTCAATCTGTATTTCCGAAGAACGAAAGTCTCTTCTTTCCCTCACCATGTGCACTGTCGCTGCGGCGATGGTGATCACTGGTCTTCCGAGACTTCCTGAGCGAGTTGCGTATAGAAACCCGGCTCATCTGCGAGTTATTGTTCTCATCGTCCGAGGCAAAGTCAATCACTTGCTCCTGAAACTCGAGCAGCGGAAGTTGCATATTGCTTAGTCTCTTTTTGAATTTTGGCTTTCCATCAGAGTTCCTCCTCGGGCTTTCGTGTTCTAAATCGAGTAAGGAAATTTCTGCATTTGGCTTGGAAATCGGGTTGGAATTATCCAATGGCATTGTACCGCGGTTAGGGATTTCGGAATCGTCAAAGTCGATAAGATTTTTAGTCTCTGCGTTCGGCGCCTTTGCTTCGTTTAAGCTCATGTTTGCGACCTGTGCATTGAGATCCTGGTGAACCGAATGCTGTGGTACTGTTTCGAGGGCTTTGCCCCATGGGTTTGACATCTCCCTCCATACTTCGGGCTGCACTGCCAGCAAGTACTTTTGCGAATCCTGAGATGAGGCCTGTGGCGGCGCCTGAAAGAACCCTGTGTCATGAACATGACTCTTGATGTAAGGAATCTGTGATTCTGTCTCTAGATGAGGCTTAATATTCACCGAAGTTGCTGAGTCTTGAGTGAAATACTCACATGCTCCTTTCCCTTGGGTATCTTCAATACCGTTGACTGGTTCGACTTGTTTGACCACAGTTTCCAGAGATTTGCTGGCGGGTTCTTGCTTCCACAAATCAGAAGATCGATCAGAGCTTGATGGCGCAGAACTAAATTTGTCGCTTCCCTCCGCTCCTTTCAGAGAGTGACTGCTTAATGATTTCTTGAGGTGCAAGTCTGATCCTAGAGGTGGGGCTGCATCAGAAGGTCCTTGAACAAAGATATTTTCCACGAGCTTCTCTGCATCTTTGTCAATTGATGTACGAGGCAGCTTTTGCCACGCCTCCGCATTCTCGAATTCTGTAGAGCGCAGAGGTATAATTGTAAGATCCGAGTACTTGCTTTCACTTTGCATATCCAAGTTATAATGAGAGATTTTCCCTGGCTCGTCTGTCGATTTGCGTCCACTTTTGTTTGGAACTGCTTGGTCAATGACATCGAGGGATGGATAACGCTCTGCAACATTCTCTAAGTCTGGTAAGTCTTCTGTGAAATTCTCAATCTCTGGCGAATCATCTGGTTTAACGTCGGGTGAGGCTACCTTCGTTTCCGGCACAGCCATTTGATGCGGTTGCATCGCTTCGACGGATGAAGTTGTGGTGGTAGATTTTACCGAGTTGGGTCGGCTATTGGAACGATTGATGTCTAAAGACTTTCTTCCTTCAAGAGATTCTAAATCGTGACTTGCACTTTTGGAACTGTGGGACGTGTTTTGTCCAGGTATTTGCTGGAGATGCAGGTGCAGAGCATTGCTGGATATAGGGTGCTTTTGCTGGCTTTCGTACTTTTGTTGTTGCAATTGCTGCTCATAGTAGTACCGCTGCCGCTTGAGCTGCTCATTTTGCTTCTCTTTTTGCATTTCATGCAATGCCTGGAAGTCGTATGGCCCGCGCTGGTAAAAGTCCTCGACGTGGAGCGTCTCAAAGTCCTTTTGCATCATCTTGGCTAAGAGCATAATTATCTGAACGATGTTGGGCCTATAAGATGGTATTTCTTGAAGCATGATGATAATGAGATTCTTCAAGTCGCCCGAGTATGCTGGAGCAGGGAGAAACTGGAAGGAAGCATGCAAAATGGCAATGTCACCGCTAGCTTCAAACGGAGTTGTGTAGTAGCACAACTTGTACAAGAAGCAGCCAAGAGCCCAGATATCGGACCTCTCGTCGATGGGAAGTCCACGATACAAGTCGATCATTTCGGGGGCTCTGTACTGCGGGGTTGTTTGGTACAAAATGTCATGGCTAAGAATCTGAAACTCCTGCTGGTCCTTGGGCGGTCTTATAGGACTGGAAACTGAGCCAAAATCACATAGCTTGAAGCGATTCTCAGCATCAATTAGCACATTTTCGATCTTGATGTCTCTGTGGACGAGACTCAACTTGTGCATCTCGTAAATGCCAATGGAAATGTCCATCATTATCTTCAAGATCTCTTGTTCTGTGAGCTTCAGGCGGATGCGATCGTTCATGAAGTGAAGCAATGATTTGTTTGGGCATAATTCCATTAACACCAATACCTGGATGGTGCCATCCGGCAATGTCTCAGCATTTGAGTCATAGTAGCGCACTATTGAGCGGGCTTTTCGTAGGGTTTTCATCACGTCCACCTCCTTACGCAAAGTGGCCAAGCCGGCCTTGTCCCTGACAAGTACCTGCTTCAAACAAGCGGTTTTGCCGTAGTCGCCCTCTGTGTCCATGCGAACCTCGTAGATCTTCGAGAAGCCGCCTTCCGAAAGGTATCGAGCGACCGTGACCTTGTGACTGCCTACGGTCAACGAGACGCCGGGTTCAAGCATTGTGTACGGGATGGCGATGTGGAATCAGTTCGGAAGTGGAATTGTTGCAGTCTAAAGAGCGCCCAGTAGTGCTGGTCGTGCGGAACCCGCAATTGACCCAAGGGGTACCTCGATAATGCGCACGGTGCACTGGACCTTTGGAATGACGCACTGGCCACTGCAAGCCACCTCAAAAGGGCAGAGATCCATCAAGTAACGTCTGTTTTTGTAAGCCCGCCACGATGGTGTGTATTTTGCTCTGGCAACCGCTTCATATAAAATGCATTGCGCTTGCCGATTTTCTTCTCCCTCTGGTCGTATCCGCACGAATGCTTATATTGCAAATTAAAGCAAAGCGGCTTAAAAATTACTCTCAAGTAACCTCTCCATCTCGTCAAACGTAAACGGCACATACATCATTTCTGCACCCCGTGGGTTCTTGGATAACACACACATCTTGTGCTCCACAAACTCGCCTAGCATGGTTTTAAAGTTGATTTCGTTGCTTGCAACAAACTTATCCACGCATGTCTCGTAGAGGACCCGTAACTCCAACCCGGTATTGGTGCTTCCTCGGAGTCCCGTGCGCCCTGCCTGGGAAGCAGAAGCTTCTTTGAGTTTTTCCAACTGCAACAGCAAGAGGATCTGGTATAAGCTGCGTGCATTGGGTGTCAATGAAGTCAACACGAATTGCGCACCCTTGCTTCCCACAAACTTCTTGGATTTGCCCATACTCAACACATCTCGGAAAGACATCTCGACTGCATACAGATTGTATGTGGTGATATCGTGCCAAAGAAAGTTGAAATTCTTGAACCTGTACAAGTCCCAAAGCAAGCTCAGATTGATGTTGTCAGTTGATGCGAGAAGCCATACGTTGGGTAAAGACGCCAATTGCGAGAGGTAGTTCTGCGAACGTGTATCTCTAAATGCATCTCCATCGATATTGTGTATGACCAAGACAAGAGTTGCTTTCACAATCCCGTTGTAAGAGCTTCGCTTTGTGTTTCTCTTGAGATAAGACATTAAAAACGGCAATGCCTCGGAAACGTGCTTGGGCATACGTAGATTTTGCTGCTTTTTTTCCTCGGGCGTCACGAGAAGCGACACAATATCATGAATGATTGTTTTGAGTTTCGTAGCAGGGTTGTAGCCATTGATAACCATTACTGCGGGAGACATGTCCTCGTCTTGTATGGTTTCTTGATACCAGTTCATGAAGTAGGTCTCCACAAATTCCATGATGGAATTGGCTTTGGACCCGATGCCGAAAAAATTGAGACTGTAGCCCTGGCTGAGTTCGAAGCACCACTGATGATATAAGTCTTTATGCAACTTCTGAAGTGCATCCTTTTCCCTTTTATAAACCAACTCACTTAGCTTAATGTAGGGTATCAACTCCTCGTAGTCTATCTGAGGTGCATTCATGGCTAATGAGCTTGAAGACGGACGGAACCTGAGATTGTGCTGCTCAAAATAGCCCTCGCTTCCCTCCAAGAAAAATGCCCTCTCATCAGTGAGCCTGGCATTCTGATCAAGATGGATTGCCACATCAGACAAATGCTCATTGAGGTACCCTTCATCAACAATGTTTCCCTCTGCATCAAGTGCTGGAACGGGCATCGGTGTAAATTTCGTTACGACAGCGGGGTTCTGTGTTTGTTCCTCTTTGCTGGGTTTTCGGATCCCACTGATAACAGGCGTGCTTGAAAACTTGCTCTTTCCCTTATTATCAAAGTTCAAAGAGATTTTGGTGGATTGACCATTTGTGGCCTCTAACTGGTTTTTTGGCTTGGGTCCTGGTGATTGAGACTGGTCAGCAAATACCTCTATGTCGTCCATGTGGAAGATGCTGAAAACCTTCTTGGTTACGTTTTCCTGCTTGCTTGGCCTTCCCTTCTTGGTTCTTCTTGCTGATCCGGGGGAAGGTGACGCCAGGGTTCGCCGCTTTGATGGTGTCCTTGGCTTTTTCAAGGGCCCTCCCTTCATGGGAGACTCCTCCAAATCAAAATCTTCATCAGACTCTTCAGAAGAATCTTCAGAGGAATCAATGAGTGATGTGCTTCTTGAGGCCTTGCGAGGACTTCGACTCTTCTTGGGTTCCATTTCCGAATCCTCCTCTAGCTGTCGCTCCTCTTCTAAGCGAAGCAACTCTTCTCGCTTTTTTTCCAATACCGCCCGTCTTGCACTTCTTCTAGGGGTCAACTCTAACTCGACTTTTTTCGGCAGTGTCTCTGTTTTGCGGGGCCTGCCTCTCTTTCTTTTCGTAGGAGAGACTTCCACGTCCAGAGACTCAATTTCCACTTTGACATGCCCCGACTTCTGCGGTAGATCTGCGGTTTCAGAAAGATGACCCAAGACTGGCTGCTTGTGGGACGCCTCAATGAGTTCTGCGGCTAGCTCCATGTCCTGTCTGTCGCTTTCTCCCTCGTCCTCTATATCCTCACCCATTAACTTCATGTACGCTTTTGACCCCACAGCCTTAGCAGTTGAGCCATTATGTATTGAGGCTTGATTTTGAATTCGCCCTTCAACAGGGGATGCGTCCTCTTTTAGGTGCTCCTCCGTTCCATGCATAGGCGATGGTAGAGTAAACTACTGTTGGCCTCGCAGTAATACTACGAGTCACGTGACATGGAGCAGGTCAACGACGACATGTGAAGCACCCAGGGCCTGAGTGAATCGCTATCCGACAACGGGGATGTGTTTCGAAAACAAAATCCAGTCTGTTCCATTACTTGGTCGTTCTGCCAACTCCCTGCATGCACCCAGCACATCTGAAAAGTCACGTGACTCCCACCTCATCTTGTTTTGTTGTGATGCACTGTCTTGCCCAAGGCCTTCTCCGTTGAGCAATTTGTCCCCTCGCCTATAGTTTTGGGAAGCTACTTGAGTCCTAGATTACTCTTTGATTACGATATCCATCATGCTTTCATTTTGTCCCTATTGCTCAAACATGCTCTTGATCTCACCCGGTGATGACAACTGCAACAGACTTTACTGCCCTACATGTCCGTATGAGTTCCTGGTGGCCGGGATTCAATTGTTTGACAGAAAAGTCTTGCCCAGGAAAGAAGTTGATGATGTTTTGGGAGGCGAAGGTGCCTGGGATAATGTTGACCAGACCACTGCCCAATGTCCTATAGATTCTTGTGGAAACGACAAGGCGTACTTTTTCCAATTACAAATCAGATCTGCCGATGAGCCCATGACGACGTTTTATAAATGTACCAAGTGTACCCATCAATGGAGAGAGAACTAGATTGGTTCTGCCAGCACTCGAAGCCAGATTAAGCCAGGAATGTCTTCAAAGACTCTAAATGAAAGTCTAGCCAGAGGAATGGCTTCTCGGCTAGCATCTCGGCAATTTTTGATACTTGATCTGAATTGTTCCAGCTGCTTCCGTCCGTGCTTACCATTGGACGAACCGACTCTTCAAAAGAGCCAAACGAGGATTCGATGTGGGGTCTGTTATCTCTCATTCGCGGACACAACACATTTTGAACCTTCTTCGATTCCAAAAAAGACCCTTGAACGAAACTTGCTTCGCTGTGCTCACTTTCAATCGAACCTGTTTTCGTGCCCATATCCAAAATGTCCATAGAGCTTTCGCCACTCTCTGTATCATAGACACTGCTCCCCCCAAGCATAGCTGCGTGGCCCTGGCGATGGCCTGATGACCCAAAATTGCGGGGCTTTTGTGATATTCTATGCTTGATGTAATATAGCCGTTGCTGCTCTTCAATAAATTTCCGATACGAGACATCCCGACGACCTTCGACCAACTTTTGCAACGCAAAATCTTTGCGCCTCTTCTTCAAGAACGCGACATCGTCACTGCTTCTTTGGCTTTTATTATAAGGCACGTGCAACACCTTTCTAAGCTTGAGTAATGCCTCCTTGGACGTCTTGCCGCTTCCTCTAGTAAATGGATTCAAATGAGAATTCACAAAATTCAGCATATATTCCTTTTCGTGTTCGCATTCAGCAACACTCCATCTATTGATGCGAACCACCGCCGTCTCGATAATTTCTGGCGGTATTGGGCCATAGAATTTTGACATCATGGAGTCAAATAAAAACGTTTGGTCCGAGCAAATCTCATGAAATAACCGTTTCATGGCGAAACCATTTTTCCACGCTTTCGCAGTGTAGGAAATCGGGAACACTTGCCGGGGCTTAAAGTTTGAAATGAAGCTGTAGGTCTCGCTATACGATGAGTGTCTTGAAAAAGTAAGCCTGATATCCTGGGGAAGCAACTCTTTCCCATGTGCGGGTAGAAGCCATAACTTTTCACGAAAGCGGAAGATTTGTGTTCCCTTTTGGGTTGTTGAGAGTAATGAAATAGGCTCGTTCTGGGGGATGGTATCAAGAGGAACAGGAAAACATGTCCCAGCAAAGTCCAAAATATTGAAATTGATGCATTGCTTAATTTTCACCGTGAAGAGTTCTGAGGCTTGCCTCCCGGCATAGAACTCTGGGCGGAGCCTTCTTTTTTGTTGTTTGTATGCGTCTCTGCCACCCACAATAGCAGCTTTCAAAGCAGACTTCTGTTTCCTGTCTAAATCGATCACGAGCGAAATTTTACTGTAAAGTAGCCGGTCAGGAATAACAAGCACCCCCCTGAAGTAAGACACAATGGTGCACCAAGCCTGCTCGAAGCCTAAGGTGGTATCGGCAAATTCAAATCTGACTTCTGGATCAAGCAAAGGGTAGTCCTTCAAGAAAAGAATGGCAGTGTGAATGCCATGGTTATTCGGGGGAATCTCGATGTACGGCTCTCCTCGATATGCAAAGGTCGAATCAAAGTAAATATTGTCGAGAGTCCTCAATCCATTAATATATGGAGAAAGCGGCGGACTATTGGCAAGCAGATCACACCACCAAGTTTCTGCTCGTACATCACCAGTACAGAGCACGGATTTCAAAGGTTTGCAGTTATAATCTGCCTCTGACTCTTCCGGAAACTGCTCGATTAGAAACATACACGCGCCCACGCAGTGGTAAGCTTCCACCAAAGTCACGTAGATTGCGTCTTCAAGGCCTTCAACGACATCGATGCGAGTAGGGGTATTATAAGGTAGGGTATTTATGCGGCAAATCACGTCTTTGAGTCGTTTGTCCTCCCTCAATATCGCCTTCGTCTCCTCGGAGCAGTAGATCCAGCCCGCAAACGATTTGTTGGCGATCCCGATCAAATGGTCTGCATGGCAATGGGTAAGAAGAAAAATAGAAGCGGAGATGTTGAAGCGATCAAGGCCGATTCCAGGAAACTCCCGGATGATTCCATCAAACGTGTTCAGCATGATGCTTGAAAAGAAGAGTGAGACGCGGGTGCAAAATATGGGTGCGAAAAGTTCTATCAATTGTAGCTAATGAGATGCGCGACGAATATGAACTTGACTGCTAAAGTGCGCCATACACAACACGATGTGTATTATTCAGAGCAACTCACTCGGGTCTTCAGCAGTGCTAGTAGAATGTACGGGATCTATTTAAATGAAGTGTTGCATTCTCTGAAAAAGGCGGTTTTCTGAAATCTGCCGAAATGGCGATTTTTCTGAAATCTGCTAAAAAAGGCGATTCTACAAAAAAAGGTGCTGACACAAGACAAAAGTTACACTGTCGTACAAGAGCTCAAATGCTAAACCAATATCCCATAATACTCCGCCCGCCTGTATTTCACGTAAAGAGGCTCCCATTGCACAATGAATCGGTTCGCAATGGGAAGAACAAGGCGGCCGCTTAGACTTAGCCTGTTCACGCGAGCAAGCGACTCCACATACACTATACGGGTTTTGCAGAGGCCCAAGTATTTCATGGCAAACACCACGTACGCTATCGGGACGCTTGTGCCCGGGCCATTGAGAAGAAGCACATCAGGAGTAGGAAGATGCCGAATTAGGCACACGCAGGATATGAATGAAAGAAACGTGCTTTTGACTGACAGCAAGAGCGGCTCCTTGACTTTCCGTGCTCTGTAGAGCGTGGATATCTCCACTTGCACCTCTTTGTCTGGTGCCTGAGCCCTAAGAGAGTCCTCAAGCGTCTCGAGCTTTTGAAGCGAGCTGACGTCATTGGACGACACTAGCCAAGTCCTCGAGCATCTGGCAATGTTCATGCGCAGGACCAAACGAATCATCTCCCCGGTATGGCCGCCAGAGCCTAGTAGGATCATCAAATTGCCTTTAAGAGCAGGGGCGCTCCCGTCGATTGGCGACAACTTGGGTCTATGGGCAGCTGGAAGAACCACCACAAGGCGTACAAGAAGAGCAGCAAGTAGTATGCTAAGCGCCGCCATTTGAAAAGGCACATAGAGCTCGAAAATAAAGCTACCCATTTCAGTCAATTGGAAAGAGTGTGGCTAGGGACGTGTGCTGAGAAAGGGTGCTGACGGACGTGTGAATCAATAGGAGAGGTGCCTAACGCGCGTCTATTCACAATGCACGAGATGTCACTGTCCGCTACTGAATTCATTGTAACGTGCCCCTACTAATTTTTAATTCTCATGCTCTATGTTTTTGCCGTCATAGCTCCACATCCTTGGATAAGGCTCTATAGCTTTGCGTATGCCCGGGTTTACTGTCCCCAGAGATGCTCTTCTTGGGCCCTTTTCTTCCTTCTTTTTTGGAGCTCTCGTCTTTATCGGCCAACTGCTTCATGACCTTCGTAACAACCTGCAGAAGCTTGCTGTTTTCGTCTCTAGAGCTACCCAACGGCCTGGGAACACCCCAGCTCACTCTCACTAGCTCTGTTTTGCCGATTGATATCAACGCGGCAGTCTTGGCGTTTCTGCTGAGACCGTGAACTTTGGCGTCTTCCGCAAACGCCTCGGCTGAGCTTCTTTTCGTGTATGTCACGAAGCCACATCGAGCCTGATGAACGATTTTGACCAGCGCCACGGGACCATACTTTTCGAAGTAGCCCGAGAGCTCATACTGGGGCATGTCTTGGCTAAAACCAAAAACGAAGAAGGATTTCACCGACACGTCCTCGGGCGCCTGTAGCGTACCACCAAAGGGTAACTTGGAGATGGTTTTGGTGAGATCCTTGGACGATACATCGACGATTTTGGCTTTTGGCCGACTGTTCCTCGCTCCTTCACTAGACAATTTCACCCGTAACGCCTCAAGGATGGTTTTGGCTCGAGCCCGTTTTTCGTCCTGACCAGCATCCCTGGACCCAAGATTCTTTGCCTCCATTTTATCGGCCATGATGGCTCTCACCTCGGAGTTTCGTGACGTGATATCCACAGCAAATGGGTTCTCCACGTGCGCCATCTTCAAGGCTGCATCCCGAATATCAATGGGGATGCCATATTCAACATCCACCATACAAGACTGGCAGCAGTTTCGGGCCGTGGCACACGTGTTGCATAGGATGGTTTTGTTCAGCTTGTTGCGGACCTCGCTCAGATTCCACCGAAAAACCGTAAATGGACGCGTACATAACTTGCACTGCTCCCCTAGAGGCTGTCTCACCATCTTTACATGGTCCTTGTCGCCTAAACAATGGCTACAAAGAGCGGGGAGTTCCGACATTGCAGTGAAATGATGAGGTACGCGCTAAAGATTACGACGCATCGCGATGTGCAGACAAGCGATGCGTTGGTGTAAAGGTTTCTCACGTGTACTACGAAGAGATTCCCAGGGACAAGAATCCAGAGTGATCATGGCTGCTTTCTATGACAGCGGCCTCAGTATCAGACATGGGCCTATAATGGCGCAGGTGGAAGGTCTTACATTGTTAGTATAAAGTCAAAAGAATTTATAGGTTTGTCAGTGTTAAAAAGCTCTGTATTTGTTTTCTCTACATGAGTTTTCAGGTGAAGAAATTCGTTGTTGTTAAAATATGGTCTCATCCTCAAACCTAATAGGGTGCCACATACCGTTTCCAAGCTATTAATTGATGAGAAAAAAATGTGGAAAAACAGCTTCTTATATAGTCACCGCGCCACGGTTACCCGGAGACGGTTTGCGCGCCTTTGTATCGGGGCTTGAGTTTCGCATCTATCTGTCTGGCTCACGTGCGTGTATCATGTAGTTACTGGCCTGGAACACTGCACGAAAGCTCTGCACGATGCTTTTCACCTTATCGTCATATCTGTAAGCTTCGGCTATCAACAACGCCTTGCGTATAGCGGTGTCCAAATGCACATTGTAAACATAGCACTGTAGTGTGGTGATGTTCTCGTTTGCAACTTGCAATACTGCTATCACATGTTTAATGAGATCCGGCATGGCCAGGTTCTTAGCGGAGTCAGTGTTCAACATTTCAATCAAATCTTTTGTGTCTTGCACCTCATTGACAAACGTATTCGTTCTTTCGAAATCAATGTCGCTATTTGCTTGCTCACTTGCAAAGTCTTCCAAATTTTGCGATACACTGTATCCAATTTTTTTTGTAACGTGGGGAGCAGCAGCCGTATCCAATGCACGTGCTTCAGATATAAGCTTCTTCTTGCTATTGCTAGTGTTCATCGCAGGATAACACGATAAAACCCTGACCTCTTGGAAATCGTCGCTGAGGCTTGTGAAGCGATGCAAAATCAACTTTATAACATCCTCCTCGCTTCTGTTGGATGACATAAGCTTCTTTATGATTCTAGCACGAAGAAGTTTCACATCTATAGACGACTGAGGGTTTTCCAAGCCAATCAGAAACGGTGGATTGTTTCGCTGTCTTAAAGCCAAAAGGTCGTACTTAAGCAGCTCTATCTCACTGACACATTGCACTTTATCAAACGGATGGGTTGGCGTGACACCAGACTCAAGAGCTAGGTCAAGATATAGCCCCTTGACATAATCACTTCCGCTTGAATTGATTTTCTCTAGCAAGTATGGATGCAATTCCCTGAAACGAGCAAAAACCTTGTAATGCTTCAAAAAGTATTTGCAAGTAGCCACCTGCACCTCGTATCTATGCGATAGAATGTACGTCTTCGAGATGGCCAAAAGTCTTTCTTCGCTGCTGATGCTCAAGGTGGCCGTCGTAGCCGTCTCCAAAAAAAGGCTAAGCGCACCATTGGGCTGCAGCTCTTTAGTTTGCAATATCAGAGTCACATAATCAATGATCTTCTCTCCATCTGTCCTCAGGATTGTTCGCGTCATCATGAGTTGAAGACACGCCCTTTGGATTATGAAATCACTATTGTAGCGGCTCATGCATGCTTCGTGAAATCGCTTTGCCGCTAAGCTTGCATAGTCTTCGATTTTTGTTTTGGAATTCTGGGCTTGTTCAATGAGCTCCGCTGCATATAAGAGACAACCATGTTGTTTGTTTTTGGAAAATGTCCCTAAATTTTCGAGCACATCAGTAAGTTCGAAAGAGTAAGACGTCTTGTGTACCATATTTGCAATCAGACGAGCTGACATCTCACGGACTTTCCATACCCTGTGGCAGAGGTAGTTCTTTTTCAAAAGGTCAATAAACGGTTCTAGAATAGAATCGTGTTCTGAGTTCACCTTCAAGCGAGACACGATAGCTAAAACAGGTACAAGAGTATTCACATTATCCTGATCTGAATCCTTTAGCATTGTCAACAAGATCTCTGAAATTCCCGGATACCGACTGAAAAAAAGAGAAGCATTGACACTTGGTAGGGTGTCACCGAGCTTGTGTGAGCCAAAGAGCTTCTCATTCAAGGCAGTGAAAAGCATCAACAGGCTGTTTTTGACAGACCACGTTTTGTTATTCAAGTGAGTCAAAGAGAGTCTTAGTGCTTGGTTTGTGTGCCTTCGTGTTCCATCTTCGAGGCTTGAGTCCTTGAAGAGCTGCCTTATGCAATTCAATGCATGAACTTGTGGAATGTCGTGGGTCTCGTTTCCGGAAGCTTCAAATTCCAGAGTGGCTATTTCGTATAGCTTGTTGAAAATAGTACTCAGAAGCTGTTCCAATTTTCCCTTTTCACATTTTGAGGCGGCATTGATGACCCCACAAAAAACAAAAGGTATACCTGCAGATCTTCTTGTGATAAGCTGCTTGTGAGATATCAATAAGCTGATGTTTTGAGCTATAATGATGTCGGGGTATGCAGAGAGGCTTTCATTCTTGAAACAGATCTCACAAGCCGTAACAAACGCTGCTGATATTGAGCCAAAAGCTCCTCTATGAGTTATTGTAGTCAACTGATCAATCAACAATTGACAAATGTCTGGCATAAAGGTCGAGTCAAAAACCGCCCATTCATGCTTTAAGTTATAGTCCATGATGGATTTGAAGAGATTGGCAGATTCTTTGAGAACTCGCCAGTATTTTGAGTCTGTAGCCTCGGCTATAGTAGACTTTGAGAGCTTCATCTGGGGTTTCACCCTGTTCCAGATTTCCTGAATGGACTTCAAGAGCGTATCGATGACAGATTTGAACAAATGCTTTGTTTGTTCAGATATTTTGGCGATCGGGAGTATATTAGACCACACAGTAAAATAGCCGTGCATTTGCAACGGCTCCAGTTGCATGGTGCTTTCCATATTCTTCACAATCAACCTGAGAAAAGATACACATTTCGTTTCATCATACTTTTGATGCACCGAAAATACTGTGACCACCAAGTGGGCAACACTATCACTTACTCTACCTTTAAGTGATTGCAAAACAGCTAGAGTTTGCTGTAAATTGTCATAGTTCACAGCCTGGTCAAATATATCATAGGGGCAGTCATCAATAACCAGAGACGCTTGAAGTCTAATGTCGTCGTAGTTATTCGAAGTGAATCTCAACAACACATTTATGAGTGTAGGAGTGAAAATATCCAAAATCTTCACAGGGTTTTTCAGCTTCTTCTGCCTTGAAATTCCATCTAGTCCGTGTTCGGTAAAAAGCTTCAATACGACAAAACTCGAGGTGATCTGTGCATAAGACGAGTCTGGAATAAGTTGAGCACAGACAAAGTCGAAGATAGACTGGAGAGCTGACCTGTATTTTGGAACAAACGCCTGATCCTCGGTACACTGTTTTTTCTTTAAACGCAGTTCTGTTGTCACTACAAAGTCCTTCATATTGAGGAGGGCTTTTCTGAAAACTGACATGAAAGCGCTTCTAGATTCTGGAGTCGTAGATTCTTGAAAAATCAAGCTCAACAAACACGAATCCTGGATTATTTTCAAAGCATATCCAGGACAAGCCTTCGATGCACTGATCGCATTCGCAGCCAAAGAAAACGCATCAAGCCTTGTTTTCTCATCAGGGCTATCCAAGAGCGCTCGAAGTCCATCAGAGTCCATGAGTCCCGTTAAAATAGGATCATTACAGGGAGATATTTGCAGCCCTTTTTTCACAATAGCCAATAACAATTCTTGCCACGAAGAGGACATGCTCTGAAAATGGAGTTTCTTGGCCCAACCTGAAAACAGGGTGGGGATAGCTTTGAACAAGTGAGGTAGCAAGTGGTTGATTATGTTCTCGCGTAAAACTTGACTTTTCAACTTGTCCTCAACATTGACAGACCATGATTGGATATAAGTTTCTGGGTCTTTTCTGGGATTGTGAAGCTGTGAGTAGTAAGTGGAAAAAGCCTTAGCAGCAGAATTAGCTAAGGCTCCAGACCACATGATCTCAAGGCATTGGTTTGGGAGCCTCGTGCTGGACATGTGGAGACTCTGAGCAAAGCCTTCTATCTCCTTCAAAACTGCTTCAGCGATAACATAGAAACTCTTTTGGCTCGGCTGCATCGACATTACGTTTGTTTTCAAGTTATCAAGCATGGCCTCACTAACATCGGCAGAGAGGTGATGTTTAATGTAATTCATAAGATTTAGAAGCTTTGTGAGCAAACCGCCCACGGCATTGGTATAGGCGCCGCTGCCGTGGTGGTGATGCTCACAAATGAAGTGGAAGATTTCCGATAGCAGCGAGTCCGCGAAGTAAGAAACATAAGTCTGATTCTGCTTCGCTAAAGCCAATGCCCGATTCAAACAGATGGACAATGTGTCTATGGCCACGACCGTGTCGTCATCTATGGCACGATGAGTGGCCAAGGAGTTCCAGATGCAGAGCAATTGGGTATGGAAATTGTCGAGATCTTTGATTTCCAGTGCCTTCGTGGAAACTAGGCGAGACTTCACCTCCTCCATCGCCCCGGGGCCGTAGTTGCAAATTGGGCCCATGAAATGTGAGTAGTATCTCGGCATCGCGTGCTCTACTGCGCGAAACCACTTGAGCATGAGAAATGCAGAATGTACAGGCCGGAGAGGTGCATGAAATCATGATCAGGCAGCGGCTAATGAAAGCTGCAATTCTGAGAAGGCCTCCATTGTCAATAAGTATAGGGATTTTGCTCCTTATGGAAAACTCTGTTTTGACGAGTTTCAATGCCGCCAAGGTTGCAGCAATACTCCTTTTCGCGCGCCTACTCTCTACCGGAAACTCACCTTCATTCATCCAGCATCATACACCATGCTGTTGAAGCCGCAAAGCAACCGGTTATGGAACTTGTACTACCACCACTTTCCGTTTGTCATGTTGACGGGGCCTGAGAGGTTTCTTTTGCATCTTTTCATCATTTCCTTCCTCACGTTTGTCGCTTACGGTCTCTTCAGCGTGATTCCATCATACATTCCTTTTTTGATTTCCAGAGCATCTTACTATTTGACCGGCGGAGATTACTAGGCCATGCTTGCCACTAATAGGACATGCTTTCTACTACAAGTTGACGCTTGCAATTGCTGCAGCTGTCCCTTTGAGCTGTGATCTTATCATGTTCCTCAACACCACCGGTATAAGTGGTGCATTCTTGGCCCTCCACAGTATCATTACCTCCCCGCCGATGCAGTGTTCTGTCAGATAGTTTGCCGGTTTAATTCGGCCGTATAGTCTTTATGTAATTTATAACTTCAGTTCGGTTAATGTGTAGCGAGCGCTAAATCATATGAGGTCGCGTCTTGACGTTCACGTACCGCTCTGCTCCTCTGAGATGTACAAGAGGAAAGCAAATGCCCCATTCAAGGCACCCCGGCCACTTTCTCTCGCAACCACGAAAGAAAATCTTGAACCGTCTCTTTTTGTGCCGGAGTCAGAGGCCCTGAAAAGCAGCACTTCGAAAGAAGACCAAGGCACGAAGGCCCAGACTAACGCGTCAGTCAAGCGCCTCAAAGTCGGGCTTCGAAGGGCCATCCCATTCAAAGCTCATGCACCGACGGTTCAAAGCTCTCAAAGTCAAGAAAGCGAAAATGGAGACTCGGATCTGCCGTCAAAATACTACTTGGTGCAATGGCGCAAGCGCACCAAAAAGAAGAACAAGTCTTGGGAAGGTGATGGTTACATCTGCGTTTCAGGCTCTGGAACCGTGCTCAAAACACAGCTCTCTGATCAGTCATACAAGTATGCTGGCCGCTCCAGTCAGACCAGTATTGAGGGTGTTTTTTCTATTGGAGTGTATGAAGTTGAAGTGGACAGTGAAACTACAAAGGCAAAATTGGACGGAGGTGCTCGGCAAACCAGCCCTGTGTCTCTACCGCCTGCGGAAGCCCTCACTTCCAAAGCCAAGCTCTCAAGAGTCAAGAAGGCTCATGAACTTCCGTCTTCACCGACCGTTCTGTATGCAGAGGTTGAAACGGAAGACGATGTACCTCCACTAGAGTCAACCCTGGAACCTATTTCTAATCAAGAGCCGTTAGTCATGCGGCTGCCCCAGGCTTCTGATTCCAGAACAGTTTCAGTGGACCCTTGTTTAGTAGCATTTCTACGGCCGCATCAGCGGGATGGGGTATCCTTTATCTATGACTCCTTACTCGGAATACGAAATAAAGACTACTTTGGGGCATTATTGGCTGATGAAATGGGGTTGGGCAAAACATTGATGACAATCACTGTGATCTGGACTCTCCTCAGGAATAGCCCATTTGTGGGCGAGAAGTCCAATATCAAGAAGGTCCTAATCTGCTGTCCTGTGTCCTTGATTGACAACTGGCGCAAAGAGTTTGGGAAGTGGCTCGATGTCAATCGCATTGGTGTGCTAGCTCTCAACAATAAGAAGCAGTCGGCTGCAAAAGAAAAAGAGGCCATTCGCAATTTTGCCAAAACAAACGTGTATCAAGTCTTGATCATCAACTACGAAAAGGTCACGGCATGCTCAAAAGAGTTGGCAGAAGTACAAATCGACATGATGGTCTGCGACGAGGGCCATCGACTTAAAAACCCTGCCAATAAGGTCTTAAAAGTCTTGAGCAGTTTGCCCGTCAAGAAACGGCTTGTTGTGACGGGTACCCCAATTCAAAACGATTTAAATGAGTACTTCAATATCGTCAACTTCATCAATCCTGGAATCTTGGGCTCGGTGCAGGAGTTCCAAAAAGACTTTTTGAAACCCATCACTAGGGCCAGAGAAGCCAATTGCTTTAACGAAGAAGTCATAGCCGAAGGGAAACATAAATCAGCTTTATTGATCGAGCTCACCAAAAGCTTCACTATTCGAAGAACCAAGTCTGTGATTGAAAGCTACTTGCCAGCCAAAACGGACTTACTCGTGTTCTGCCCCCCAACGAAGCTACAAAAAAAGTTAATTGATTATGTCAATGGCTGCTCATATTTCAACTCTGCACTCAGCGCTGGCAATCGTGATGTGTTGGCTTTGATCAACCTTTTTAGGAAAATTTGCAACTCTCCATCGCTTCTTCATCAAGACAACTACTTCCAGACTCTTGCACAAAGCTCAAGCTCATGCCCTTCGGAATTAGAGCCGAAAAACTTAGCCCAGAGACAAGTCAGTGGAAAGATAAACATCTTGGTTCCTCTCTTGCTTGAGTTCACGAATGCAGGGGAAAAGTCTGTGCTCGTGTCAAATTATACTCAGACGCTTGACCTTTTGGAGGCGATACTTTCGAAACTCAATATCTCTTATGCTCGTCTAGATGGATCCACTCCCGCATCCTCTCGAGACGCGTTGGTGACCTCTTTCAATAATTCTGACAACTACAAGGTATTTCTCCTCTCCTCCAAAGCTGGAGGTGTCGGTTTGAATCTTGTGGGAGCATCTCGGCTCGTGCTATTTGATAACGACTGGAATCCACTGATAGATATTCAGGCCATGGCCAGAATCCATCGGGATGGACAAAAAAGGCCCGTCTACATCTATCGTCTTTTCACCACGGGATGCATTGATGAAAAAGTGTTTCAACGGCAATTAGTCAAGAATAACCTTAGTGATATGTTTCTCGATGTCCAGGAGGATTCGGTACTGGATATCTTTGACTATGAAGATCTACGAAATCTCTTCACTATAATAGACACAAAATGCAACACGCACGATCTACTTGAGTGTTCTTGCAGTGGAATGGGCCAAGAAGCTGAAATTTTGGAACAAGATCTGGAGAAAAAGGCAGAGGAAGTTTTGACTTGCAAGCAAATGACATCTTCCTTTGGCAGTACGCCGTCCTCAGGATACATGAGCGCTCTAGAGTTGAAAGAATCTAGCGACACAGAAATGGCTACCAAGAGACGAATCTGGAGTGCCTTGAGTCGTTACAAACACTACGATCCAAAGAAATTTTCCTCTGGTATTGCTACTGGTGATTCCATATTAGACAGAGTGATCATGAAAGCTCAGAACGATGTCAGTTACGTTTTTGCCCACGGAACGTGAGCTTATATATATCATAAAGGTGGTTAATATCGTGAAATTGTTAAATACAAAAAAAAAAAACAATGTTGCACTACTTACACTCTTTGTCATTAAAAGTGTGCCTCGATTCACAAAGTGACTGCGCTGTCTAGAAACCATCGGACTACTTGCAGTCCCCAGTATCTTTGGACCTCCTTAGCTCATCGGATTCATCAGACTCGCCATCTTTATTCACTAGCTCAGCAGCTAATGTTTCTCTTCTCTGTTCATTTGTTGGAAGTCTCTGATTTGTCAAGAAAGCAGCGGCAATCATGGCAATGGATGCAAAAGCTATGTTCATAATAAATGTGTTTCTTATTGCCTTCATGAGCTCTTGTTTGACGTAAAAGTTGGCTGCAGGCGACATGTTTTCCATAAGGTTGGTTCTCTTGATGATAGCTTTCAAATCGTACTTTGAGAGTTCTTCTATCACGGCCTTGGATTGCTTGGCCGTATCCTTATCAATGTTGTTGACAAATGTGGTTGTGTAGACGGCATCAGACAAAGCACCTGCGATAGCACCACCAAAAGTACGACAGAAGTTGATGAAAGTAGTGGCCATAATAACTCCACCGGGTGCCTTGGGGGCAGTAAGCTGCCCTGCGATGATTGTAGATTGCATGATGGTGCCAATACCAACTCCGCCGAGAATTAGATAGCCGACTTTTTGCTTTTGGTCAGAATCAACTTTGAGCAAAGTAAGCAAGCCCATACCTATCATTCCACAGACGCAACCAAAAATTGTAAAAGGCTTCACCAATGTGGTCTTTTTAACCAAAATACCAGTGCACATGGATGAGACAACAACAGAAATGATGTATGGCAAAAGATCAACACCTGATCTCCAAGCTGAGGCACCGTGGATGACCTGAAAGTAAATGGAAAGATACAAAATACTGCTGATGAAAAAGCTGAAGCCACCAAACAAGCATATTCCTGCAGCAACAGTTTGGTAAGATTGCACCACACTAAGCGGAATGAGAGGATTCTTGGAAAAAATAAAATTCCAGACACCGAAGGCAACCATTAGAAGACCTCCAAGAACAAAGCAAAGAATCACAGCAGCAGAACCCCACTTGTGTTCTCCACTAGAGCCGAATGTCAAAGCGAGAAGAATCAAAACTAAACCAGCCGTCATGAGGAAAACGCCAAAATAGTCGATTAACTTCAACTTGTCTTTAATAGAAGAATGCACTCTTGGCGGATTGAATGAAAAAATGAAAATCACCAAGGCAACGGCGCCGATTGGCAAATTGATGTAAAAACACCACCTCCATGAGACGTGACTTGTGAAAGCACCTCCGACTAGAGGGCCCAAAACAGAGGCTATAGCGAAGACACACCCAACTAATGCCATTCCTAAAGGCCTCTTATGCATTGGAAGAAGCTCAGTTATCAAGATATAGACAAGAGTTTGGATTCCACCTCCTCCGATACCAGCCAAGACTCTTCCCCCAATGAGAACATTCATGGAATTGGACAAAGCACACATCAAAGAGCCAGCTTCGAAAATGACAATGGCAGCAATCATGGTATATTTCCGTCCAAAAATTATGGCAATCTTTCCCCATGAGGCCACCAAAACAGCCATACTAATGAGAAACCCTGACGTCAACCATCCAATCTGGTCGGTGGCATGGAACTTGTTTCCTACCGTACTCAAGATAGTTGCAACAATAAGCTGATCAAGAGCAAACAAAAATAAGCAAAGATAAGCTGATGCAATACACAAAATCAATGCCAATCCCTGTAGATACATGTCCTCTCTTTTAGTGCCGTCGCCAGCATCGGACTCAAAGTATTCTTTCTTTTGCACATCTTCTGTGGGCCTCAATGCGACTGGTGCCGTGCCCAATGGGGCGGTTGTATCTTGAGCCATTGCGTTAAATTTGAAGATGATATTTAGGACGAGCAACTCGCTTCTATTTATGTGCGCCCAAGGACAGGCGCTTTAGCCCGGCTTTCATTCAATTGCAAAACTTATCTCCGCTCGGAAAATATTCGGGTGCAGGAGGATTTACGACAAGAGACGCGGAAGGATTTGACAGTTTCCTAATGAGAATATCTCCGCGCCCGACCGAACTGTGAACGGCTGCGCGACTAAAACTAATTTTTTCCGTGTCATTTAAGAAGCTGTGGCTGAATTGCACACGTCTTGAAGATCGTTGATCTCATTAGGGTTGCATCATGTCTACTGATCGAAGAAGCAACTTTCTGTGTAACTCTGTTATGGAGAGTCCAGATGTTTCGAGCAGGTCGTTTGTAAGAAGTGCCGCTAGTTTGCACCAGCTTTGATATTTGCTGAAGTTTTCTGGCACCACATTTCAGCTATTGAGCTCATGTTTTTTGTTTTCGAAGTGAACGCATCGTACTTTTTGATGAGACTATCGGCCGCCACTGCGCATTCTGGCTTCGGCCGCGCGTGCTCTCTGTTCTCTCATGAACCTCATCTTTTGCTGATCGGTCAACCCACTGGTTTCGGAAACCTTGGTCATGACCTCGCCCAACACGCCACCGGAGGAAAACCTCGGCTCTTTCTTCTCCGCCTCTGTCTTTTTCGCAAGCTCGTCAGCTATCAACTTGCGGTTCTCCTCCTGTACTGCGTTCTTTTTGCGGATCTCTTTTTCGGCAACCTCTTCACTAGTTAAAGCAGACCCTACGCAGGCCGCGTCCCAATCGCAGAATCTTTCCCCAAGTTCACCTCTGCATACCCGGAATACGTCCATGATCTGTTCATTTTGCCGGACTTGAGCAGCTGTTTTCCCAAGACTGTTCAAAATCAAGGGGTCAGCTTTCAAGTTGATCAATAGGATTCTCACCATGTGGCCATAGCCTTGCGAAGATGCGTAGTGTAAAAGCGTGGGAGTATTCGCAAATTGGTCTTTTGGTGTAAGCTCAAACTGCACGCCTAACTGATTGGCTCGGAGGTAATTTATAAGTAGTGGTGCCTTAGATCGTTTCAACGCACTCACAAGCTCGTGTGTGTGCTTATCTGAAGCCAGGACCTCTGGCCGAGTAACTGGTTTCTTCTTGACTTCGGTCGTCGGAGCTTTGCTTGCAGTCTTTTTCGGTTTTGGTATCTCAAGGTCCACCAAGTAAGTGAGCTTTGTCCATGCGCTCTTTACCTCGCTAAGCGTGGCCCTTTTCGTTGTGAAAGGAAAAGTTCTGATCCGCTGGTCAGAAGACTGGAGCGGCGAGCCATCGTAACCCACCAAAATTTTGCGGTTGGCTATACCGTTAGCCCGGATGAATATATGCTCAGCTCCGTCAAGATAGCGTTTCCACGAAGTGAGAAGCTCTCTGACTTCTTTGATCAAAGCTTGTTCATTGTAGCGACGGATACTGGACCCTGCTGAGTTGGCCTTGCCATGTGCGTTGTCGGAGGCGCTTTGTGAGCCACCTTGCTTTCTTCTTGTGGTGTAGCGATGGAATGTTTTCGATTCCATCACCGAGATCATTTGCGTTGCAGCTGACTCCTTATGATTCTTAGCGTTGCCCTTGATGTTTAACCTGGTGTGGGAGATTACAGCACCCGCGAAGTGGCCGCCTCCGATCATAAATAGAACGGAATGCCCCGACCTCGATTGGGGCGAGTTGTACTCCTCTAGGGCCTCAATTATAGTTCCTTTTGCAAGAACATTTTCGGGGAACATGGCCTTGTACACTCCAAGCGCATGAGCGTCGTCTAGCTGGTCAGACTTTAGCAAAATGAATGGCGACTTGGTGTTCATATGACTAGCGGGAAGCTCCTCTTCAGCATCGCCGTCCTGAGTGCTTTTCACCGATAGCTTCTCGAGTAGCGCCGGGAGACGCTGTTCTTCTGAATCCAGCTCTGTATCCGAGTCATCTGATCCAGAGATACTCTCCAAGGACTGCGTTTCGAGTATGTCCTCAAATTCCAGCTCAGACAACGGCGGCAACTCATTAAGCGACCGTTTCAAGTTCAAACGGTGCAAATCGGATTTGTAGTGGTTGCTCTTTTCGTGCTGTTGCAAACTGGATGCAAAAGTGTGATTGCAAGTCAAGCAAACCTCAGTATTTCTGACATCTGTAGATACCGAGGGCACGCTTGGCTGCTCCGACACTGGATCTTCATTTGCTATTGAGAACGCTGAGTCGAATCGAAGAAGCTGCAATTTGCTTAACGTCTCGTTTTCGAGTCCGAAGACGTAATCTCCCATTCTGCTCATAGTGGCAAGTAACTTGAGAATTCCGGCAGGCATCGATTGCGCATAAGGCAAGCTACTATATACAATAACCGTAGTGTGCCATCTACAGGTCTGCTAAGACGACGTGATTACATCTGTTTTCCAAAACTTGCTTCCGCTTCTAGACCACTTCTGATCTGTAAATATGCAGTTTTCTACATTTCTCTGTCTCGAATGTATTTTGACTGTTTCGAATGTATTTTGACTGTTTCACAGCTGTTGTAGCATTCGGTAAACTGATGACAAATGTCCCCAACCAAGAAGTTAACACGCTGAGATTTTCGGATTGGGTGGAGTACAATTCATTTACAGTACATAATTGGACTAGCTCATCTACCAGGTAATATTCTAAGAGAGTCAACGTATCTAGCCTCGATTTTAAAGTGGCATATTCAACTGTCAACTCAATGCTCGCTATACAAGTTCAGTGGTTTTTTATTGAGAGCCAATTCTATGGCACTCCTTCAAGAAATGACCCACCTTCTCTGGCTTCATGAATGGATGCGTGCCATGGCCAAAGTTGATGATGTAGTTCTTCTTTCCCCCGCCAAAACCCTTGATCATTTGCTCAACCTTTTGCGTAATCACCTCGTCAGAGCCGTACATGATACCAGGATCCAAGTTTCCTTGCAACGTAATTCTGCGCCCATTGACGACCTTGACCGCGTCCTCCGGCTTGTAGAGCCAATCGAGCGACACAGTGTCGTAGCCCGAATCACACAAGTCGTCCAAGGCATACCAAGCGCCCTTGGCAAAAACAGTCAAAGGAATTTTCTCGGTAACCTTCAACTCACGCAATCTTTCCGGCAACTTCTTGGCAATCTGTCTCAAGTAGGGCAAGCAAAACTCGTTGAATTCATGAGGTCCCAATTCTCCCGCCCAAGACTCAAACACCTGCAACATTTGCGCACCTGCCACAACCTGTTGTGCCAAGAACTCCACACACGCATCCGTGATAGCCTGTAACAATGCATGCGATTCCTCGGAGAACTCGTAGATCCATTGCTTAGCAAAACGGAACATCTTCGAACCCTGCCCCTCAGTCATGTAAACGAGCAAAGTCCATGGGGCGCCACAGAACCCAATCAAGGGCACACGCCCGTTCAACTTGTTTCTGGTGAGCGTGATGGCCTTGAAGGCCCAGTCTAACTCCTTGAGAATATCTGGCTTCATCACCACACGTTTCATGTCCTCGCGCGATCTCATTGGATCCACAAACACAGGCCCTTTACCTTCGATCATCTCAATCTCGAACCCCATAGCCTGAGGAATGACTAAAATGTCGCTGAAGATGATAGCCGCATCGATGAGCCCGTCAAAGTGCTCGATTGGCTGGATGGTGATTTCAGCGGCAATCTCGGCATCTCTACACGTCTCAAAGAAATCCCGTTTACCTTTGACAACGTGGTACTCGGGCAAGTATCTGCCTGCTTGTCTCTAGGGCGTTAATAATTTGTGGGTGAAATGGAGAGATTCTGAACATACCATTATCCAAATAGGAGGCCTCTCGACGCTTTCTCCCTTGGCTGCCCTCAACATGAGGTCATTTTTCAACGGTGGAAAAGGCATTCTTGTGTTGGCACCTTCAGCTTGCATGGGCATCTTTTCTGCATGCGCTAGCTCCGGTGCACGGATGTACCAGCAAGTATTGGAGACGGAATTGAACACGACCTGAGGTTTAAACAGGGAGAATTAATAGGACAAGCTCGCCCGAGAAATCCTAGCAGTCCACTCTTGCTAAGAAATATCCATTGACTCAATAATCGGTCCAAGCCTCAGTCCTCGTAGTGGCCCCAACATTCTGGCTGCAGCCTGCCCGATATGTCTGCGCGCCCGCCTTGCATGCCTCCCAAATACGATATTTATTCCTAGATCCCTTTGTTTGCCATTCCCTTTCGCTCATGTCTCCAGGAAGTATCGCTTCAGACCCACACCATGGGAGCGGAAATGCCACGGAAGGCTCAAGGACCCGCCCGGGCTCTGCGGCTCAGAAAAAACCTAACTACTTTACCCGGCTTTTTCGCTCTTTGTTCGGCTATCGGAAAACAACCTTGACGTTCTTGGTGTTTGCTACGTTTTTGGCCACAATTGCCATTTCCATCATCGATAATTCGTTAGACTACTCGGTGGCTTTGCCTGTCGACAAGGAAGAAAAGGCTGCCTTGGATTACTCGTGGTCCTGCCTCCAGGAAATCGGGGCTAGTAAGCACACTTACACATCTAGAAACAACGACAAGGTCCATGACTTCTTGGAGAAGGAAATCCTTCGTCTCATCAAGGGACTGGAATTCATCGAGTACGACAACGATCTCAACTACACCAATTCCATTCTCTTCGCCGTGAAGTACCTCAAGTATGACTCCGTGTCGTACTACGAAAGCAACAACTTGTTGGTCCGTATCAATGGCTCTGATAGCAAATTGCCTGCATTGTTGCTCAGCTCTCACTACGACTCTGTTCCCACATCCTACGGAATTACCGATGATGGAATGGGTGTGGCCTCTATGCTCGGCTTGCTCAAGTTCTTTGCTGCAAACCCCAAATATCGCCCTGCTCGTACAATCATCTTCAACTTCAACAACAACGAAGAGTTTGGCTTGTATGGGGCACACGCATTCTTATCTCACCCTTGGTTCAAACAGATCGGCTACTTCTTGAACTTAGAGGGCACGGGTGCCGGGGGAAAAGCAGTTCTCTTCAGAGGCACGGATTATGGGATTGTCAACCACTTTTCCTCCGTGAGATTTCCTTTTGCTACTTCGTTGTTTCAACAGGGCTTCAACAACAAGTTGATTCACAGCGAAACCGACTATTCGGTGTACAAGAACAAGGGCTCCATCAGAGGCCTCGACTTGGCTTTTTATAAGCCTAGGGATCTTTATCACACTGCTGGTGATAATATCAGGAACACCAACATCAAGTCGTTGTGGCACATGCTCTCATGTGCTCTAGACTTCTCGGTAGCCTTCACCGATGGTCCAAAAGACTTGGACGAGGAAGATCTTTCCGATCCAGAAAACAAAAGCATGGAATTTGCAACTTACACCTCATTCATGAATCAGTTTTTCGCTACTCCAATATCTACGTTGATAATAACAAACATAGTATTGCTATGCGTTGTTCCCATTATATTCTTGTTTTTCTTCTTTATCATTCTTAAACACAAGAAATCATGGAATTTAAACTTTCCCAACATGATAAAGTTTCCATTGTCTTTGGCATTCTCAGTTGCCATTTTGAGTCTTTTCACTGACATTATCGTGATACCCTACAATCAGTTCTTGGTCAACAATTCATTGAGTTATCTTACTGGTACTCTATTCGCTGCGTTCATGCTTCTCAACTACGCGTTTTTGAATGGATTCAACTGGCTTTTCAAGCATTTTAAGGGTCATCAGCATGATGAAAAATTGATAATAATTATTCAGCAAGTCTTTATTTTATGGGTCATTTTGCTTTGGTCTACCATAAACCTCACGAAGAATGATATTGGAAGAGACCACACAGGAGAGCTTTTCATTCCGGTGTTATATCTTCTCTTATCAGCATCTGCTTTGGTCGGTTTGATGGGGTGGAGTTTCAAGAAATCCTCAAGGCAGAAGAAGGTAGATGAGCTCGATGATAGCGCTGAGCCTTTGTTAGGCGACCACTCAGGCGACCATTATGGCTCAAACGAAGACGAAATGTCGTTCAATTCTTCTTCTTCTTTCAAGTCTCATGTGTCTCTGATCAATTGCGCAATTGACAAAAAATCATTCTCCTACGACTGGTTTATCCAGTATTTGATCCTCGCTCCGATTTCTTCCTATGTCATCTACAACTCGGGCTTTTTGATTTTGGACGGCATCAACAAATCTGTCCAAGAATCGCATAACGCACAAGATTTGATCTACACCTTCTTGAAAACATTTGCTGTTGCTTGGGCAGTACCATTTTTGCCTTTTATTTTCAAGGTAAACAGAATTATGGTACTTGTATTGGTGTTGGTACTCATCAATGGAATCACGAATTTGTCTTTGAAACCAGCATTTGATGTATCAAACCCGTTAAAATTGAGATTCCTTGAGACTTTGAATTTGGATTCTACCACACTTTCTAACACCGTGACAGTAAGCGGGCGCCTGATGAAATTGATCGAGGAAATTCTCAAGGACATTCCATCCGTTAAAAGGGACAACTCAAAGATAGAGGTCACTGAGGTAGGTGATGGAATGCTGACGTATAAATGGGAGACATTGCTGCTTCCGAAATTGCCCAATGGAACAGAGGTTTCCAAAGACTTTTTGGATATTGAAGTCTTGAAAAACTCGACGTCCGCGTCTGATGCTCCTTTCGGAATGTTGACAGGTGAAATCAAGATAAGAGTCCCCGAGAACAGAAATTGCAAGGTGGTATTTGGTGTCGCAGACTCCATCGTCAAGATCTTCGATAAGGAGTCGGAAAACTTCTCGCCTGTCAAGAGTGTCACGATTTATGATAACGATGAATCTGACAATAGCACGATTAAGAATCCTGTTCTGAGTACCGGAGAACACTTTTACAAGCACTACGATGGAATCAAGCAGTTGCAGTTGAATAAACTTGACTGGTCTAAACCTTATCATATCGGATTTCAGTGGGTACCGGAAACTGTTGAGGCTGAAGTTGGCGAAAGTCTGAAAGTGAATGTGAGAAAACTTAGAGTTGCGGTGGAATGCTATTGGAGCGAGTTGGAGACAACTAACCAAGTGAAACATGGCCAGACCGTTGTTGGCTCGACGATTCCTGCCTTTAACGAACTACTTGATTATAGTCCGGACTTTGTGACTTGGGCTAATTTAGAGCGAGGATTGTTTTCGGTGCTGAGGTATGTCGAGCTTTAAGCCGCCTTTTTAATATATACTAATAGAAAAATTGAATCTAAAAATATTTATCTTACTTGAAAGCTAAAAAAATGCGATTTCTGTGGATCGAACACAGGACCTTCAGATCTTCAGTCTGACGCTCTCCCAACTGAGCTAAAACCGCAAGAAGAAACCCATGCCGGGACTCGAACCCGGAATCTTTTGATTAGAAGTCAAATGCGCTAACCATTACGCCACACAGGCTTTTTGATTTTTTGATAGAACTGATAATTTTACTTTGGGTCTTTTTAAAAAGTAGTTAGTTGTATATTCGAATACTCAAGGTAACTATAAAGATCCTGTTCCCAGATTCCTTATAGTGGAATATTACCGTTCTTATATAGTTGTTCTACGGAATTAGGCTGTCCGCCTAATATGCTGTCCTGGATACGCGTATCCCTTTTGGGTGCGTATGGCGTGTTTTATCAGGTGTTTCCTGCAGATGTGTGTGGTGTGCATCTCGCGAGCAAATACATCTGTTCTGAAGTATCCGCACCCCCACATTTAGCTCAATCCATAGTTACTAGGTATGTAATATAGTAACTCTAATTTCGTTTCCTAACACAGAACAAATGTATTTGCTCGCGAAATGCACACAACACTCATCTTCAGGATGTGAAGCCAAGCCTGTGAGTCAGAGCTGACCCCACATCCCAATCAGGAATTGTAACCGGCAGGATACACCTGATAATCAGCCATACGCACCCAAAAGAGATATGCGTATCTAGGACGGCATATTAGCCGTATAGCCTAATCTCGTAAAAATAATTATATAAGAACGGTCATATTCCACTATAAGGAATCTGGGAACAGAATCTTTATAGTAACCTTGAGTATTCGAATATACAACTAATTACTTTTCAGAAAGACCCAAGGAATATAACCAGTTCTAACATTTGGTAACGAAGCTTTAACTTCGATCAATCATTATGACTCCTGTTCCACACTTTGTCTTAGCACCCAGCGAATCGGCCCCTATGTCGACTGAAAGACCTTCCAGTGGCGAAAGCACTGAGGGACTCGACAGGCTCATGGAGTTCGTAAGCGACCTCAGTCTCTCAATGGAGACAATGCAAGCCGCGATAGCGAAAGTGCGGGGCGACCAAGCAGAGTTATCCAAAAAATGTCTGGCCTTGGAGAGAATAGCAGAGGTTTCAACCAGGTTGGGATCGTCGCAAGACAACCCCAGTGCAAAAGCAGCGCCTGAAGGAAGCCCCGTGTCAGACTCCTCCACCGGTCGTTACTTCTTGGACAACGCTGTGGGAGAAGATGGAAACAGGGGCGCCGCTAGGCCCGGTTCATCTGAACTGTCCTTCAGGGCCCCAACCAGCCAGCCAGCTGGGATAGACTCGAAGCTGAAAGCGGGAACTTTGAAGGCGGACCATACAGGCGAAGAGCAATCTCTGACCTTCACCGACAATTTAAACGAATTCAAGCCCAAGAAATGGAAGCAGACCCTGGAAATCTTGAAACGCGAAACCGATGCTATCGAGGAGTTCGAGCATAATCTAACGCTCGCCCAGGTTCAAGCGATCCTCTCCCACTTTGATAAAGTTATCATAAAACACAGGTTTGGCCCGCGGGAAAGATTCGAACTTTTCGAAATGAAGTTTCCAACGGAAGCCCAAACCTCCCGGAACGTCCGTGTGCATAGAGAACCTACGCACGAACTCTATGAGACAATGATCAAGAGATTTCTTCAGGCTGTCAGATCTTCCGCTCCAGGCCGAAACCCCTATCACACGAGGATGTTGAGAATCACTCAAATCGGCACACTCGAGGATTATGTAGATGAGTTCGTTGATATCATGAGATACCTTGACCCGGATCAGCCTCAAGGAGGACTCGTGATTGACGCATTCATCCGCGGATTAAAAAGGGAATTGAGGGAACGTATTTATCACATGCCCGTCAATTCTGTGCAAGAAGTGGTTGATAACTGTCGTCGACTCATAAACGAAGGAATTGTCAAAGACTATTCAAAACCTATGCAGGGACCGACAACAACCACTGGCCCACCCCCAAACTCAACTTCCCGACCACGCTCCAACCGGCATCTTAAACATAAGGGAAAGTCGTCAAAAAACTGAATCGATCGCCGAGTCGGGCCGACGTCGATCGAAACTTAGGTCTCTTAGTTCAGGTAGGTACACCAGACGAACACCACGCTTCCGTTAAGACACCTGAGGACAAGAATTTAAAAACGTTTTCACCAGCAAGTCCTCAAGAAGTGAATCTTCGCCCATACACCCTGGTCGCTCCAGCGAGTGCAAACACCGAAACTGACGACACGGTACAAAACGTCCCCGTCGACACAGCACACTTCTATATTATAGGTAAGCCGGAGCTGGCTACCGCCAAAATCGGTAACTATGGCCAACCATTTCAAGACGACCAAAATTATATTAGGTACCAGGTCATTCTTCGCGATAAGGAATACACCGCCTTAGTGGGTACAGGTTCGTACCTTAACACCATTCATCCACGTGTCGTAACTGACACTAGTGTTCCAACAACGGATATACCACCGTTCAACATCCAAGGTTTGGGAGAAACGGTAAGTGTCTTTAAGCAAACACACCTCACCCTTTGGATAAACGACCGTGATTTTGAAATTGCCAAATTCCACGTCGTTGAAACTCCTTTCGATTTTATCTTTGGAATCGAACTTATCAGACGTCTCGGGATTTATATTGGTCCGAACCAAGTATCCCTCGGCCTCGATAAGACCACAGAACATATAAACCGCCAACCTGAAAAAGGGGAACAGATGATCGGCACGTTTTGTATAATGGAGGAAAAGATATCCAACAAAGACATCCCAAAATTCATTACGAAGGAATACCCCGACGTGGTGTAACCAGTTCTAACAATTTTCTGTTAGGAAACGAACTCGTTCCGTTCCTAACTCTGACAAACCCAGCAAAGCCCTACGAATACATTACGTACAAGTGGAGACATAACCCCTAAGGTTATGTTCCACTATGCAGTCAGATCTATTAGAAGAGTCTCCGACGTCCCGTTTAGGTTGAGGACGCCCTTTGGGGTCTAGGTCCCCTAAGACGCCCCTAAACGCCCTGTTTCACCAGACGCCCCTTACGCCCTGTTTCACAGTAGGCATGCGCACAGAGCGCCCCATAAGGGACTCTCCTCAACTATATAAGAGATACGGTAACTCTCCTTTTTAAAGGCCAGTTCCTACGAGTATCCCGAAAGGCAATACATACAGTGCACTTCATCGAAAACACCCTATCTCTTAACATGCCGTACCTCTTATATAGTTGAATAGAGTCCGGGTCGGACTGTCGGTCCGACACGGAGTCCTCAACCTAAACGGGACGTCGGAGATGCTTTAAATAGATCTAATGTATTCTTAAAGCTTTGCTGGGTTTGTCAGAGTTAGAAACGGAACGCGTTCATTTCTTAACATTTACCGTCGTTAAGTTTACGGATAGTGACAGGCATACATTTTAAAACTAAAATATCTAAATAAATATGTATACAATCTAAAAATTTCATTCTGGAGGGTTGGCCGAGTGGTCTAAGGCGGGAGACTTAAGTTCTTCTGGACGTTTGTCCGCGCGAGTTCGAACCTCGCATCCTTCATTATATTTTTTTTATTTTCCAAAAAGGACTTCTCAAAAACTCGCCCCAATTATCGATCATGTATGCCGCGGTAGTTCTAAATCAATGCGCTTGATTTTTTCGCTACTTGAAGCATCATGGCCACAGCTGCGAAAGCAACAAACACAACGCGCGCGGAGTTCTCGTGTTCATAACGTATGCACGCTAAATAAGATCTGCCCATATACAGTTCGCAGGCCCCCCAAGCACCCAGACGAGGAACAGATCAGCCACCAAAAATTTATCGAAAACGACTTTCTTGGCGTCTGTTGCGGAGCCTCCGCTAGGATCACTCTCCAGCACCTCAAGTGAGCTGCTATGCTCGATAAATCTTGACCCAATTCGGCACCTCACGAGGTTGAGCCCAAAAGGACGCTCCGGGTGTCAGTGCTTCCACGAGATTCTCTGTGATGCTCACTTCGATTTGCTCGCCTATTCGCTGCTCGCTCACGCGCATGGACGTTTTAATTGTGGAATGCCTTGCGCACAGCGTCCGATGTTGTAAGGTCGCATAGCGAGTCCTGTATTCAAACCAGTGGCCTGGAATTGCTGTGGTGACGATTGCTTTGGGCCACAGCATGATGGTGACTGTAAAAGTATATAAATGACGAGTACCCCGCTGTAAGTAATTTGTACAAAGCACCTATATTTGCATTTCACACAACAAATTAAGCCAAAACAACACAAACAAAATTACCATGTCTGCTACCCCACACAAGATCTTTTACAAGGGCCAACAGTCCGACTTTGTCATCTTCATCGAAAACCCTGAACTTATTCAGAAGTACAAGGCCGGAGACAGCACGACCCCTTTGATCGACATCGTCTCCATTTACAAGGTCTTCGTCAACAGACAAGGAGGTGTTGAAGGTGTCTTGGACGAGGCCTCTAAGGAGGAGTTGCAAAACGAGTTCGGCAAGGACGCTAACGTCGATACCGTGATCAAGAAGATTCTCAACGAAGGTGAAGACAAGCAAGGCGCCGGCAGAATCTAAGGCTGCGTGATCCACGCATAAAAATCATACATACACAATTCATGATAACGAACGAGATACATTGTAGAGCATTTTGAATGCGCAGGCTAGATCAACGCAAAATGAGTGAGCATAATTGACCTGTGCAGGTGTTTCGGGCTATAGGGGCGAAGGTCACTGGGTTAGTAGAATTATGTGATCATTGAGAGCAAGCGGGCACATGTGGGTACAGGCGACCTTTTGCCGCTATTTCGAATATGGTGATGCTCGGGGCTTTAGTGGGTATTTGCTGAATGCGCACTTTCTCACTCTTAACATCAGCATGAGTTCCCGGGCCTTGAGGCGACTTGAAAAAAGCCAGCTAGATGACCTAAGCCCAGAGCTTGAACAGGACGATCTCGAATACAGGAAGCAACCAAAAATCAATGCGTTTGCTCTATTGAACGGCGACTCTGATGGCGACTCTGACGACAGCACTGACACCAACCACTCCGAGCCGAAACCAGCCCCGGCCGTATCTGCTCAAAAAACCCCTCTGAAACCACCTTCAAAGCGGCAAGAGAAGAGAACGAAACGTCAAGAAAGTCCCGCTTTGGTCGAAGATGATGACGATTTAGACGCATTTTTGGAGCAGGTCAGGAGGAGAGACCAAGCTCAAGCTTCCCAAGCTAGCAGCGCCACTCCTGTTGCTGAGGAGAAAATTGACTACGAAGCAGTACTTAATGAAGAAGATCCTCCGTTCACCTACACAGACTCGAACTATGTGTATTTTACTACGGCGAGACTCGCCAAATGCTTGAGTCTCTTGTCTGTGGGAAACATCAAGAATTTGGACACTGACACCGAGCTCAGGAACCTTTTTGGGAAACTCTCCTTGGACACTATCGAGGAAGCTAATAGCTCAACCTCTTTTGGGGTTTCTCCTGAGGTCTTGGCGCAGTTTAAGAAGCTAGCACGGCTCACGAGAGGCTGGGGCGGCAAGGACCACAAAAGTGTTCCTGGTACATCCAGGAAATTGCTCTTGACGCGCATCAAGGATGACTGGTTGCCTACTTCTCAAAAATTACTAGGAATGGAGGAGTTGACCATGGATGGGATCATAGAGTCTAAGGAGTACAAGGAAGAAACTGTGGATTACCGCACACTTGAGCTGAAGGTGAGAAATGAAGCAGCTCTCGGCATCAAGTACTTCAGGTTCACCAAAACACAATCTATGCAAGAACGCTTGGCCAACTCCAAGTTCTATGCCTCCGTTGTGATGACCCCTGACCCTGATTCATTAATGCAACTTCTTCAGCAGTATCCATACCACGTGGAGACCCTTTTGCAAGTGGCCATGGTTTTGTTGAGACAAGGGAATGATAAGTCCACAAGCACGGCTTTAATTGAAAAGGCTTTGTTTGTATTCGATCGTTCTCTCCACAAATCTTGCCACGAGCTACTTCAAAAAGGGAGAAATGAGCTAGTGCGGCTCCCTTATGAGTCATTCGCCAGTAGACAGCTCTACCTCACTATTTTCCGGATAATTACTGGCCTTGGCGAGCGGTCCACATATATGACTGCTTTGAACTACTGTAAGCTTTTGCTTGCATTTGCGCCTGCCGAGGACCCTTTGGGTGTGCGTTATTTCATCGACCACTATGCTATTTTGGCAGAAGATTATGAGTACTTGGTCAAGTTCGTTGAATCTCCGCTTTCCCGAACTTATGCGCAGTGGTTCACCCCTGGACTAGCCTTCTCCTACGTTTTGGCTTTGTTACTTTTGGGAAGGAAGGATGATGCCCAAAACGCGCTTCAAGATGCTTTTCAAGCTCACCAATTTTGTGCATTGCGCTTGCTTCGTGATCTATGTTTGGCCGAAAACTTTCCTGTGCAAGAATCGGATTTGAAGCCGAGTGACCGCGTTCATATCGAGGCGGAAACATACTTGGTCCGTGCAAAGGTGCTCTGGCAACGAAACCAAGACATCAAATTTTTACAAGATGAACTTCTGAACTTATTTGCTGGAATCGCGCCCAAGAACAAGGGCCTGTGGATCCTGAAATGGTTCGGCGAAGAAAAGACTTCTCAATCTGATATTCCAATCAATTTGATCCGTTTTGTTATTTTGTCGGGAGAAAACAAAGTCATGGCCAAGATTCCGGAAACCATCTTCTCTCGAGATGATGTTTTCGAGTATGATGTGATGCCGCCTAAAGACGAGACGACTCAATACGACGTTTTTACAGGAGCGAAATCCGATGGTAGCAATACCGACTCGCTTTTCGACTACATTGACCATAACATCATCAGTGCTATAGTCCAAAATCGGACAGGAGCTGACTTCCACGACTTCATAGGATTGGATGAAGAGCAGCAAGGTGGTGCAGAATGAGCAGACATTCATATCCAGCGCAGACGTCATATAGGTATAACACACCTCAGGTCCTGTCTAGCCTTTGACCAAAGTTGTTGCATCTGTCAGAAAATGCACAATGAACTGTCCACAAAAAGCTTAATTGTGTAGTATTCAAGACGCAGGGTTTATATCGGAATGCCTTACGCCAGTACTGCTCATTAAAGCTGCTACCCTGGCAGTCATTGCACTAAATGTGGTTTTCGCAGTCGTAGCTGCGTCCGAAGCTCGCATACACTCAACTCAGCGAGCACACCATAAGCGGTCTTTAAATATTCACCTGTGGACAGTGCTGCATGACTCTACATGATTGCCATCAATCTCGACTTTGCTGATCTTCAGTGGCAGTACCAAATCTCCACAACGTTCTTCGTCTGTGTGATAGTGCCCTTGATTTACTATGTCTACGAGAAATACATCACCCAACGGCCCAACAAGTACAACAAGCTCGAGGCGCCAAAAAAGCTTGAGTATCCGATTCCCGATGAAGCCAAGCGCCATTGGAAGGGCAAGCGGCTATACCCGCCCAGGATTGGCTCCACAGAGGAGGGTGAACACGACAAAATTCAGAGTTATTGCCCTGCTACGGGTCAGTACCTCGGAACCTTCCCCTGTACGACTAGGGAGCAGATGGACAAGAAAATTGCGGCAGCGGCAGAGGCCCAAAAGACTTGGGCATCTTCCACTTTTGCTACGAGGAAACGGCTATTGAGAACTCTTAGCCAGTACATTCTAGACAACCAGGAAAACATCACCAGGGTTGCATGCAGGGACAGTGGAAAAACCAAGTTGGATGCCTCGATGGGAGAGATCATGGTGACTCTTGAGAAAATCAATTGGCTTGTGGCTCATGGAGAGAAGGCTCTCCGTCCTTCTTCAAGGCCTGGCCCTTCGTCGTTGCTTTTGGGACTTATGAAAAATGCAGAGGTGCGCTACGAGCCGCTAGGTGTAGTGGCGGCTATCATTTCTTGGAATTACCCGCTCCACAACTTGATAGGTCCAGTTGTGGCGGCATTATTCAGTGGAAACTCTATTGTCATTAAGTGCTCGGAGCAGGTGGTGTGGTCTTCGACCTGGTTTGTGGGAATGATCCGTGCTGCTTTGCGTCTGCTTGATTTAAACGAGGAGTTGGTCCAACTATGTTACAGCTTTCCAGAAACCGCCGAATATTTTACCTCTCATCCGGGCTTGAAACACATTACGTTTATAGGATCCAAGCCTGTTGCACACAAAGTGCTCCAAAGCGCTGCCAAGGAATTGACCCCGTGTGTCATTGAACTTGGAGGAAAGGACTCAGTGGTTGTGATAGACGACAAGATTGACTTAAAGGCTCTCTCATCGGTTATTTTGAGGGGAACGTTCCAGAGTGCAGGCCAAAACTGTATTGGTATCGAGCGTGTCATCTGTGTTCCGGAGGCGTACAACAAGCTCGTGCTGATTCTACAGGAACGTATGGGTGCCTTCAGATTGGGCTCGGACATTGACCAATTGGACGAGATAGACATGGGTGCTATGGTCTCGGACAATCGCTTTGAAAAGATCGAGCATTTGATACAAGACGCTGTTGACAAGGGCGCACGCTTATTGCACGGTGGTCTGCGGTATTTACATCCCAACTACCCCCAGGGCCACTACTTTGAGCCCACGCTTTTAGTGGATGTGGATTCCACCATGGCTATCGCCCAAGAAGAGGTGTTTGGGCCTGTGCTTACCATGATGGTCGCCAAGGATGTGGAAGATGCCATCGCCATATCTAATAGTACGGAATACGGGTTGGGCAACTCGGTTTTCGGTCTGAGCTTCTCCGCGTGCGACGCTGTGGCCAAACGCTTGGAGAGTGGAAACGTGGCCATCAATGACTTTGCGACTTTCTACGTGTGCCAATTACCTTTCGGAGGAGTGAAGAAGTCCGGTTTTGGTAAATTTGGTGGCGAAGAGGGCTTGACTGGCTTATGTAACGCGAAGTCCATTGTGGTCGACAAGCCCATTTTACGAGCTTTGGGTGTCAAAACAGCCATTCCACCTCCGATCGACTACCCTATCGCCGACGACAAAAAGGCTTGGGCATTCGTTAGCAGTCTCAATGCTGCAAGCTACGACAATAGATTCTGGAAGATTGTGCGGTCTTTTAGAAAGTTGGCCAAGGGCGGAGCTTAAACTGTTCAGCACCAAGAATAACCCCATAAACGTTTACATAAATCAAACATCAATTCTGTTACCTAAATAGGACGCCTCTAGCATTGTCTCAGGAACAGACTCCTCAAAACTTTTCAGTTTAAGCATTGATGTGTAACTCTGGAGAAGGCTTTGTTGCTGCGTCCACCAACAATTGAACCACAGAAGACTTCTTTCCGCTGTACTTCTTCTTAATCTCCTCCAACTCCTTTTGGACAGAAGCCTCGGCCTCCTTCTCGATGTTGTCGTTTAAACCGGTGTGGTCGCTTTCGAACTTCTTCAACTCGGCGTCTTTTTGGGCCTTGTATTCATCGATTTCTTTTTGGGCATCAGCCTTGGCCGACTTCAAGCGTTCGGTTCTGTATTTTCTGGCATCGTTCACGATAGCAGCGGCTTCTTTCTCGGTCTTCAAGAGTGACTGAATGCTGGAGGACATGGTGTTGTTGATTGTGGTACTGGGGTCGCTCTATCAGGAAAAGCCCGACTACCGATAAATTGGGTAGTGCACATTACTCGCACGTGACGTACCCTCTGGCTTATCAAACCTCTCTTTAACAATTTCTTAGTTCTTCATAACATTCAAGAACTTCTATACTTATCGATATACTCACTCGACGTAGTACCCTTCTCCAATACAACGGAGCATGTACTCATCGAGATGGCCCACACCCTCTTCGTAGTCAGAATCGCCCAACTCCTCCTGGTCCATTCCTTTTCCGTTCTCCTGTTTATTCTCATCCACAAAGTCTTCTTCATCAACAGCCACTTCTTTCATGGCTTCCTTAGCTGCATTCCGATCTGCTTCATCTTCCGCTTGCGCCAACAATTCCATGTTGGCATTCTCACCTAAGGGCTTATCTGGCAAGTCTCCAACGATGCTAGTGTCATTCACAAGGTCTTTGACGGAAAACTTTCCAAGGTAGTCTGTGGTAAAGTCACCTTCTTGGATAACAACATTGTCCAATTGTCTCTTTTGGTTGGCCTTTCTCAAAATGTTTGATTCGATCGTGTATTCCGACACGAATCTGTAAATATGCACGTCCCTCATTTGTCCAATTCTGTGACAACGATCCTGGCATTGCTTATCCATTGCGGGATTCCAGTCTGAATCATAAAATATCACAGTATCTGCTCCAGTCAAGTTGATACCCAATCCTCCGGAACGTGTAGATAAAATAAACACTGGAATTTTAGGGTCTCGATTAAACTTCTCGGTAAGCAATTGCCTGTCCTCAATTTTGGTAGCTCCATCAAGGCGCAGGTACCTATAACCATGGAGATTGAGAAATTGTTCTAAGATGTCCAAAACCTTCGTCATCTGCGTGAAAATCAATGCCCGGTGTCCTTTAGGAATTAGGTCTTGCAAAAGGCTGGCAAGCTTCTGTAACTTTCCGCAGTCAAATTGCAATAATTGCTTATCGGGGAACGCAATAGAAAGCTTGACCTGCGCTTGATGGTATGGGTTCGTGATAACATCCTTTTGAACGTCATCCTGAACTCGGTACTGAGTTTTGATTGGTATAAGTTGATCTTTTACATCCAAAGCAACTGCAGCAGGTGTGACCACTGCGTATTTGCTGACGACGTCGGACGTTTGAACTTGGCGCTGAGGAATGCTCAAGATCATGTTTTCAACCAATTCACAGTTGGTCTTTGTACATGCTCTCCCAACAAAGCTCATGAAAGACGCACCATAAAGCGGTTTCCGCAGACATCTTAGGCGGTTCAAATATGCTGCATGCTTGAGTCTTTCACGAAGCTCAATTTGCTCCTCGAGTTTGATTTTCCTGCTCACTTGCAAAATATCAGAGATCACGGACCCCTCAGCGCCCGAATCTGTCTGTAAAGATCCCTTTTTGATTATTTCATCAATTCTGGCAATCTCCTCGTCGAATTGTGTTTGGGAAATGAGGCGCAAATTGGCCTCCGATGCAAAATAATTCAAGTCATCGACCTCCGTGATGTCTAAATTGAGGACAGGCAAAGATACCTTGGGTTCATCGGAGCTATCCAAAAGCTTTCTGATCACTGCATCCGTTGAATTGTATGAGTGAAACGCAATTCTTGGCATGGCAAATGAAGTAACAATTGGGCGAACTTCAAAAAGGTCGGGATGGTTGCAAACTTTTCTCAATTGCATCAAACAATTAATAATGGACAAAAAATTTCCTGATGCCAAGGTCTCCTTCGTTTTGGCACGAGACATGAAATCATCATACAAGTATCTCTGTCTCTTCGATAACCGACAGTAAATGATATGCTCATACTTCCCTGGCATCTGTTTTTCGACATCTTTTTTCAAACGACGAAGCAAGTAGGGCCTCAAAACTTGATGCAATCTTGAGACAGTGTCTTTTGTCTCTTTGTCTAATTTGCTAGTAACATCATCGTCGATCAAGTCACCGCTAGCAGTTTTTTCTAAAATTTTGTCCACAGGCTTTCCAAACCATTGTTGGAAGTCTTCGAAATTGGCGAACCCCTCCGGCATCATTTGCTCAACTTTGGACGATGGCATCAAGAAGTATAAAAGAGACCACAATTCCATCAAATTGTTTTGCAAAGGAGTACCGGTGAGCAAAAGTCTATTTTCGGTGTTGAAGTTAAGAAGAGCTTTCCACCTGGTAGATCTGAAGTTTTTGATGTTGTGAGCTTCGTCTAAAATCATATATCTCCAGCGTTTTCTCTTAAATGAAGAATGATCATGAACGACCAACTGGTAGGACGTAATGCAGACATGGAAAGCATCCTCCTTGTTCCAGCCTTTCCGTTTTCTAGCTCTTTCTTGTGGAGATCCGTAGTATGTCATAACTTTGAAACCAGGCGCAAACTTTTTGAATTCCATTTCCCAATTAAGCATGACACTGGTTGGAACGACAATTAAATGTGGTCCCCATATATGATGCTCGCATGCTAGATAAGCAAGTAGAGAGATGGTCTGGATAGTCTTGCCTAGACCCATCTCATCGGCCAAAATTCCGTTGGTGTCATTATTGTACAAACTAGCAAGCCAGTTGAGCCCCTGTTTTTGGTACGGTCTTAATGTTCCTCTGAGTAAGCTCGGAAGAGGAACATCCTTAACTTTGAAGCCATTTATCTCCTCCACATTCTCTTCATCTTCTGCTTCGACTTTTAAAATGCTTTTGTCCTCACTTGAACCTCCCCTGGTGTCAGATTCGTCTGAGCTCGATTCTTCCGAGGCGGGATTTATCTCTTTCGTTTCGTATAATGATACAAGACTGGTACGCTCTGGCAGAGCTTCCTCTTCGTCACTGTTCGCATCAGTCGATTCATCTTCAGAAGAATCATCTGTCATCAGACTAGACTCATCGGCAGAGTCCAAAATGTCGGTATCATCCTTTTTGGTTGAACTCTCAATAATTTTGAGCTGATCAGCAGTGTACTCCGTAGTTGTGTCGCTTTGCAAATTTTCCGTGCCATAAAGCGACGCGAGAGCCCCATTTCCTGTCTCTTCCAATCTGTGATTCTCCTCGGACTCACGACCCTCTGATTCCGGCTTTAACGTAGAGTACTTTTTTTTGAGCGCAGTGACAGAGAGTTGGTTGTCCCCAGCCTCATCGCCCAGAGACATTTCCTCTTTGGAATCGTGCTCAGATTCAGTAGTCGAGGAAAATACATCCGAGTCCTTGCTGTCGGAATCATCGCTATTGGATACCACGCTGGACTCGGGCTCTGCTGTAGTGCCTGCCGAGGAGCGGTTGAGCTGCGCTTCAAGTAATTGTGTTGAGTGTTTGAGCATCTTGCTCAAGTGTTCACGGCCCTCGATTTGTTTGAGCTCTTCCTCTTTCTCGTGTTGCAAGAATTTGTGGACTTTATGAGCTTGTGCCCATCTTTTTCTGACCGCCTGAATCGCGAGCCGGCTGATCTTCCGAAGATTTTGTTCTCTTTCCCTGATAGCTCGTTCCTTTTCGCCGGCCTTTTTTCTGAAATGCTGTTCGATTATCTGTGCTATTCGGCGAATTCTAGCCTGATGTTGCCTCCTCATGCCTTGATGTAACCTAGCAAACGCCATACCTTGGTTAATTAGATGGTCTTGGAAAGTGAATTCGTTTGCTGCTCCTTGTAATTTTGGAGTGAGGCAACCGTTTTCTCGAAAGAAATCCGTGGGGTTCTTTGAGCTTTGAGGTAACACGACCTTTCGGCGCTCGATCTTGTCGCCGTTTAACTCAAAACTTCCATCCTTCACCACTTTTTGGCGAAGCTTCTTGAGGAACTGTTTCTGTGATTCTAGGGTCGCCTTATACTCCTCGGGGGTGTTGGTGATTTCCGCACCAGCATCATCGATAATGCTGGACTTGTATTTGTGCTGAAGAAAATTCGTTATTTTCAGCTCGACTTCTGGTGCTTGAAAATCTTGAACCCGGTCCCAGGTCACCTTGGTTGGTCTGAAAGTAAAGTCCAACAAATGGTGGGCATCGGGATCATTGTTATAAAACTCGGAGTCCGTTCGAGACGGACGCCAAGACGGTATATGGGAGGGGTGTGTGACCACAGTAGGCGGAACCGAGTAGGACAAAGATTTGAGTTTGTAATGCGTATCTGGAGGCGTGTCCAGCTCTTCACTGGCGGATTCCAGAAGTTCTAGCTCACTCAATGGTTCCACGGGTTCTAGCTTGGGTTTCGTTTTGGGTACGGGCAGAACCAGCTTCAGTGGTGACTTCTTTCTTTCTGGCGCCAAAAGCTCAGCCTCCTGTTCTAGACTCTTCTGTAGGATGACATCCATTGATGGGTACTTTTTTCTGAGTTTCGCCTCCCGTTCTGCTATCACCTTCTTCTGTAACCGTAGCGGCATGCTGTCGAGGTTCTCGGCCGATTCTTCATCCCAAATGAGTCGGTATTTGTTATTGTCTATGAAATATTGGAAGATCTCAGGAAGCTCGCCTTTGGTGGCTCTGGAAAAATCTTCAGGATTCCAGTCCGCTAAGGAGCCGTATTCCTTAAGTTGGAAGAGCTCGTTCACGTTGATATTGAATTCTGAGATGATATTGACCAACTCCGATTCTTCTGGGTTTTCTGATGTCTCTAACTTGATTCTTTTGTTCTTGGGCACCAAGGAGCCCAGGGGATGCAGAGTGGCAGACAGCGAAGCGGTCCTTCGCTTCGAGTGTCTAAGGTTTGCCGCTCCATTTGCATTGCCATTTAAGTCCTCGGGCATATGTAGCATGCTAGTGGATACGTGAAGTGGTAGCGCTACTTTGTTTTACTCGAGAAATCTGAGAGCGTGTCTGCAGACAAGCTCATACACCGTATCGCCGTGTTGAAGCCGAGTACGAAAACTACTAATTTTTAAGGCCATCTTCGTCACTATCTGTAAGATGACGAGGTCGATTTCTAAGGGTTTGTAATGTATTATATCGAATAATTATGCGGTTGAGTGGTCTAAGCCTTGAAAAACTCGGAGTTTGCGCTCAAGTAAGCATCCTTTTGTGCAGCAAGGTCCTCTTCAGCAGCCAAAACACCAGCATCCTTGGCAGTAGTGTCAGGTCTGACTCTGTAGAAGAAGTCGGACTTCTCGTCGCCAGAACCCAAACTTTTGGCCAACCCGTTGTCTGGGTAAGATCTGGGCATAGCAGGCTTTTCGGGGTTGAGCTGGAGATATGCCACGGCACCAGCAATGGAAAGTACGAGAGAGAAGAAGATGGCATTGTGTTTCAAGGCAGTTTTGTCCGAAACAAACTGGTAGTAGTCGGGGGACCACATGTCGTACAAGTCGTCGTCAATGTTGACTGGTTCGTTCTTGTTTCTTCTCAATTGTTGAAAATCATACTTCTCATATGGGTCTCTGGACAGAGCCAACTTTGGCTCGGGGTTTGGGTAGTCTGCTATTTGGGGGCGGTTGGGGTCAGTCAAAAGGATGGTCTTGCCGGTGGCATGGTCCACGATGGTAGTTTTGGTGGTCAATAACCTCACGGCAGAGGCTTTGGATTGTTTCAAGGCTCCCACGCCAAACCTGGATAACATTTGTGAAGTTTGAGTGACGCTTAGTGTAGTGGTGTTTTCACCCAATGGAATTTTCTCAATTGTAATTGGGCCGCGCACATCACTGGTGAGCCGCGTACCAGGGGCCGGGGCCGAGAGCAAAGCATACCGAAGGGAATTATTAAAGCATATCGAAGTCAATGATTCAAGCATACGGCTAGGAAGCAGGTTTTGAATAGTGCACTGGGTTCTCGGTGAGCCGTGTTCTTTACGTCTTACTAGTAGTATTGTGAAGTCGGTCTTTCGATACCTTGTTATCTACAACGCTTCACAAACGAGAATCATATAGCGTCGATTCGAGGCGTAACTGAATAACGAGAATATGTGATTGACTATAGATGTATGATGCATTAGTTTTTTTTTGCCTGGGGCTCGCCGAACTTCAACTCCTTGAGTGGAGACTTCTCAGAGTCGGCGAAAGTCAACAAACCTTCGTAGCCCTCGAGGTTTTGACCCGTGTACTTTCCAAGGTACCCGAAACCCAAGATGACTGGCGCAAGAACAATCAAGACAGAGAAGTTTCTGGCATTCCAGTAAGCATGCACGGGGGGAGGGGAGATGTTGAAGTTGTACTTGTTGTTGAAGGGTGCAGCCTTGGGCTTGGCAGTAGCGGCGTGAGACTCGAACCTGCGGCCCATACGAGCTGCTGTGCGACCACTGATTCTGGAGAACATGTTGTGTAGGTGTAGAGCGGTGGTGTTGGTGTGAGAAGGTTATTTCTCATCTTTTAATTGGAGAGCGTGTATATGCAGGCTCCTGTGAAGCAATGCGGGCATTATTTACAACGCTTTGCATAGGTAAATCGTCTAGAAGATAATGCCGTAGAGAATGTTCCCCATTCAGTGCTTAAACATCCGTGAACCGATGTTTGACTTTTGGCTAAAATTTTGGCGGCGACTTCTGATCGGAAGCTTTCAAAATACCCTGCTCATTTCCGTGCTGCTGCATTGACACTTCGCATCATTGTTAAGATTATGTACAAACTCATCTAAATTCCAGCATAGACCATTACCAACACCTACTTCTCATGTCATTTTACCAAAAAAGCTCGTACAGGCCGACAGGAGACCTGTATCGACCCAACAACCGGTCAGGCGATACAAATTACAATGGGCAGCTGCAAAGAAATCACCGGCCAGACCTACCCTATCAAGACAGTCAAAATAGCGGCTACAGCAATCGGCCAAATCAAAGCTCCTACAATAGTGCTCCGGGAGGCAATCCTCGTCTGAGTGGCCCAAGGAATGGCACCAGTAACTTCAGAGGCTACAATCAGGGCACGCCATATAACTCCACGAGCCACTCTAGTTCTCATCACAACAGTAATAATGGGCCTAATGGGTATCGGAAATATCATGGCGGCGCCAACGATGGTGGAGGGCATTATCAATCAAATTACCAGAATAACCATCATTCAAGCCAGAATTCGTCTACGAATTATGGGAACAATAGGTACCAAAAGAAACCACACACTGCGAGTCATCTAGTATACTCTCAAACACATACAGACAACCAGGTCTGGATGGGCGATTTGGACCCGCAATGGACCGAGGCAGAGATCAACCAGATATGGTCTCAGTTGGGCGAGGTACCCGTGAACATCAAACTCTTGAAGGACAAAATGGGAAAGCCTCTGTGTTGTTTCGTCAAGTTCTCCACAAGTACGTCTGCAGCTAATGCCTTGAAGCTCAATAAGACTCCCATTCCTGGAACCTCTAAACTTTTCAAATTAAACTTACCCTCCGGAGGTTCGCAAACGAATGACAATAATTATTCATCCAGCCATGCTCCAAAAAGCTCTGCTGACTTTTCTATCTTTGTGGGCGACTTGCCTATCGACATTTCGGAAGCCATTCTTTTCGACAAATTCAACAGCGTATATCCTGGTCTAGTTAAGCAAGCCAAAGTGATGGTCGATCCGACTTCTGGGGCCTCTAAGGGCTTTGGTTTCATCCGATTTGTGAGTGCTGATATCCAGCAAAGAGCACTCAGGGAAATGAATGGTGCAATTGTGAACCAGCGGCCTATTAGAGTTGGGCAGGCAAACGGTGCAAACCAGGAGACAAGCGTTAAGAAGTCTGGCGATGCGGCAAATAGCGGCGTGAAACTAGCACAGCACCAACCAGCATTGACGCCATTCACAGACCCGAACAACACAGTCATTTGCGTCAAACACATCACCTACGGTATAACGCGCAATGATCTTATATCCTATTTTCTTGCTTTCGGCCACATCGTCTACTGCAGAGTTAACTACACTGAAAATGTTGCATACATCAAGTTTCTTCTACGCGGTGCCGCAGAAAGAGCTATCTTATTTATGCATGGAATACCTATAAACGGGAACAGAGTGGTACTTCGATGGGGCCGAGAAGAAAGCACAAGCGGGCAGAAGACCCGCTTCCAACCTGTGGGAAAAAGCTCTAAGTACGCTGCGGCAGAAAAATTGCCCCCAGTCTATGGTTTCTTAAAACAAAATGTGGTATTCGAAGACTTGACTGCTGAAGAGGCCAAGGCTTTGAATTTCTTGGACTCGGATATGTCCGTGGAGTCGCTCAATCAATTTGATGAGGCCAAAGTCGAAGCAAGGAACGACATACTCGACAACTCATTCTAATAATGAGCTTCGGAACTATCCCCGGGGCAATGCGCCTTCATGTCGCTCTCACTGTCGTATTGAACTTCACAATAGGGACAGTATGAGAATTCGGTTCGACAATACTGGATTAAAAGTCCCAATTCTACCTCTGTGTCTATGGATTCACTGGAGTTATTTGTCGCAGCTTTCGGTTTGAGCGGATCTCCCGCTGCTTTTGGTTCCAGCAAGTCTTCCGCTGCTTTTGGTTTCGGCGTGATTCTCTGTTCAACTTCAAAAGCATGATCTCTCCAGAGGACGTTCACCCTTTCGAGGGCAAGATCTCCGCTCATCATCAACGCCTCGTCACCCGAGATTCGGAAACAAAAGTCCTTGAGTTTCGTAATAGTTTTCTTGTTCATTCGTTCCCTGTGCTTCTGCAGCTCAATACAACGGTACAGAGAGATGTTGCGGTCAGAGACAGTTACGTCCGCGCCTGGAAGTATCACTGGGAGAGCAGGTTTTGCTCCTATGCCCGCTCGCCCTTCGATCTGCTTGGAAGTTATAGGCTCGTGTATCGCATTTGAATTTTCCCTTGAGCCCAAGGTTTGGCCTAATTTATAGCCCATCTTCTGCATCATTTGGAACGCTATAGAGTCAGTGTCCATAATGGATTTCGACAAAGATGCTTTAGAAGCAAGACTTTCACCAGCGTTCCGATGATGCTTTGTCGTCTTCAGCTCATCCACACCATCCAGAATAGAATTCGTAATCAGATCTAAATGAGCGTCTAGATCAAAATCTTCCTCAATCCCACTCGGTTTCGAAGCTTTCTTGATGCCCAAATCGGCGACTCTTCGGACCTTAGTCACAGGCAAATCTTCGGATTCCGAACCCGAGGAATCGCCGAACACATTCTTCATACCATAACTACATCCATATCACTGTGTGGGCACAACTACTCGCACATCCATTCCTGCATACACGCAGCACTGGACCTCGACCCCAAGCACTCGTGCTTCTGATCACTCCACGCAATGTTGCCGCATATAAAAGATCAGCCACTCAGTTCACTTCCAGCATCGCGCGTGAGTCTGAGCGCACGGCTCAGCCTGCTCGCTGCCCCCAGTTTGCCGAAAGCATTGTCTCGTCCAGGCACCCCAAGCACATATGTTGCCAGCTCTCTAAATCCGTCAAGAAATGCGCCGATTACCGTGAATAGTCAGCTGGCGGCGGCGGCGGGCAAAGAGACTGCCAAGTATGAGAGTTTGCAGCTTATTGAAAGCCTTCAAAAATTCGAAACCGTGCTTGGAGACTTGTCTCAAAGTGTGTCATCTTTTGAGAGGGATCAGTTAGTGAACACAGTTCTGAGCTTAATAGGCATCAACGACGAGATCTCTGCCGGTCTCGAAAAACTCGAGGAGCACCACAAACTAGGCGAGCAAGCAGAGGCGCTTTCAAAGACCAACAAGGAACTAGATCTGCAGTCTAAGCACATCTTACGAGAGCTCATATCGTACCGAGCTCAGCTAAAACAATTATCTTCTCTGCCTGCATCGAACGACCACATTTTGCAAACGCTTCGAAAAGTGGACGTGCAGACCCTTATAGAGTACTCTATGAAATTGGCCAAGTTTTCTAAGACTCCGGCGACGGTGCAGTCGCCCTTCATTCACCCTAACAACTTTGTGTGGCCCGCCGAAGATGCTTTGAGGAGAGGAATGTTGGCCATGGCCTCGCTCAGGCCTGATGAATTGATCAAAGCGGAATTGGGCTTAGGCGTATCTGGCTCACCGGCCAGCCCTGATGCTGACGAGGAGATGGAGGACGTTCTGGAACTAGAGCCCGCTCAGCCCAAACCGCAAGTTGAAACGAAGAAGCAGGTCGTCAAGCCAACAGTCAAGCCAGCAGTCAAGCTGAAACCAGCGGCCAGCCTCGACTTGGATCTTTTCAACTCCGAAGAAGACGACTCAGACTAATCGAAAGTAATTTATCTATAGCTATATACAGTCTAAGCCTCCTTGGAATGCTTTCCAAACAATTGCTTGGGGTGAGTGAACGTGTTGGAGGTAAACTCCTTGCTCAACTCCCAGTCCAATTCCAATTGATTCGAGTAAAGCTCTCCGGACTCAAGATGCGTTTTGACCAAGTCGGCCAAACCTGAGATGAACTCCTCATTGTCGTTCAACGAGTCTGCTCTCTTCACGAGGTCTGGATTTTTCACCTCCTCCTTCAACTCGATATCCAATTCGTGCAAGGTCTCAATATGGTCCGAGGTGAATGCAATAGGAACCAACACGATACCCTTGATGTTTTCGTTCACGTTCAATTTCTCCACAATGGTCGAGGTGGGTGCTCCGAGCCATGGCTTAGGGCCCACCTTTGACTGCCAAACTAATCTATATGGATTGCAGAAGTTCAATTTCTCCATCACAGCGTAGCACGAAGCAGCCACCTCTGCAGGGTAAGAGTCTCCTCTATTGATAATCTGCATGGGCAAAGAATGGGCAGAAAAGAGAATCACCACCTTGTCTCGGTCCTCTGCGGGGAATTCGTTGATTTTTGCCTGTATCAACTTGGCGAAAGGGTTAACCAAGCACTTGTCCTTTGGCCATCTGTCGACCATGGTCCACTCAATGCTCCTCTCCGGGTCGTGTGTCTGAGTCTGGCGCCAGAGCTCGTGCATAGACGATGATGACGTAGATGCCGACCATTGGGGATACTGCGAGAAGGCCACTGCCCTGCGTACTCCATCGGCCTTCATTTGCTCCAACGTATCCTCGGTCAAGGGCTTAGCGTACCTAAAGGCCACGTATGGCTTGTGAGGCGCTGTTGCGGGGCTGATCTCGTCTAGTCTCTTGCATACTCTCTCTGATTGGTATTCCGACCAGTACTTGATAGGGGAACCGCCTCCGATTTCGTCATATTTCTCGGCCACAGAAGAGGTCCGCTGCTTTGCGATGAACCAACCGAGGATCTTCTGAAAAGGGCCTAACGGGATTAAGTCCTTGTCTGAGAAGAGCCTGTGGAGGAAATCAAAAGTCTCTGAGCTCTTGTTGGGGCCACCCATATTCATGAACACCACTCCGGTCGGAGATTGTGCTTTGGAAGAGTAGGCTCTGGAGAGGGACCTTAGTCCTGCTTTGTTACAGGGGCGAATCATGCTGTCGCGGATTAAAATTTCTTTGCTTTCTGTTAAGTAGCCGGGCTGGCAACTTTATATAGAGCCATATGTCATATTGAGGCGCGCATATGGACTGCAGCCGCACGGGTGTGATTGGGCAAATTTCTTAGGTCCTGCCGCACTTAGTTGCTATATTACGGCTGTTCATGCACGATGAGATTTGTCACGATAATCAGAATCATCAGTGGCTGAGCAAAGTCTGCAGGGCATGGATTTGTCCTCATGCACTCTTCCTGTGAATTTCGTCCTTCTTCGTCTGCATAATCTCGTTGATCTCGCTGGTGAAATTGTTGTATGCATTTTTCAACCCTTCGAAATCATTGCCAAAAGACCCCCTCCGATTGCGGAAACTGTGCCACGCGTTCGCCATCTCTTTCATCTCTTCTGCTAAATCCTCTTTGTTGGTGTCCTCCAAAACATCAATTGGTGGAACGCCCAAAGACGGAGAGTCGTAGTGTTCGCTCAAGGCCTTATGCACTGCAGCAGAAACCTTTCTCGATTCATCTTCCGTGAGCGCCGACGCCTTCGCCGCCACGGGGGTTTCGGGGAAATGAGACTGGCACCACAGCGTAGCAGTGTGTTTTAAGGGTCCCTTGAATACAAACAATGTGACGAAAATCCCGATTGGAACGTAGAAGCTCACGGTCCACCAGCAGTAGAGAGACTTTTTGAAATCAAGAATCACGAACGGCTGGCAAACAAAGCCAAAAGCCAATTGAGTCACAAGGTAGCAAACGAAATCGTATACCTTTTTGGACGGTTTGGGGGTTTTACCATCGCTCTCAAGAAACATCGGACGGAAGTTCTTACGGTAGATTTTACCCACAGTTTGAATGAATGCACCCAAAACAAATGTCAAGTAGTAACCGGGTCTGGTTCCGTGCCAGAATGCACTTGTAGCAAAGGTGAAGAGGGTAGACTTGAATCCAGGCTTCTTGCCCTTTTTAGCAATCCGGGTGTACACATAGTGCTTCAACCACTTATTGGTGTTCATATTCCAAGCTTCAAGACATACATGGACATTCTGACCTGTCTCAAACGTCCATGGATCGATGTTTTGCACCCTGTTCCACTTGAAAGACTTGGATTCCTCACTGTAGCCATTGTATCCAATGCCGCACAAAATACACGCTCCTTCGGCAATTTGCCAGATCGTGTAGTACTTCAATCTGTGATACACTCCAAGAACCCACAAGTAGAATATCCGGTAAAAGAAGTTATGTTCGTTCACGAACCTGGGATCGAACACGTAATCCAACGAGACGTACTTGGGACCTTCGAGGAAGAGACCTGCCCAGAAGAAGCCTTGCAAAACCTTGCTCAATGCTTGAAGACCGCTTTTGGGAATTCTTCGCTTGCTCTTTCCGGGACGTTTTTGCTCCGGGACATCGTCGAACAAAGACCCATGAATGAACTTGTCATAGTCCACGTAGTCAAATGCTGGACCCGTCAATAAGGAAGGATAGAAGAAAACAAATCCAAAGTAAGGTAAGATATTGGGATGCTCAACGATTTTTCTCAATTCCGTATATTGCGATGGAGCGGAACGTCCTCTACCGTCGTGGACATTCCAGCCGAAAGCAGACAACTTCATCACCATCACCATTTGGGCACCTGTGATATCAATTTTTGCGCTATCATAAACCAGGAAAAATTGCATGTTCAAGTGATTGTAAGCAAGGTGGGTCATGAGGAAGATGAAGTTGATCCATGGCATCAGACTTGTTCTCACGTACCGAGTAATAAGATAGCAGCCCAACAGGGAAATGAGAAGGGTGACCAAGCCCGAGCCGAGGTTCAATATTCCAAACACGTAAAATGCAGCCACTGACACAACGTACACATTCTTGAGCGTGTATCGTTGATCGGGTAATCTTTTAAAGATCCAACTGAAAGGAAACGATAATAGGGAGCAGAACAAAATCTTAAAGCTGGCCTCGTCCATACCGGCGAGTTCCAGTAGCTGTGACACGCCGTCTTGTATCGTCTGAAACATTTGCTGGTGTAGCCTGGTACAGCAACGGCGCGGTCCTTTTCAAAGGCCCTAAAGTTCTCCACACTTTGCTACTGCGCACGGGCTCTCCGGTTGAAATATATGCACTACCTATGGATAAGGAAAGACCCACATATATCAACATTCATGAATCAGCCTAAATCGTTTGACTGAAGCTAGTCTCTGGCCAGAACCATCTTGTACCCTCCATCGAGTGCCTGTGTTATGTTGTCGTTCTTGTAGTGTATGGCACCGAGCACATAGGCCACATCGTTCCATTGAGCTTCATTCTGGCATTTCATCAACCTTGCCAAAAGCTTCTCAGACAACTGTTTCTGGTGCTTTTCCTTCTCAATAAAGCCCACCAAAAACTTCATAATGCGCTTCATGGAATCCTTAGCCAATGTGGAGTCATTTGACAAGCCACTGAAGATGTCAATGAACCCATTGTAGATAGCATTGTCCTTAGTGGCCAACTCAGAGAAAAACAACCGACACATGTCACTTATTCCCCGGTCTTCGTTTTCCAAGCACTTGGCCATGGATGATAATTGTCCTTTCACTTTCACTTGTCCCGCTAAAATCAAAAAAGTGACAGTCATAAGGCATGTCTTTTGCACCATTATGTTTGCATCAGTGAGACGACGATACAAGAAATCTGTGTTCTCGTCAATGAGGCTGTTGAAGCAAACTGCCATATCACCCAAACTTAAAACACAATTGCTTCGTATGATGGGATCAGGCGACTTTTCCATAATAGTGATCAAGAGTGGCAAGTTTTCCTCGCAAAACTTCGAACTAATGCACATAAGTTTTCCCAAGCAGAGTGTGGCCGACCTTTGCAAGGTTCCATTATCGTAGTTTTGATTGTTGGAGCATATTTCTCTAACCATGGGGCCAAATCTCGCTAAAAGCGATTTGTCGTCGTATAAGAGCTCTCTTTCTTTGACGTAAATCACTGCATCTGTGAAATCATCCTCGGTGGTTCCTCCAATCATCTCCAATTCGTTTTCTCCACCCTCCTTGTTGGCAGCCAGTCTCCCTGCTTCTGCATCGTGCTTTTGCTTTTTGAATTGGGTTTCAAGCTTTTCCAAATGCTCAATCGTTTTGAGAGCAACATGTCCGACTATGAAGACGAGCTGTGATAGGGCTATTGTCTGAGAAATGCTGGGGTCATTCTCTTCGAACACTTGAGCCGTCTTTGAAATCAAAAGCTTCGTGCACACCTCCTCTGGATTCGATGAAATTTTGAAGATAGCATTTAACGCTTGTTCGGCCACACCATACCATTCAGTGTCAATCGTGTAAAGTAGCAATATGTTGGTCAAGCCTTGAATGGCTTCATCTTCCTGAGCGAAGCTGCTTGCTTCCGGAATTTTTGAGTTTCCCGCAACAATCTTGGCTAATGTTGCACAGGTGTGCTTGCAGATGATCATGTCATTTTTTCCCACATCACCCAAGCCAACGTGGAGGAGACTTTCCATGCCCATTTTTACCACCGAATTATCTGCAAGAGAAAGCATTCCTAAGATTTTGATCGCACCATGAGCGTATTCAATGGGATATTCAGCTGTAAGCGAGCCCGCTTTGTTGTATATGGCCCATAAGACCCTGATCATTTCGGGCTGTATTAGTTTAGCTTCGTACATCAAACAAAGGAGTTTTTCCAATGAAGCCAAGTCTGCTACCGAAGCAGAAAACGTGAGGCCAATCAAGTTTTTTGCAAATAACAAAGCGGTTTGTGAAGCTGTGGCATTCAGCGGAGCGGTGAGGAAAAGGTCCTTGTAACAATCGATGAGATGTGACGATATAGACTTACCTTCATCGGAAGAGCCTTTCATCCAGACGAGATGTAGCATGCGACGAATTCCTTCAGAAGCGTTTTCAATATCATAAGCATCTGCAAGGACTAAAAAGTCCATCGACTCAAGGACTTCATTTCGATTTTTGGAAAATAGCAAGTGGCACGCAATTGCGGTTCCCTCTTGCACAGCTTCGATAAACTCAAGTGCGTCTCTGTAGTACTGAACCGTAAGCTTAGCCTTGATTAAAACAGTTTGTTCAGGAAGCAGGCGCTCTTGCTCCAACATGGAATTATTGAGCTCTTCGTGATCAATGTCTGATTCATCGTCTGAGTCCTGGCTCTGATCCTTGGCTTCATCTTCATCGATTTCCATAGTTTCACTGCTTCTGCGCTTCTTCTGCGGCAGGGCTTTAGGCAAATACTTTTCGAGTTCCAGTTCCGCTTCATCAAGCCTCTTCTTCCAGAGTGTATATTGCAACTGAGTTCCATGGGCAGCAGTGAATGGATGAGAGAGAAGCAACTTGTACATTAGCTTGATAGCGTTTCTTCTGACCAATGTGCTTCGGTCGCCTAAAGAACGCACCGCCACCAACATCACGGAGAGCCGTCTTTTGGGCATTTTCATGGGTAGCGAACAAATTTTCACCATTGCTTGTATAGCCTTTGTCCTCACAAATGGGTTCTGATCTAGAAACCTTTCTTGAAGCAAATTCAAGAGGCCGTCTAGTTGCAGGGCATTATTTGAAACTTGGTCATTTTCGGAGCTCGCAGCCACGCTTTCAGCCTTCAATATGTCAACAACGATATTTCCGCAAGTTTCAACAACCGAACACCTCAAAGATTGATTGCTATTATCCAACAACTGGGACGTGGATGAGATTTGTTTTAAAATCAAACGTGGGCTCAATTCTGAGAGTTTGATGAGGAACTCCGAGATGAACTTCGGACCGTTGGAGTCGTTGGAATTGAACTCTAACAGACTTATCTCACGTAAGAGTTCCTCTGTTAGCCCGATGTGATCATGTTGGGTACTCAAATAGTGCATTAATTCAGCCATGTACGCAGGTAAATGGGCATAGTATGTCAAGGACTGGATGACGGAGTTTTGGATCAAAGAGCCACACGAGTGCATGGTGACCGCAAGCGCAATGCACCTGAACATCAACATTTTTATCGCCATCACCTTCATTCTGTCAGGCAGCTCCATGAGATGAAAGATGGGGCGCAACAACATCTCCAAGAATTGAAGCCGTTCTGGCGTGGTCACAAAGAGCTTGGATATAGAGACTCTGAGGCATGAAACTATGGAGTCTAAGGCACCCTCCACCAATGTGCAGTTATTGGTCCATTTTGCAGACGTTTGCTTTTGACGAGACGAGCCGCTGCTTGCTGGAAAGTCCTCCTTGGCGAGAAAGTTCAACAATACATGTATCAAGTACCCATATCTTTCTAGCATGGACTTGTAGATTTCAATGCTCTCGACAAAATCACCCAGATCCACGTTGATCATGCATTGATGCGAGCCATTATGGAACGATGATGTCAAGAGGTATGCCACTTGACGTTGGTTGACGTCGCTGAGCTGAGGGAAACCGTGCGCCAATTCCACCAAATCTTCCATGAGTTCGTTGTCATGGCAAACCGACTCCACTGAGTGTGCTAGAGACGTAGTAGCAGACTCTATTCTGGCCTCTGTGACCGAGAGATCAATAGAGTACTCGTTATCCACATCGAAGGCGTTGTAGTAGGTTGATAGATTGAAATCCATTTTTGGGAGTTTGAGCGAGCAAACGGTAACAGATCCTTAAAGTTTTCACAACTCTAGATCTTCGCCTACTCAGGATATTGTAAAGGTGGTTGTGATGGCTGCTTGTGATGTAATCAATAACAGTGCGCGATCTACCGCGCTACTTCGTGCACATATCTGGGGCCTACAAAATCAGTAGAAACTACTAGTGAGGAGTCTTAATATCATTTTCTCCCTAACGAATTGCCGAACCTCAATGTAAAGTGTTTCTTTAAAAGCTTGTGTAGTGGTTCTCAGGAGTCAATCCTTGAGCCTTGCATAGCCCTTCACCACTGCTTTGGCAGTTCCAACTCGCTCATCCTCTAATACACCCAAAAGATCTTTGGACGTAATGGTATTTCCTGTGCGAATTTCTCTGTAGCGTAACCCATTATCCCCACGAGCAGAAATAAGAGAGCTTTGCTTTGAGGTCACTTCCTTGCTTTCGGTTTTAGTGCCGACTTCTCTTCCGTTGTTACTGCCTGATGTCATCCAAGAATACTTCTTTCTCGATGGGTTCAGCGTCATCATGGCCGCCGTGGCGTTGGCCGCTCTGTGTAGAGTTTCTTCTGCACCAGCCTTATTGCCATTTTCGGGCGCGAGACTATCATTCTTCTCTAGTCCAAGCAACGCTCTCTTGGCAACCCGTCTTTCCTCGAGTTCTTTCTGCCTAAGAGCCATGTTTCTGAGTTCTTTGGACACCTCTGATCTTTGGGATGGTGGAATAACCTTCTGCTTGCCCGTACCGTTTCTATTCTTTGGATTGAACGCAGGAATACCTCTTCTTCTATGCCTGGCCATGGCCACTGTCTTTCCGACTATGTTGGAGAGCCATTCCTTGCAAGCACTGGACATGAACTCGAGCATTTCGGGATCTAGCATAAAATTTTGGGACACACCATTTTCGCGTGCCATGCGGTTCATGAATAGAGCAACGTGGTATGGATGTAAAAAAGCGTTGAGTTGCCCGTATGACTGTCTTTGTCTGTTGGCCATTTGTTGCTGATGAAGATTAAGCGCCGACCTGTTATAGTTTGTGGATAACAACTCTTCCTCCCGCTGCAAGTCAACTCCGGATACCGCAAGAGCGTCGTTAAGCTTGGACGGGTCCTCGGCCTTGTCTTTGTCTTGCGGGGCGGAGTTGTAACTCATTCCTCCCAGCATCTGAGGCATGTGCCCCGATAGAGAGGTTGGGGGCGGGTATGTTTTCTTTGGATCAAATCGTATGCTTGGTCTATATGAGGAAGTAGTCGGCACAGCTGTGGTGCTGGCGGGCCCTCGGTATTGAGACAGATATGCAGCCACTGTTTTCTGGTATGGATATGTGGACCCGACGTTTGGCTGTGTTTGATACATCATTGAGCTTGGAGTTTGGGCTCCGGATTGCTGGTACGAATCGGGTATTTGGCTGGTGGAGTTTACCCGAGATATGCCTTCGGGAAGGTTTGGCAGGTAATAGCTGGAGGCCTGGGTAGACTTGCCCGGAGCACCATGGGCCGGATGGGATGCGTTCAAATCAGAATGCTGTGGCCCCGGGGTATGTGCTCGCGAGTTGGGGAAGCTGGTGGTACCAGCTCTTTGAGAAGCAGCGACATTGGAGCCTGTCTCTTTGTAGTTGTTTGGCAAGCCAGCAAAATCTGACAGTGAGGCGGGCTTTGAGTCGGAAAGAAAACTCGGTAAGTCGAAATCGTTGGCAGAACCAATGTTCTTGGAGTCTGTTTGTTTGGCGGTCTCGAAAGGGAGAGGCTCGAAGAGGTTATCGAGAACGGCGTCATTGGCCAGCGCTTCTGTTTTTATTCTCTTGGAATCAGCCGAATTGCGGTTAGTCTCTTCGCTAGTGCGTTTGGACGAATCAGGTGATCCTGACCCATTTATGGATGACATGTATCGAGTCCTGGCCTTTTGGATGAAGCAATATTGGTGGCGGAAGCGTTGGGCCGTCGAATTTGTCTCCATAATGTTGATAGTGCGAGCACGTCAAAGGTCGTGCATGCACCATAGCCTGGCCCGCTATCTTCCCGGCGCCGGTGTCAAACGTTTTCGGGGACCTTGGCTGAGTTCCATGGGGGAAGCACCAAATCGGAAATGAGCTTCGTGGCCCGCGTGCCTTGTGCCGTTTACAGCAGAGCCCGTACTTGTACATAGTTAAGCACAGCGAGCGCATAGTTAGCGCGAGCTGCGCGACCTTAGCAGATGCTCATCTCTAAAAAATTACACCATCACCCCATGTCCCAAAACAAGCACATCCCATTCGAGGGCCACAGGAACTTTCGGTTCAGGCTCGTGCTAGCCACTCTTGCAGGCAAGCCTGTCAAAATCACCAAGATCCGCTCCAACGAATTGAACCCTGGTCTCAGAGATCATGAGGTTTCCTTCTTGCGTCTCTTAGAAGCAGTAACTAACGGTTCTCACATCGAGATCTCCTACACTGGTACTACCGTCATATATCGACCTGGCATCATCATTGGTGGTGCTCTCACGCATAATTGCTCCGACAAGAAGCCCATCGGCTACTACTTGGAGCCGATGCTATACTTGGCGCCTTTCTCAAAGAAAAAGTTCTCCATCGTCTTCCAGGGATTGACGTCGTCCACCAAGCCACAGGACGCAGGCGTGGATGGAATCAAATGGGGTTTGTTGCCGGTAATGGAGAAATTTGGAGTCAGAGAGGTCGAGTTGCACATCTTAAAGCGAGGATGCCCTCCTCTTGGAGGAGGAGAGGTACACTTGATCTGCAACTCACTCATTGCTCAGCCCTTGACCATGCATGCTTTAGATAGCCCCAAAATGTCTGCCATCCGGGGCGTAGCATTTTGTGCACGTGTGTCTCCGTCGGTGGTAAATAGAGTCATTGACAGTGCCAGGGATGTGTTGAGGCCGACTGGTATTGAGGTGAACATCACCGCGGATGTGTGGAGAGGAGAGAATTCAGGAAAATCGCCCGGGTTCGGTGTGGCTTTGGTGGCAGAGCTGAAGAAGGGCTGGCGGATTTTCGCCGAAGGCCACGGTGTGGCTGGTTCTCTACCCGAGGATTTGGGGGAGGTTGTTGCATACCAGCTTCTTGACGAGTTGACTAAATCTGCCTGTTTCGGAAGAAACCAGCTCAAGTTGGCTTTAGCATACATGGCCATTGGTAAGGAAGACGTGGGAAGACTAAAAGTGCATAAAGACCAGATTGACGAGGATTTCGTGTGGTTTCTTCGAGACTTGAACGATATCTTTGCCATCAAGGCGTTTTTACAGGATAATGCCATCGACCTTGATGACGACTACATGACCGCTACCATCAAGGGATCGGGATTCACTAGCGCCTCCAAGAAAATCGTCTAGATCAACTTTAATGAACAAACGTGTAATACTAGATTATGACCTATTTACCAAGTCCTAAGTTGCTTACCAGAACGAGCACCAACCTATGTAGTGCTGGCACAAGTTCTCAACGCTAGTGGCCTGCTGTATAAGCTTGTCAACCTGCGTAGGGATGTCCAACCCCCTCAATCTCTTGATGTCGTTGCCTGTGAGCTTGTCCGTAATTCTCTTTAAAACAAGCGCAGCACGGGCGTTCCGGATCTCCACAGCGTTTTGCTTATTGAGCTTCTGTGCCTCGATCTCATCGATCTCGCCCTTTTTCAACATTTCGCTGACGTTGTACTGCTGGACCTTAATTCCCGTGGCTTCAGCTAGCACATTTGTGGGGAAGTCAAAGCCCCAGTTGATCAAGGGGTCGTATGCAAAGGCCTCCAAAATAGCCATCAAAGACTCTTTATTGTCTCTCAATACTCTCATGACATGTTCACATGTGATCCGGAAAGAACCCTCAATACCACTTACTTCCATCGCGTAATTGAGCATTCTTGTGAGACGAAACGGCACCTTCTCTGGGTACTTCTCTCGGAGAATGGCTGCCTCAAAACAATCGCCGAAATCAATATGCACGACTTTTCCCGTGAAGCGATCAAGCATCAAATTTGATGGATGTCTGTCACCCAATCCCAAAATGTATCCGACCATCGACATCACAGCCAAGGATCTGGTATATGTGGTACGCCTGTCAAGCCATGCTTCTGAAGACTTAGACTTAAGCCACAACACCTTGTACAAATCTTGGCCCCTTGTATTGTCTAAAGCACCGGTGAAAACTTCAACCTTTTGTAGAATGGTGAGACTATCGTAGTCCGGGGCCATCTGAAGCATGATCCGGTGCTCAATGTTGAGCAATATTTTGCGAGACTCACGATACTCTCGTATAAGCACGTGAAAGGTGTCACTATTAGGCACCCAGCCAAGCAAACCAACTTTGGGCGAGAGGGGAATGGCTGGAAACTGCTGAATATCCAAGTGTCTTTTGAAACACTCTGTATCATTGAGGAGCAAAGTGTTGACCAAGCCAAAAAGCTGCATCACCAAATTGTCTTGGCGGATATCCTCGTGTCCTTTCAAACAGTACTGGTAGTTTTTGCCATCACTGCCTTTGCAGCTGAGCTTTCTGGGCCGTTGCTTAGATGAAATAACCGTGAAAGTCGGGTCAAATTTGATGATGCGCACAATCGGCTTGCCTGCTTCATAAGTTCCTGGAACTGCCAATTCTAAATTATTGGCATCCTCCAATTTCGGCGAAACAAACAGCAATTCCAAGCTGTGGAGCTGTGGCAACTGTCTGCTGATACGACGGAACACATTGTAATATACATCCCAAGCCTGGTTCAAGTTTGTGATGTCTTTTGTCCGACGATAGTTCAAAACCCACTCGTAAGCATCAGCCAACTCTCTGCCGAATGCATTACTGAAGGAGGCTTCTCTCATTGTTTCTGGCCCCTTTTGGAGCATCTTGTGCAAGGGATCAAGGACCTCAAACATCTTCTCGGTGTTGTGTTCCCCGAAGAATAATCTAGAAGCGTCTTCAAGACCTTCGTACCACTGCTCGAGCCATAAAACAGCAACACGAATGAGTTCGTGACTCACCAAATCAGCTTGTTCGACTAAATTAGCTGAGTGCATTCTCATCTTATCAATAATGGACAACGCAGCTTTTTTTCTGTTCACAGACTCTGAGGTGACTGCAACAGCAAGTGGGTAGACCAATGCCTGAGGATGTGCTTTGCCAAGGTCAGTCAAAAGGCCTAGAAGAGACCGACTCACAATTTGGTTAGGCTGATGGATCCGTGAAATAAGTTGCGGAACAATTTGCAACCAGTTATCAATTTTCACCATACTGAATCCGTCCGCCATGGCTTGCGCTGCTTCGGGGATTCCTCCAAACTTGAACCACAATGTTAACAAACGCAACGTATCTTGCAAAGAATTGGAGCTTGAAAGAGCGATGGAGTGGAAAAAGCCTTGAATGGAAGGGATCACATGTCGTTGCACAATTTCCATTGAAATCATCTGCAGCAGTTGCACTTGTTTATCGTTGGGTTCGTTCTGCTCCATCACAGTAGCAGCATTTGCGCCGCTGTTCAGGGAGTGGAGAGGGATTACCTCAAAATTCGCCAAAGCCCAGTTGTGCCAAGCCTTGTACCATTTGCTATCAAAATGGGTAGCCAATAAGAATGCTCCCAAAATGATCTCGGAAGTTTCATTTCTCCAGTTATTGTTCAAAACAATTTGCCACTCACCTTGTTTAAGGAAACACCTAGCGAGTAGCCTTGTGTACTCTTCCACATGCTTAGGAATTCCAGGGCCATCAACAGGAACCGGCTGAGTAATAAGATCGTTGGGATTGAGCCCAAGATCTTGTGACATGCGTGTGGTGAAGTCAACCAAATGTCTGAGAGCTTCTTTGCCTTGACCCTTGGCCCACATATACTTGAGCTGAGCGTAAACAACTTGTGGTGGGGCTTTTGAAGGGTTTTCTGGAGAGCCGCTTTCGAGCAAGTTGTTGAGAGAATTTTCGGCCAAATTAAGTCTTCCTGATTTTCTGCAAAGATTGGCGAACTTGATCCACATATCCATGTCTTGCTTAGGCTTGATCACCAAAGCTCTAACTTTGAGCATTCTCTGCCAGATATCAACATTACGCTGACATCCCAAGAGTCTCGTATCCCATGTCTTGCGCATTAATGCCCGCTTCTCGGATCCTTGAGGCAAACACTTGTACTTGATAATTTCCTCTAGCTCCGCGAGCATTTGAACTCTGACCACCACACCGTATGCTCTGTTATAACTTTCGCTGACTAAGGCAGTAATCTCGGTTACCAACAAGTCACGAGCATTAAGAATATGTGTGGAAGCGTCCTCGAAATTGTTTCTGTGTAAACTTAAAATTGCACTGAAAAAAGCCTTGTCTGGAGATTCAAGCTTCATAACCTTGATGTAGGCATCCATTCTATCCCATTGTCCTAAACCCCAAGCGGCTGCTGCTGCCAAAGGCGCAACATTTCTTTTGATGTCGCTCAGTGAAGACGTCCATTTCTTTTGCGCCAACTCAGAAAGCTGCTCCCACTCACCGAGGGCGTGAAGAGATCTCATTTTACCCATGACAACTTCCATATTATCTGGCTCACGCATTTCTCTTTCACTGTAAGCTTTTAATGCATCTTCCCATCTTTGAAGCTTTTCATGCCACGTTTCCTTTAACTGAAGATCATGATATAATTGCGCATGCTTCAAAATGCCCACAGCAGCATCCGATTGCTGTAACTGATTGTTGATACTGATCAATGCTTCGATAGTGGGTGTGCTTGGCTCTTCATAAAATTCCAACTCCTTATAGTGTAGTGCTTTTGCGTATGCGTGGCATCTCTGAGCATATTGGCCCAAAGCTGTGATGGGAATCGGTAACGATTTGTCATCATGCTCCATAAATTCAGCTAGATTTAGAAGAATTTGGTGGATTTCTGGTGGATTATTAGGTGCTGAAAGGGCAATGCACAAAGAATCTATCAATTCCTCCTGGTGTTGGGAGTACAACTCACTCCAGCACGAGGCAAAACTGGAATTAAACAAGTCTTTCGCCAACGGGTAGTAGTCAGATGCAAGACCAGCACATGCTCTAATAGCGTGAGAGGGACTCTGTTTCAAAAGCTCTTTGCTTAATCTGGCAATCCATTCCTGCCAATCCTCCTTGGTGTTGTTCCTTTGAGAAGAGTCCCAAGCTGCTTTCAACGCACTTTGGTTAACGGGCAACTTCTTGGACGACATGTCAATGTTGGGAACATCGAAGTGTGTCATGTGCATGTCATAATCGGTGTAAATGTTCAAATTGCTTGGCAAAGGTTCCCCATTGAGCAACTTGGATATGAGCTGCTCGAACAATGCCGAATGCAATTTTTGTTGTATCAAAACTTTTTTGATCACAGGTATGAACACAAGAAATTCTGTGCCCATGCTAAGAGCCAAACAGCAAAGCGTATTGATAGCTGCAAGTGAAAGCTCCTCATTTCCTTGGCGCAAAATTCTTAGTAAAGGATGAACAATCCTGGAAGACATGTCGTTTAGGTATATGTTCTTGGCAAGTTTTCCCACTGTTTCAATGGCATACTTTCTGAGCACTGTTGATCCACCATCAAACATTTTTACAATTGTTGGGATGATCACATGGTCGTATTCTTCAATGTTGCACCCAAAAACAACAAAGCTTCTTAAGACCTGGATCGAAGGCTCACGTTCTGGAGACTTATCTTCTTCGATCAAATTCAACAAGAGAGGGAGTATCTCTGATAGGTACATCTTGAATTCCCCCTCTAAAGCTCTTGATATGGACTCGATTAAGTGAGTTATTATGACCCGAGTGTTCAAATGCGTGGAGGCGCTGAAAAATTCCTTGATAATCTCGAAAATCTCGGGCAAAAAAGGCCGGATATGCTGTTTTACAATCAAGATCAAAGCCCCTAACTGCTGCAAGTAAAATTTTAGCATATTGGAGGGACAGTTGTGCATGACCTTAATCATTCCTGGGATAATCTGCGGCAAGAAAGATACACATCGTAATCCCAAAGTTTGAAAGATGTACATGACAGCCTGTATCACCTTGTTATGATGGGAGCTTAACGATGGATCCTTGAGTATTCTCATCAAATTGTTAATTGCCACTGTCGGATAGTACTCATCAACTGACGGCGACATGCCTTGCATTAATAACGCAATATCCACCGGTGGGGCATTTTGCTCGTCTGGAATTTTGTGCGATGTTTGCTCCACCTCGCGATGCTTGTAAGGGTCCAAGGCACCTAATATTCCTAGTAATCTGACCGTTTCTCGTCTGATGTGAGGCGAGGTCTCCAGCTTTAGAATACCCACTAGCATACCAAGAAGTTGTGGGTAGTCAAGCAACGGTTGTATAACATAACCAGAAGAACTTGCGATTTGCCCCAATGCCTTGAGTGCAGCGTCCCTCTTAAAAGACGAGCTTTGATCTTGAAATGTGTCAAGAATCAATGGCATCAAGTCAGGTAGGAATGGCTTCATGTCTTCACCAGCCACTATGGCAGCTTCTCCCAAACATCTTATGGCGCTTGCAGCAACAGACGAGCTGGGATCCTTCGCTTTGGGTATTAAGGTTTCGACAATAGGCTTGATATAAGGACGAGTAAGTTCTGTCGAATTCCCAATCAACAATGCAAGAATTGTTGCGGTTTCTTCTTTCTTACGACTCGTATTGGCGTACTCGAGTCTGGAAAGAAGCTGTATCAATGTCTTTCGTAATGAAGGCACGATGTAGGCCGGGTTAATAGTCGAAAGCCGTCCCAAAATCTTTATAGCAATCTTGCGGATCTCAAACACTTCATCGTTGAGTGCAACAAAAAGATGCTTCACATTCTCCGCTTGGGGAAGTTGTGGATCAAAGCTGTTAGATTTTCCGAGGCATTTGAGGCCCTCTAGTCTAATTTCTGGCATCGGATCGGTAATTGAAATGGAAAGAATTTTGTGCACTACTTCATTAACGGCACTCAAAGCATTCACACTTGTTTGATGGCAGATTGGGTCCTTGGTGAATATGCGGCAGGAGGTTGACACTGCTGTCTGTCTGATTTTTGGACTGCTGCTGTCTAAGTATGTGATTATGCAGTAACGAACGAACTCATTGAGCTGATAGTTCTCAAACTCGAAAAAAGAAACCATTTCCAAAGCTTGCACAACAATCTCATCATCCATACTCTGGTATAGCTCTTGGTTGTTCAATATGTTATTCATGCTGAGCCCCGTGTCTCTGGAAATCATGATCAATCTGTAATCACGGGCTGATGATTCATTAATCTTCACAGAGCCATATGGAGATCCTGGAGGTTGGAAAACTTTTCCTGACAATACCAAGCTAAGCAAATTGAGCAATTTCAGGTTAATGACGGACGTAAGTGGTGGAATGTTTTGAATCAATGTCTGAAGAACGTCCTGCATAGGTTTTGATAACGTGCAGCTGGTGAACATCATATCTAGAATGTCTCTTTGTAGGTGCTTCGTCAAAGCCGGGCCAACTGCAATGGAAAGTTTTGCTATACAGTCGAAAATAGCCGGTTCGATGTCTTTCCTTATTGCTCTATGCTTTGGCGACAACAGTGATGACGCAGAAAGAGAATTAATGTTCGTTGCTGTAGAGTCACCATTGGGTACAGCACTGGTGAAAATCAGTTGTACGCCGGAGCTAAAAGGGTAAGAGAGTCCGTCTCTGATGTTATCCAAGATTGCGTCAAGGTAAGTTGCCATCTGGTTTTTAACCTCTAAGGCGATTAACCCGATACTTTTTAAAATGGAGCTCTTTTCTAACTTCACTGTCTCCGTATTCTGGTTTTTGTACCTTTTCAATTGCGACAAGTAATAGTAGAGAGTTCTGTGTAGGTACTTCTCCACAAACACCTCGGGGTCGACCTTGCATAACAATGGGTAAATGTTGGTAAGTTCTTGTCTTATAATAGACATCTTATGACCTTTGTAGAGAGTGGCATTCTCGTACAAGACATCGAACATAGACTTGATGTAGGATTCATCATGGTATCTTATCAATTCCCGATACACCAAAAGAGAGCCATGAATCGCTTCGTTCGATGGAGAGACCAGCCCCGTGAGGCCATATGTAGCCATGATTCCACCTTGCGACTCGCTAGTCTCAGTCGAGTTGGAGGGGTTTAAGGTCTGTGATGCCAGGTCAATCAAGATTCTGATCCATTTGCGTCTGGTTTCGACATCTCTGGTATAAATAATTGACATGCATTTTTGAAGAGCGGTGGCAGAGTCCACTCTTATAATGAGTTTTGGGTCTTTTAAGGGCGACCAAATATGCTCCAATATCTGGGTAACGTATCCCTGAAGCATCAAAGGTGCATTTCGAGCCAACGCGGTGATGATAAGAATCGCAGCGTGCCTCCTATTTTCATGCTGGCGATTGTCACTCTGAAGCCATTCAATGGCCTTTTTTGCCTCAAAATCAACGAAATCTCCCGTCAAAGTTCCGCCTGGAGTAGCCAACTTACCCAAAGTCTGGGTAGCTTGTTTCATGATGTTTATATCATTGGAGAGAATAAGGGAGCTCAAGTAGTTTGAAAAACGGGCCGTTTTTGTGGCGCTTTCCTCTCCAACTCCGCTATCAAAGTCTATCAAAGCATTTAATGCCGCTATACCTCCCAAAGTCTGTGCGGTGTCCTTACTTTGAAGTAAGTCAAAGATTGTTCTGTTGATCTCATTATTGTAACGATTGAACTGCTCAGGCGTTAAGTCCCGGGCGATTGATGCTAAGAAATTTCTGAGTTCTATAGCATAAGTGGACCTTTCATCCTCTTTGGACAGCTTCAAACCATTGAAAATTTGGGATAAAGCGACGCCATCCACAACTTGGAGCTGCGAAGACGACATGATGTTTTGAGTGAGATATGACGGTTTTAACGAGCGTTTGGAAAAGCCCTTTTCTAAGCTCTATGATCGTGTATGTGTGTTGGACGTGATTAGTAATGTAGATACGGTTGGTCAGCGGAGTTATGTCGTTGGGTGAGATAAGGTTGTAGGGGATGTACGGGTTTGACGCGGTTCAGTCAGCCTGTCATATGAGGCCCTGACATAATAGCTCGGCAGTATTGATCAGCGTAATCCAGTAAGCCCCTAGTCAATACAGTGTGTTAACTTTTAGTTCACAGTTTCTCTCAGGATGATTTCAGACGCTCCAAGCTGGGCGATGGAATCGCAGACTGATTCTGATCTATTTATGGCACAGAAAACAACGAGAAGTTTCTGACAATACTTGGTCCATACTCATCGTAATCTTGTTTGGTGTAGCAGTAGCTCTTGAACTCGGCGGTCTGAGCCAATAAAGAGCCTCCAAACCAAACTGCATTTCTTTGCCTCTTGTGAGAGATCACCTGGACCTCTACACCGGTACTCTTGACACCACTCAACTGCTCGCTGATTTCGATTCGCTCATTGACCAACGACTTGATATCTCTCTGCAACCTTCTTCCAAAATCTTTAAACATGGTGGAGCCTCCAGACAAGACAATGTTCTTGTATAACTTTTTCCGCACATCGATAGGGGAAGCCTGAACTACCTGGTCAACCACCGTTGGCAATGGCGTCAAGTAGTCTGACGAGCAAATCTCGGGATTGAAGAAAATTTCAGGAGCCAAGAAGCGTTCGTAACCGACATCCACATTTATTCTCTTGTCGACGGTCTCCACGATGTACTGGGCGAATTTCTCCTGTGGGTACTGGTCGAATTTCTTGAACTCCTTCACCATATCAGGACAGACGTAGCAGAACTGCTGTTTGATTTTTTCGGCAGTGCTCAACGACGTGTCTGCTTCGCCTCTGTCTCTTAATAAGCTCTGAATAAAATGGGTGATGTCACGTCCTGCCAAGGGGATATTCTTAATAGCACCTCCAATGACATATCCCTCGGCAACAGGAATCACGTGAGTCACACCATCACCCGAGTCAATGACAGTACCAGTCAAGGACCTGTCTTGAACCTTGGAGGAAGTCCACGATGCGGCCAAAGCCAAGACGGCCTGCACTGCTATGTATAACCCAGCGCAATTGAACGATTCAAACATGATCTCGGCCGTGTTCTCTCTGTTTTCAGGCGGATTCAAAGGGGGTTCAGTTAACAAGAAATAGTGGTCCTCCGGCTCGCATCTGAGGTACTTGAAGATGGAGTTTTCCCAAAATCTCTCCATATGGTCCCAGTTCTCAATTTGCCCGTGCCTGATGGGATATGACAAGGAGTAGTTGGGCCCGTTGGCGGCCGAAAGAGCCTCATTGCCAATAAAGAAATCCAAGTCTTCCAATCCCCTTTTACTGCTCATGAACAGGTTGGCGGAGTTGGACTTGTTGCCTCCTTTTCCGGAGCTGTTGGAGGTCGAAATTGCTGTGGGAAAAACAAAGGATGGGGAATCATTGCCGGCAAATCCCAATTTGGTCAATCCGGTACCATTGTCCATAACCACGGCGGGGGTGCCCATTGAAGCCATGTTTGAAAGTGAACAAAGATAAGTAAGGGCGTTGCTGAGAGCTGTGGTAGCACTTTGGGATCTATGGTTTGCACACTACTGACTGCTGGGCGCGGGCCTAGCGGGCGCACTTATCACAGCAAGGTCTATCCTGTTTCGCTAAACTTTCATTATACGGTATGAAGAAGGCCGAAGCCCAATAATTTACAATCAGTAGGAATCCTTACCACTGATGATCACGTCGTTGATCTTCAAAATCATTCTCGTCAACTGCGTAGCCAACAACAACTGTTGTTTCTTGCCAATCAACGGATCAATAACAAAGAGCTCCTTCATGTCGTTCGTACCCTTGCCCAAGCAGTCCACTCCCAATCTGGCGGACTTCTCGACTGCGTGCTTAGACTTGAGGTTCGACAAGGTATCAATGGGGTTCAAACCAGAGTTTTCGGCGAGAATCATTGGCACTTGGTCTAAAGCGTTGGCAAAGGCTCGGAACGCGTACTGGTCAATGCCCTTCTGTTTGTCTGCAGCTTCATTCACTGCGATTGAGCATGAAAGCTCTGCGGCACCCCCTCCGTAAACAACTCTGTTATCTCTGACCAAGTTGCGGACGACGCAAATAGAGTCATGCAAGGCTCTGATACCTTCTGCGACGATCATCTCGTTAGAACCTCTGATAAAACAAGTCACAGCTTTCGTATTTGAGCAATCCTCAATCACCAACATGCGGTCCCTCGTAGTTCCGAATTCGAGCTCTCTAATCACACCGGCGTGGCCCAACTTCTCCGCAGACAAGTCCTCGAATCTAGGTACAATATGTCCGTTTGTAGCTATTGCCAATAATTCCAATTCAGAGCCACCAATCCATCTGATAGCATTCAATTCGTTGGATAACAACAAGTGGTTGGCTTCATCGTCAAAGCCCCACTGACAGGCCACCACGTTGGCACCCGAGTCCTTGACTTGCTGAATCATCTCAGCAAACTTCTTTTCCTCGTATTCTTGCAAAACCTTGAACTCCTCCACGGTGGAAATGTCCAACTTGTGCTTGGTCTTTGGCTTTGGAGGCTCAAATGGACATGTCAAGATGGCGATCTTGCAATCCTCGACTCTCTTTGGCATCTGTGGGTGAGAGAAGTCTTTATCTAAAAGCACACCCTTGATCAATGTGGAGTCTTCGATTCCGCCACCGACTTTGCTCTCCATCTTGATCAACTCAAAGTCCACATCCTTCCTTTTAAGGTCGGCAACAGCCAACACAGCGTCCACAGCCATTTTGGCGAAGTGGTCGTGTGCTTTGGAAACAATCTTGGAGCCCAAAGAGGTCTTGGCAGCCTTCAACAAATTGGAGTCTGTGGATTCGAGGGAGATGTCGATTTCATCCGCCACCGAGTCTAACTGGGCAATGGCGATTTTGCAAGCCTCATCGAAACCGTTGGCAATCTTGATGGGGTGTATGCCCTTTTCGATGAGCTCCAAGGCCTGATCTAACAAGGCGCTGGCAAGAACCACCACTCCGGTCGTGCCGTCTCCGATTTCATCATCCTGGGATTTGGACAACTCCACCAATAACTTAGCGATTTCGTTATCCAAGTCCATCTGGGAGAGAATCGTGGCACCATCATTTGTGATTGTGATTTCTCCATCTTGGCTGACCAAGATTTTGTCCAAACCACGGGGTCCCAAGGAGGTTTTGACAATGGATGCCACGGCCCTGGCGGCCAAGATGTGCGATTTGGTGGCCTCAAGCCCATGTTTTCTCTGTTTCTTACCCTGGTCTCTGACGATGATGAACGGTCTGCCCATCTCATCCTGAGCCACAATGGCGTTCGACAAATCTGGCATTCCTGGTTGTGCCATTTTGGTCGAGATTGGTCTGTACGTGTGCTTAGTATCAAAAATTTTCGGCAAGAAGTGCGCGTAGATGTAGTGCGTGGAGTAGGTGACGAGTTGGGCGACTGCTTAGAAAGCCACGAGCCCCACAACTTCGTACCGTTTCCAGGTTCGTGTCGCCTCTGTATTCACATAAGTGCTACTCAATTGGGCGCTATAAATTTCTAGTTTTTGAGATTCTTATGTGATGGTGACTACTCTACAAATGCTGACGCACCAGTCCATTATCAGCATTATCAGGAGCCAAAATTGTCCGCCGTAATTGATTCCAGAGAAAACTAAAGCGTGGAACAGCGATCGGGTGATTTGGTTTACTAAGTGGGAACCAAACTTTAAACATGGCAAGTTGGGGCACAGCGGCCTGGACCATCATATTTGACTACTGCTTCAGGGGAGCGGTTTGAAAAAAGTACTAGCGAAATCAAAGCCAAGGACCCCATTTATCAAGCCGTCCTTTGCTCTGCCCAAAGACCATTCGGATGGATTTGCCAAGCATCGCTCTTGCACCCATGGATGCTGCACCCAGTCCGCGAAACGGAACAAAAGAAATGCAAAAAAAAGGAAAATTATTTATCTATACCATCTGCATCATGTCTGAAATCGATGTTGACACCGCCTCAATCGAGCAGTTGCGTGATGTATTGTGCAACAAGTCCGGAGATGTGGCTTTGGCCAACCGCTTCAGAGCCTTGTTCAATTTGAAGTGCCTAGGTGCTGATTCCGAGGACACCGAGACCGTGCACAAGGCCATCGACTACATCGCTGCCTGTTTCGCCGACAGCTCTGAGTTGTTGAAGCACGAGGTTGCATACGTCCTCGGGCAAATCCACAACTCTTACGCTAACAAATACTTGAAGGACGTTCTTGCCGACAACAATCAGCAGGTGATGGTCAGACACGAGGCTGCCGAGGCCATGGGCGCTATTGGTGACTCTGAATGTTTGGACATGTTGCAAGAATACTTTGTCAATGATCCTTCGCTTGAAATCAGACAGACGTGTGAGTTGGCTATCGAGAGAATCAAGTGGGAGAAGTCAGACGGTGCAAAGAGTGAAACCTTGGAGAAGAGCGCGTTCACGTCCATCGATCCAGCACCACCCATGGCTACCGACAAAGAGTCTAAGGTGGAAAAATTACAGACCATCTTAAACGACCAAGAAACGCCGTTGTTTGAAAGGTACAGAGCCATGTTCAGGTTAAGAGACTTGGCCACCGACGAGGCATGCCTTGCCTTGGCGTCTGGATTGACGGACCCGTCGGCCTTGTTCAAGCACGAGATTGCTTATGTTTTCGGCCAGTTGTGCAACCCAGTGACCGTGCCTTCGTTGATCAAAGTTTTGAAAGACGAACGCGAGGCTGGAATGGTCAGACACGAGGCCGCTGAGGCTTTGGGTTCCATTGCCACGGACGAGTGCTTGCCTGTGTTGAAGTCGTTCATGAACGACAAGGACCAGGTTGTGAGGGACAGTGCGATTGTGGCTTTGGACATGTACGAATACGAGAACTCCACAGAGCTAGAGTACGCCACGGTCAAGACCAACTAATAATGATCATAGAATAAAAGGGGTTCAAGCGCGGTGTAGGCAATTTGCAATGTTCGACGCAACTGCGAGGAAAGCCTACTAACAGTTCTCTACGCTCTGGTCCCTAATGCTCTTATATAATACATGCGTCCTAATTATTGGTTCTAAACCTGTACCCACAGCCCGTACATGTGTAAAAGACCGTGGCACCTTCATCGGCGGATCTCAACTGTAATGTGTGGTATTGCATCTCATCGTGTCCACACTTTGGACATTTCTCCTTGATGGTGGCTCCCTCGTCGACCTCGTCCGTGTTCAACGAGGTCTTAACCACGGATCTCTTGGACTTTAATGATGAGGGGAAAGCATCCTCCGATGACTTGGTGACGACCTTCAAGTCCGCGTACTTTTGACTAGCGTACGATTTCTTGCAAACTGTGCAGTCGATGGTGGCCTTTGCGCTGACCGAGTCTAGCAAGTTTCCGCAGTCGGTGCAGAAAATCAAGGAGCCTATCACCGACATTTTGAGGCCTTGTTAAGTAGAAGAGGTAAAGCTGGAGAGTGAGCTTTTTTCATCTATCACATCTGCGCAGGTCGGTCCTCGCGCACTTTTCCATGGAGCCATCTCATCTCGCATCAAGCTCACCTTATACCATCAGACACTAGCCATGAGACAAAAGCGTGCCAAGTCCTACAAAAAGCAAATCAACATCTATCTCCACGCGTTCAAGTTCAGAGAGCCCTTCCAAACCATTGTGGACGATCAGATTATTCTCGATTGCCAGAAAGCATCCTTCGATTTAGTCAAGGGCCTCAATAGAACCATCCAGGCAGAGACGAAGCCCATGATCACTCAATGCTGCATGCAAGCATTGTATGCCACAGACAATCAGACAGCCATCGGGCTAGCCAAGACTTTCGAAAGAAGAAGATGTAACCATCCTCCGCAAGATCCTCAGCCACCTGCGCAGTGTATCAGGTCCATCGTAGATATCGATGGCGAAAACAAACACAGATACATTGTGGCCAGCCAGTCCATGTCTTTGAGGAGAAAACTTCGACACGTGCCTGGCGTACCACTTTTGTTCATGAATCGCTCTGTGATGATCATGGAGCCCGCATCGGATGCCACGAAGCGGGCGGCGGACAAGAGCGAAAAGTCGAAACTAAAGGCTGGTTTGAACGACGCGAAGGTGGGCTACGTTGACAAAGGCCTGTCTGAGGCGGACGAATCCAGTGCTCTGAAGAAGAAGAAAAAGGGGCCCTCTGAGCCAAATCCTTTGAGTGTGAAGAGAAAGAAGGTGGCTCCAAAGGATGCAGATGAGCCAAAGCCTAAGGCTAAGAGGGTCAGGCATCACAAAAAGTCTACCGACGCGCAGCCGGCTTCACTCGACAAAGAGCTGGCCGAAACCACATCGAAAACCAGCAGCGATGCAGACAGACTATCGAGTGATGCTCCAAAAGAAGTGAGTGCCAAGCCAGAGTCAAAAGAAGTCAGTGCCAAGCCAGAGTCAAAAGAAGTGAGTGCCAAGGAGGACTCAAAATAGAGAAGACATTGGGAAGAGGGGAAATAAAAATATGTAATGGTACACAACTATTCTGCTAGCACATCGAAGCTGTTGCGGTAAACATCTGGCTTCACTGAGATTTCTGCTTCACGCAAGCTCTTAACAGAGTCTACTTTAAGTATCGTAAGAGTTTCCGGGTCCATCAAGCACATCTTGCAGTCAAAGGCAATGTAGTTTTCTTTCAAGAGATTTTTGAGTGCTTTTGTGATCACGTACAACCGGTCCTCCCTCTCTTTGGTCATTTCTTTGAAGTTGTTGCTTGTGAAGGCGAATGTAGATTCCTTGATCAAGGTAATTTCTGGTTCTTCTATCTCGGGGTAAGCCTGGAGGACACGACGGCAATTTAGTTCCACATCCTCTCTTGACACACCCAAAAAAACGTCTTTGATAAGAACAGCATTGTATAAGCTCTCTTCCAAGCTCCGCTCAGACATTTCTTTTAGCTCTTGTTTCTTTTGAATCAATTCATCTTCCTTGGCAACTGCCTCCCGAAGAGTTATTGAAGGTGCACCACTATCACTCGTTATATAAACGAAAACGTGCCTGTTTTGCTTGTCGTCTTGTGACTCAGAGTAAAGCTTGAAAGTTTCAGCCAACTCGTGGATAAACTTCCTCTGTGGCAGGCTCATAGGAGGAAGGTGGAGTGTTTTAAGCGGCTTTATACCAGCCGCCGTGCTATCATGGTAGTCTCCAAGAAAGTCTCTAAGCTGGGTTTCAAACTTGGAGCACCACGTAATTTGTCGCCTAAAGGTGGCGAGCACCGACTCAGGATACTCACTTTGGGTTGAAGGAGCCATGTTAAACTGCCGACGCAACTCTTCTTCTCTCTTGATGAAAGAACATTTTTCGTCACAATCAAAAACAGTGCCGATCGCGGTGGATTCGACTGTAGAGGCGCCGCATTGTACCGTCTTTCTGAGTCGGCCACAGCTACATGTCGTGACAACCGGCTCCTTGCAAATCACAGAGTCGCATGTAGTATTAGCCCCGAAATGGCATCTTGAAGAACAAATGTGGGGGCAGTTTAGCCTGACTTTGTTGCATGTGAATTGGCAAGACGACGCCCGAGCGTGAATCCCCTTCGTGCAATCGGATGAGCACGCACGATTGCATGGGTGACCACAATCCTTCGGAACGGCACAAATCTTACCGCAGGAAACTTTCTCTACCCAGCAGAAGACATTCTCCATGACCTTGTTCTTGCAAGCACATTGCTTGGCAACCAATTTCGTGCATCTCGGGCACGATTTCTCCTCGCCATGACACCGGTGCATTTCTTGCCTATGACCACAAGGTTTCTCGCGGACGCATTGCTGATCACACTCCAACACTGTGCCACATCTGACAGGTGCCGGTATTACTGTCTTTCCACAGTGGCAGACCAAGTCGTCATTGGTAGACTCGTAGCAGACTCCACAATTACCACTGTGACAGAGGGCCTCACACCTGTGTTTTTGACACAGCTTTAGCTGGTTGCACACTCGGGTGCAGATATGTTGAGATTCCATAGTAAGAATCTGGTCGTCGAAGTTGGTCCGGATACGGTTGCGAATTAATTTTTTGTTCTCCCTCTCTCGCTTGAGTGCCACCTGTTCGTATTCACAACACGTCTCACGGTGTAAGTGTTTCTTGCAGCTTAAAGAAGCTGTGCATTTGTGCTTGCACTTGGGCGTGAAGCCATCCTGTAAAGCCTTGCACGAAACCAAGTAGGCATTGCGCTGACAGCTGCACTGCACCTCCAACACATTAAAGCACACACATGGTCCTTCATGGCACTTTGCTTTACATAAGCATCCACAGCTCATTGTTTTTCCACAAACCTTGTCGCACTCGGGCATAGGGTCAGTGCATTTCTCTCTGTCTGTTTGTGAAGAAGGTGTTTTTCCACAGTAACATGTTGTGATGACATCGGGTGCATATTTGCAATGCAACGGAACGGGATCCACCGGCAGGCACGGCAATTTTTCAAAATGTTCTCCACAGTCATAATATCGTATCAAAGTATCTTCACATGGAGCCGTACCGACGTACTCCAGCTCCTGTAGCTTGACACGCTTTGGGTCTATCTCCGAGCACTTGACCTGTAGCTTGTGTTTTCCACAATAGCACCTCGACTCCACAACCTCTTCGCATGGGCCACAAAACCCAGAATGGCAGCTTTTCTTCGGGCAACTATGACCCAATGCACACACCACTATATCGCACATATTTTTGCAATTCCAGCCAGACTCGTAAGGCGTCATCATGCAGGGGAGCTGCTGAGCTTCTTTTCCACATCTGCACTTCATCACAGGGCCCATGGCCCCGCACTCCGGGTGTTTTCCGGGGTGGCAGACCGATGAGCACGAATGGATACAGTTAGAGTACTTGTGGTTACAAGCATTTCCACAAGAAAATGGAACCAACGAGTTGGATGTCGGGTTTTTGACTTTGCCACACCAGCACGTAAATATGTTGGGTATTTTGGAATGTTCATGGTTGCATGCAGGGCATCGCCACTGCTTTGCGCCGGTGGTGGAAGAGCCTCGAACCGCCCAGTCTTTGATACAGTCGAGATCATAAACTCTATAACATTCTTGACAGCTCCATATCTGGGAGTCGCTATCAACTTCACAGGTGCACACGAGACATATGTATGTGCCATTCTCTATCTCCTGTATTATAGTGCTGGAAAGTGATTCATCGATGGGCTCGTCATCGTGCGAGCCGGACCAGGAGTCTGTTTCCGATTCTGAATAGCCTTCATCATCAGAGGCTGAGTGAGCGTCTTCTTCAAAATCCAGTGCCGTAATATTCGTGTCGGCTTTGGATGGCTCAGTTGGCATTATGTGACATGAAATTTCTACGAGGCGCGAAGTACATACCTCTCGTAGCTTCATGTACCTGCACATCATTAGTTCTTTTAGAAGACATGCAGCTGAATTTAGACTACATGTACGAAAGTCAAATTATTTTCTCTGTTAAATGTAATCATGAGCTTAACTAACCAATTCTAACGCTTCTGCGCTTAAAGAAGTTCATAACTTTGCGGGCCGCACTAGCCTCTTTGCCATTAGCATAGAGATTGCTGCTTGCCGTAGTGGACTTCCTGCTTTGCGAGCTTTCAGAGTGGCTGCTCTCTGCCCGTCTCTGATCTCTCTGCGCAACTTGAATGTTGGCCTCGTTCGAAGGCTCCAAGACCTTCCTGACGCCAGATGCAATGCTGGTAGTTGAGTGATTAGATGTGCTGTAAAACGAAAGCACGCTGAATCTATTCTTCTTCTTGGCTTCTCTTACTTCGCGGTTTTCTTTGTTCTTCTCTCTCTTAATTGAATTGTCTGATTCTGTCGAAACGGCCCGTTTCTCACTTTTCACTGATGATTCTGCTTCTTTAGGCGAAGCGACGACTTTCTCGCCACTGGGCTTACGGAAGGAAGCCTGCCCATCAAATGTAGGCAGCTGGTTGATCTTAGGTGTGGTATCAGATGGAGATGGAAGACTTGTCTCAAGTTTAGGGATGTCCGCAGGGACTGGAAGCACTGCTTCTTCTGCATGTTGTCTGATAGGGCTCTGCAGTTCTGTGAGCTCCAATACTTCCATCTTATCTTCGAGATAACTCAAAACCGAGTTTCTTTTGTTCTCATGACTATTCATGTCACTATCGAATACCCCGTTAACATTGATCGGGGTAACGACTGAATCCCGCCTATGAACACTTCTCGGTGGGATCTGGGCTTGAGCAGGTGCATTTTCAGCAACGCATTCCTTCAAAAAAGAGTCTGGGCTCTTTACGCTTCTCGTGGGCGATGTGGATAAGAAAGGAGGAACTGCGCCACTTGGAGGGGACATCTTCATGTAGTCCAAAAGCGAGGAAGGATTATTACCCAAGGACATTATCGAGGATGACATGGAGCTCGGATGATAGGATGTCGGACGAGGCTTTCTTTGTTGTGGTAACCTCTCTGCGGGTAATGTCCTTGCATGAGGCTTTTTATCATGGTCGCTCTCGAAGTCTTTGCTTGTTGGGCTCTCAATAATAGTGGAAATTGCATTTGAGTAGGTTCCGGAACGAGACGAAGGTGCTCTAGTATCACCACTTGCATCTGATTCGCTTGATTTCATGCGATCAGAGGCAACCGCCTTGAGGGCATTACTGGCAGATGAGTAGATTGGAGAGGCATGGGATGACTGACCACGCTGCAAAAGAAACTCTTTCGACTTAGGAGGAGAGTCTTGGGCTGTGAGCGCATTGTAGGCATTATCACTTGCCGATGTCGCTTGCGATATGACCGAGGACGATGAATTAGTTAATTTGTTGTCATTCGATAATGCAACAACATTTGCAAATGATGAGGAAGTCGTGGGGTTGGAGTACACGATGTTGGAGTTTGAGGTGTACGAACGTCCGTGGGGATTGCTTGCAGGATTAAGCATCAAAGAAGAAGAATTCGTCGTCTCATTGAACATTGAGTAGCGTTTGTACTTGTTCTGTGTCGTCAAACGCTGCTTTTCCTCTGTTTCTTCAGTACGGATGCCATCCCACTCAGGTTGTGTCACTGATAATAAAGACGCGTGTGGCACCAACCAAGGGTGGTTTTTGATCTCTTTCATGCTGATTCTTCTGGCCGGGTCGGGAACAATTATTCTTCGAAGCAAGTCTCTAGCCAATGGGGAGACATATTCTGGGAAGGTGAGCGGGTTGCTGCAAATGTATTTGTACAACTTGACGATGTCTGCACCATCTTCGTTGTCGGCGTCATCATCAAAGGGAAGATAGCCAGCGAGCATGGCGTAAAGAATGACACCTAATGACCAAATATCAACCTTGCGACCAGCGTACGGTGACTGAGTCAAAACCAATTCTGGGGCGGCATAGCATGGAGAGCCGCAGGAAGTTTTCATGTGGTCACTTTTCGACTGATTGTAGGAATTCACGAAGCCAAAGTCGGAAATGATGATGTTCTTATGTTTGTCCAAAAGCAAATTCTCTAACTTCAAGTCCCTATGCACTAATCCTTTTGAATGCATGTAGTCCACGCCGCTTACTAACTGAGCAAACAACTTCTTGGCAATGTTCTCTTTCAAGTACTTGTGTTTCAAAATATAGTCGAAAAGTTCCCCTCCTGACGCGTATTCCAAAACGATTCCAATGTATTTTCCACTCTTCAACACCTCCACGAGGTTCACGATGTTTGGATGATTTAGAAGCCGCAATGAGTTGATCTCTCGATAAATCTTAATTTCCGATTCAGACTCTTTCACTATGGTGTCACGCTTTATGAGTTTAATGGCAACCTGGCTAGGATGTTTGCCATCTTTTCTCCAACCAAGCTTGACCTTTCCAAACTCACCCTCGCCAAGTGTAGAGCCTAGGATATATGTACCAAAACGAACTTCACGTTGTGGTTTCGTGGGAAGCCCCTGATAATATGCCAGTTTTCGAGCACTAGCCTCGACTAGCGTGTCCATAGTTGCCATGGATGAGCGTGGCGGGACTTTTTCGGCCTCAGGAGCAGTGGCCGTCATTGTTATTGTTGACATTTGTGGAGCTCGGGATGACGAGAATTAAATTGGATGGATCAGGTTGGGGATAATAAGGACTGGAATGTTTTAGGAGCTAAGAAATTCTTTGCACAACAAGTCTGAGACTTTCGGGCTGGAGAACAGGGATGATGGAGACAATGGGATTAGAAGCGAACCCTCGTAGAGCGGACCAAATATGTAAGTAGAGTGGATGTTCCAAAACTCAATTACCGGAGGATGCAGAGAGCCTTATGAAGGAGTTGTTTATCTTACCCGATTGAAACCAGGCATACTATTTTTTTCCCCCGTTACCCAGATATGCGTAACCTTATTATTTTCGGTGTTATTTATTATCCTTTCGGCCGCATTAGGAAGGTGCGTCATTACCTGAGACCTTATTCCCACCTGGTTCCAGGCAGAAAATGGAACAAATGTACACAAACATCAGGAACATCAGGAACAAGAATGCACATGAGCTTTCGTTAAACCATTGCAAATGTATAGCTAGGAGTGTCCTCCTGCACGTGCCTCTCAGGACCATAGTATGTGGGCTCTGCGAGGGCCTCCTCAGCGAGCAGACCTAAACTTGCCAACCAGAGGACCAAAAAACTTGCTCCAGAGACAGCATTTGCATTTCTTGCTTGATTGCTACATTTTAGCCATTTCATGCCGGTAGGTTTGGCGGCTCTCAGCCACGCTCCCCGTTAGCCGAGATCTAATATGTGGGTGCTGCGCAAGGCCGTGCGTCGCATGTTTCATCCAAGCCTTCAGCTCAGGTAAATCCTCACTAGCTGCGTTTTCGCTGTGCGTGGATTCCCCTTGCATGAGCTTCATGTAGAGAAGCCCATGAGTCGATACGTAAATGTCAATCAAACTCGACTTGTGGTGTTTTCCGCTTCACGTCTCTTCTTATGGGATGAATAAAAATCTCGTACTTAAATGACTCTTGATTACTAGGCCCCCTTGGTATGAGGGCATAATGCACAGTCTTGCCAGAAGGGGTGCGACCATAACATTCGGGCTATTGTTCCACGGAGCTCAACGATTGGACAGTCACTTTAGCCTGTCTTCATACACGGTCAGAAGGTGTGCTTTTTGTAAAGCCGGCATGACCGTCAGCGTTTCTTTTTTCAATAAAAAAAAGGAAAGCACTATTTTCTATAGTCCACAGTTTAGCGCTGAGCAGTATACTCATTCAGGGAAGTCCGATTAGACAGAACAGTGGTTTTAGGAAATCTGCAAGAGTCGCGCGGCTTTGAATCCTGGGGGCAGCCGCCTGTAGTATTTATCGAAAGGTGACTTCTTTAAATTTTTAAAGGTATTCGCTAGTATTCTAGAAGTTTCGCCCCGAACGTTTCCAATGTGTCGCCCGAATTGCGCGGGCGTCACACAATGTAGCAATCCTCAATTAAAATATAAATAATAGGTGTATTCTCTTTGAGACATTTCTCTTACAAGATAGTAACCTTGAATTCCAAAGCTACGGGCATTCTATGCGTTATTGGCTCAATGTTCTATGTGTGGCACCTCCCACACCCCGCGTACTGACTCGCGTCTCACAGCGCGCGTCTCCCCATCAATAATAGCACCTCATATCTGAACTCAGGACCACTAGAAGCTGATTCCCTTGACAACTCTTCCACACTGACTTTCTCGAGTGCGAATATGACTAGAGGCTCCTCAAAATATCCGAGTATTATCTCCACGCTAAGTAAGCCGATTGCGACTAAGGAGCTACTCGCGAGGCTTCAGGGAATAGCAGATGAGTTATCAGGCGTGGACCAAACCGAAGCGGACGTGTCCCAGTATAAACAGCTTGCAAAAGATCTTTCCAATGCCAAATTAATACAGCACCGGAATGTTGGCATTCGGGCTTATGCTTGCTGTGCTTTGACAGACATCTTGCGGCTATATGCACCTGAGGCACCTTTGGAAGATGCAGATCTCTCTCGGATATTCAAGGCTTTTTTCGACCAGTTCTCTTACTTGTGGGATACAGATAATCCCTACTATCTTCAACAATGTCACGTGTTGAAGCGCTTAGTCGAGGTCAGATCAGTGATTTTGGTGACAGAGTTGCCTGATGCTCAAGAATTGATCTCTTTAATGTTCGAAAAAATGTACAGCGTGGCAGCCAAAGGCTTGCCGGCTACATTGGAGCACCTAGCCTCGGAGATGCTTGCCGAGGTCATCTCTGAAGCCGATCAGATTCCTCTGAATGTGGCTACACTAGTGATTAAAAAACTAACAACCAACTCTGCATCAAAGCTCATCAATGAGACCTCCAACATTTCTAACACAGCCTTCATCTTCTCGTCAATCATTTGTGAGGCTAATGCAGACAAGATGTCGCGCCAGGTGGCTCAGATGTTTTCTGAAATGCTTGATGATAGTGTGAAATCGACGGAGAATGGCGACGTGGATTACGCGTCCTCGTTTAAAGCATTAGAAAAGATTCACACCTCATCCATCCATATCTGGATGCATGTGCCCGAGCTTCTTGGCTCAGTCATGGGCCTTATTAGTGATGAGCTAAATTCAGACGATGAGAAAATACGTGCTTTGGCCACTGCCACAGTCGGGCAGATGGTATGTTCCCATTCCAGAAACCCTGCAGAAATTCCAGCAGTTATTTTCGTCAACAATCATAAAACAGCTTGGGTCAATTGGCTGAAGAAGTCTTCTGACTCCTCTCCAGCAGTGCGTTCAAAATGGGTTGATCAGGTTCTGGCAATCTTGTCTCAGAACACTACTTCTGATATTGCCGCTGAGGTCTGTAAAGGGCTTTCGAAATGCTTAATTGACTCCAGCGAAAAAGTGAGGTTTTCGGCATGCAAAGCCATTGAGGCTCTTCCCTTTCAGATTATCACCAGTAGAGTGATGTCAAAAGAAAACATTGAATGTTTGCTCCTGCTAATACGCGAAAAGCATTCTGATGTCAGAAATAAAGCAATAACAATATTGGCGGATGTTTACAACAATTATATGGACACCATTTTGGACGGTCAGATTGTTGATTTTGGCAACTTGAATGGTGGAGAAATTAAGGAGATTGAAACCTTAATCTCTTGCGATATACCAAGCAGAATTTTGGACTTGAATTATATTAATGACAAGTTAATCACAACAGCAGTGGATGTTGTTCTATTTGAGAAGCTTCTCCCCTTTCAACCTGACTCCGAAATGCGTGTTGCAAGATTGTGCCGCTTTTACAAATGCTTAAGTGAAAAAAGCCGGGCGGCATTCGTCGCCATTTCAAAGCGTCAAAAGAAAATGGTTGATGTGCTTATCAAGTTTATTGACTTTGCCGAAGAGTATGCTGCAACAGGCAATTTTGACGTCGAAGACAAGGAGAATATTGGAATTCTGAAAGATCTCGATAATTTGATGATAAGAATAGACAAGATAATCCAGTGGTTGTCAATCTCATTCCCCGAGGGTCTCAACACATACGAGTGCTTTAATGCGCTTATTAAGTCGAAAAACCTCAGATTCATCAACTTGTTGAAAAACTGCATCAACTCGCAACTGGATTACAAGACTGTGAAAAACTCCGTCAAGGAATTGCTTGCGAAGCTCAGTGATCCGAAGACTCTTGGTATGCGAGGCGAAAAGGTTTCAGCTACTGCCTCAGATATGGTTTCGAATATGAAGATCTTGCTCTACAGATCCTCGAGTATTTTCTTCAACAAGTCAAATATCAAGGAGTTGATCAAGCTTTCACGAGATTCAAACTCAGAGGACCTGTCTACGGCGGATGATCTAATCAGTCAAGTTTCTGTCATTTTTCCTGGTGTTTTCAAAAATCACTTGGATTCCTTAACCAGCATTATTATGGCAACAAGCGGGCAGGATTTGAATACATCGCTCTTACTGTCGTTCTACCACTTTGTGAAAAAATTCCCGGAGAACATTCCGGATGACGCCGATTTTCGTGAGGCTTTGATTCATCTTTCCATATCAGAAAGCCCGCTTAAGAGTAAGTACTGCCTAAAGATAATTGGTTGCTACGAGGATAAGGAGATGATAATATCGAGAATTTTGGAAAGTATTCTTCCTTTAAGTGTCGAACTGCCAAACTTTCTCATTCAACTTTCTGTTTTAGCCGAGATCTACAAGATAGATCCTCAAGCCCTAGCTCAACATTCCAAGGATATCAACGATGTGATCATCGAGCAAGTTTTAAGGAAGAACAGACTTACACTCACCGATGTCCTGAAACTAAAAAATATTACCTGGATTAATGATGACGAATTGGAGACCCACCCTCTTCTTCTCGAGAAATTAATCACCCTTCGTCTTGTTGTCAATAGACTTCGAGGCTCGGCTAGGTTAGATACCGATAGGCAGTACCTTATAGCTGCAGCCGAAAAACCTATCAAGCTTCTCTGCAGCATTATCACAAATAGTGGCGAAATTACCAAGTCTGCTATCACAACTCCAATTTCCTACAGGCTGAGGCTCCAGCTCACATGTGGATTCCTTCTATTAAAGCTTGCAAAGCTTCCAAGTTTCAAACCTCTTGTTGATAACGGGGTCATAATGAAAATGGGGAACTTGCTTCATCACGAGCAGGCAGAGGTCAGGAAAGGGATGTTAACCAAAATACAAAACGGACTCAACTTAAGCGAAGTGTCCGACGAATTTATCCCTTTGCTTTTCTTGATGGGCCACGAGCCGGAGAATGTTCTCAGAACCAGCGCCCAAACGTGGATCAGGTCACAGCATAGGCGTATGGAATCTAAGAATGACACTACTTTCGAGAGGTCTGTAGTGAGGCTTATTTACATTGTTGCTCACGACGATCGATTTGGCATCCTTGTTTCAGATGATTCCGATACCCAAAACCAGATCAAAGCATATTCGTATGTGCTCAAGTATGTTTCCATGTTCTTGGAGACACTTGCCAGCGACAAGAACGTCTCTTTGTTGTATTACTTGGCAAGTAGAGTGAAACAATATCGGGATGCAAATTTGGATTCTTCAGTTTACGAGAATGAGGTTTTGCCGCCTTCAGCATTAGGAATATACCGAATCTCGGAATTGTTTCAACTCTCCATCAAGGAAATGGCTGATAACAAGGGTTGGAATATTCAGACCTGGCCAGGAAAAATCAATCTCCCCGGTGATTTCTTTTCGCCAATGGAAAGCTATAGTGAGGCGCAGAAGTTCATCTCCAGGGTTTACATTCCCGACGACTTGCAGATCGAATTGCGCAAGCTCTTAAGAAAAGCACCGACTCATAAGCCGAACGCCAGCGTACAGAAGAAACCAGGCAATACGCCGAAGAGAAAGAAAACAGCTAAGAAGAATACGGCAACCAAAAAACGAGCTCAACCGGAGCCACCAGTCGCCACAAGAGCTAGCAAACGAGTCAGAAAGCAGGTGGACTACGGGCTTTCTTCTGAGAACTCAGAAATCGAAAGCGAATGGGAGTCAGATTCGTCGTTTGCATGATGCCTAGTTGAATATCATTGATTAGAGTTTTGGCTCATAGCATTGAATGCAATTAGTGGTCCATGTTCTTCAAGGAATTGAACTTTTTTCTTGTTCGAAGATCCTCGCCGAGAATCTGTAATCTGCTTGCAGCGCCATATTTTCTCGATACACCCAAATCAGCCCATTTTTGAGTAGCAAGGTTAAGCAACTTGAGGGCTTGCTTCCCGTATATCTCATAAAAACCTCTTGCTGCGGCTTCCCACCAATTACTCACGATGACATAATGCACATCGCCAATAAGCTCTTGGTTAGTGTTGAGCATTCTTGCCAAAAACGTCCAATGAGCACCCCAATTGAAGAGCGGGTGTTCTTGACTATCCATAAATCTTGTCATGACCGCCCAAACTGAAAGAATACCCGCCACACGCTCCTCATACTTAACCTCGCTCTCCCACTTACCATCACCTCCACGTTTCCAGCCCATTCTTAACCGCCCGTTTTCACTGTCAATGCTTCCGGTATAGCCAATGACGAAGCAACACTTCTTGACTAGACGCGCCAGCAAGTAATAGTCAAAGTCAGTGTAAGAGTTTAATAGGGATGCGGCGATGTAGGCAAGCGGAACAGCAGCAGATGCTTTGACAGTAACTTCGGTCTCCGCTTGCGAGACGAGCGCCTTCGCAATAAAATTTAGAAGCCAATGGTATTGTAAAGAGTTTTGAGGGACCGAGTTCACGAGAGAACGTATATCATCTGAGATAGATTTTGCCTGGTGTTTTGATGTGGACAATTGGCCAAGCTTCACATTGATCTTCCGTTTAATGAGGCCCATTTCCTTTTTGAGCGGTTGGTCCCGATTAAGTGCACCAACAATATTCTCCTTAATGCTTTTAATGCGGTCATGCTGGGTGAGAAGGCTTTTTTGGACCCGAGCTAGCAAAGCCTCTTTCAGTTCCTTATCAGCTTTCTCCTGTTGTAGACGCTTTTTCTCTTCTTCAGCACGTTCCTTTGCTTCCGCCGCCGCTTTGGCTTTCTCTTCGGCGATCTTGGCGTCAGCTTTGCGCTTCTTTTCCGCCTCTTCAGCTTCTTTTCTGGCCTTTTCCGCCTTTTCCGCCCTTTCTACCTTCTCAGCCGCTCTCCGCTTTTCTTCCGCCAAAGCTCTTTGCCTGTCTTCTTCGAGTTTCCGCAAACGTTCCCGCTCCCGTTTACGCTGTAGTTCTTCTTCCTGGGCTTTCCTTCTTCGCATCTCAACATACTCATTGTATTCTGTCTTGATGGCATCCAAATCCTCTGCAAGCTGTTCTTTCACACTCTGAATTGAAAATGCTGCTTGTTTAGAAGCCTGGCGAGACACGCTATCCAAAAGCTCCGAATTCCGCTCTCTCTGCTCCTTCATGTTGTGTATTTGGAGTCTTTCCAATTTGCGGAGCGAGTCATTGAAAACATCAAACGTTGACTCACATACGGCTAGCTGCGGTGCACTTTCTGGCAAAACCGCAATTGTCTCGGCTTGCGTTGGGGGCAGATAAAGGCCAAATCTCATAGTGTTTTGGTGACGGAGAGAGCATAGGCTGATGTAGAATTAGGGATGTACGGGTGCGACTTCTCATTGCAAAAAGTGCAAAATTCAAGTGAAGAGCAAATAAAAAGGACGAAAAGAAATTCGTTGAGTAGATTCATTTCAACATATTAAGATCAAGTAAAGCACCTCCTATTCCTATACTCAGAGCCTATAAGGAATCAACTGGAGTTCCCGGCGCACATTTTTCCAACCTTTTCTCCCGGTTCGCACAGGTTTTTCCCACATCAACTTTTTCACTAGAGAACCCAGACCGCCAGGATGAACAAGCAGTGGGTCCGTTTGTTTTCTAGCCACGGCGCCAAAGCCAAGTCTTACTCTAGTGTGAGTCCCGTGCATCACTTGGTTGATATCAAGAAAGCAGCATTATCACCAAAGTACCAGCCGTTGTTGGTATCCAAGGATGACATCGAGTCTGTGGGATACAGGCCAACGGAAATCTGCCAGGACAGACTCGCAGACCACTACAAAAACACATTGCAAAGTGACTTGCTTTTACACTTCTATGAGCACGATGCTGAGACGATTCAGGGCAGTAAGTTGAGAGAGTGGAAGCATGACCTGCCATACTCCTTGTACCGTACATTGAAGAAGCCCAAGGGCTCAGGCCGTGCTACTAAGGACGTCAAACCCATCAACGTTGACAACATTCCTGAGCTTACGTCGATCAACCTTAACTTATACAGCAAAGAGGCATTGGAATACCCTTGGCTTAACATATCTGCCAGATTGCAGTTGGCACAAATCACTAATCAAAAGCCAAAGCAACTATACAATCGTTCCAATATTCTTCCCTGGAAGGTCAGAGAGGGAAAGCCATGCGGATGTAAAGTCGAGTTGCAAGGCAGGGACATGACACAGTTCTTGACGACCTTGACTGAATTGGTGCTCCCAAGAATCAGAACGTTTCAAGGAATTAAAAACACATCCGGTGATAGCAACGGAAACATCTCCTTCGGGTTGGACCCCGAGGATGTGAAGTACTTCCCTGAGATCGAGAACTTTCAGGAGTTGTACCCAAATCTTTTCGGGTTTCACATAACCTTTGTAACCTCTGCCAGAACCGATGAGGCCGCTAGAACATTGTTGAGTGCTTTGGGGTTGCCATTTTACAATCCATGATCGATCCTGTAAATAGACAATTAAGATCGTCATAGACATTCTGAGTCGTAGATTAAATGCTACTAGTAAACGTCAAGAAGACACGCTACCTAGGAATAAATCAGCGGATACCCTTCCTGCGGAAATTGCGTCAGTTTATGTCTGAGCCATACATGATCAACCTCTACTGTGTTCCCTCTAGCACATCAGGCGAGAAACTCGCACAGTAGGGCTATCGCATACATGTCACTCAAGTCAGTGGTGCATGAATATGAGATCCTATACTCCACGCGAGTGGTGCAGAGAGAGAAAAGATGGAGTGACGGAAGATTGAAGTACTACGAATTCAACCGCAAAATGGAAGTCCACAGCGACGACAACGTGCTCGTTGCTACCGAGTTTTACCCCCACGAGTCTAAATCACCCATCGCCAGCGGCGCCTTTGCTGACGGCATGACGCTCAAGTTCCCAAGCGGAAAACTCATAGTGGAAGTGACCCAATATCTTGGCAGTTTCGAGAGAGAAGTCACGGTGAAAAGGGAAACACCAGTCAAGCCAGAAGTCAACATCAAGCAGGAATTCCAGGATCTATTTTCTGCTGTAGAAAATTTTGCAAACCCTGTCAAATCCCCTGCATCCTCGAGCCTTATAAAGCAGCCCCGAAGAGAAGAAGGGTCTCCAGCAACAAATCGGGGTATCAACAAGACTGCTACGTACAAACCGGTGGGGCTCAGAAGGGTGAAAAGTATTAAAAGCCCGTTCAGACCGTTGTCCGAAATAGAGGCTATGCTCCAGACCTATGACCTGAAGCTAGAAAAAAGTGTCTCCAGAGTACCTCCGGGGAGTAACAGGTTAAGCATTCGGCTTAGAAAAGAGCTTGGCCTCTGGCAGCCATCGCTGCAAACAGACTAGGAAGGTCGCGGAGAAAAAAGCAATTCTGCCGTTCGAAAAATGACGGCAACAATATTAGGAAGGAATCATAGATAAGCGAGGTCAATGACAGGTACAGGATATGACGGAGGTGCGGCAGTGGAAGTCTAGAAAAGCTTGCAAACAAAAATTAGATCTGATGTTGGTTGCAGGCTACCCCGAAGACAGGCTTGCAAAAAAGATTGCTCTAAAAAGACAGGCACTCTTCAACCGCAACTATCGCAGGCATAAGAGCGGTCTTGCTTCATTTGCTTCGCAAGAAAGCCTGCTTGCGAAAACGTGCTGAGTGCCGTTGCACGTGTGCTAATTTCGTGTGTGGGGTGCCACGCCCGTGCATATATTACAGAAGATTCCCACGCTGCACACCGCGTTTCCACACATTAATAAGCCTTTAAATCTTCAGCTATTCCGGACAGTACGCAACTTTCCTCTTTACTTGCTTTCATTTGAAACAGGGTCCATAAACCAAATATCCAGCTTTGCCTAGCTGCTAAATGCCTACTCGTTCAGATTTCTCATTTTGAAGCATCTTCGGAGATTTGCTTGCATCCTGCATCAACACTAGCACAATCTGATCAAGAATTTTCAGTAAGACGCACCACGCAATCCGATTTACCGGCCCGCTTTTTCTCCCAGCATCTTGTTTATTTAAAAATTGTACCACTGCTCCTCGACTTCTAAACTAAGCAGTCTTTCATCCAAATAAGCAGTGCTTCATCCAAATAAGCAGTCTTCCAGCCAACTAAGCAGTCTTCCGGTCAATATCCAGCCACACAGCCAGTAGCTCAGAGTCAGCATTCACTGTCTGTTCCAGAATCAGCAATCTCCCTTTTCGTTTATCATATGAGTGGCTTTTCCCTTATATGAATGCATATCCATCATCTCATACACATTCCATGTCAGCAACAAAATCTGTGACATCGTTAGAGAGTTCGGATATTCCTCCCCGAATATCGCCTTCGCTCCGGGATCCACAGAAGGAGAAGCAAAAGAGCGAAGATGATTCTAAGATACCAATAGACCCCTTTTTGGCTCAGTACATGAGGCCGACGACGAAGAACAATCATGAAGTTTACTTTTCAGCTATCAACAAGCTGCAGGTCATTAAAAGCTATGACTATTACCAAAAGTATCTTAATGTGCGGAAGATCGACTCCAAAACATCGCTTGGATCGAAACAAAATCTTACGGAAACAGAGAAGCAGGCTTCTCCTCTCGTACCGGCCATTTCTCCAGGAAACATGAGCTCTGAGGCCTTAAAAACTAGTCCTTCAATTCAGTCCAGGCGACGCCGGCAGGTAAACACTGAGCCCTCTCCGCAAAGTGCGCTGAAGAAAGCACATGTGGAAGTCGTCACAAAAGTGCTTCCTTTACAATTCATAGAGTGTTGTCCAACTGACCTTATTGACATAATAACCAGGATGATACACTCTCTCATCACGCTCAACGACCGCAGCGTGCCCCTCTCAGTCGCTAATCCCTCCAGGACAGAATCTAGCGAGATCACCCAAATAGAGAGCAAAAAGTTGCTTACAAGATATCATTCGAGAACACCTCCCGCACTTTCTATCGGCACCTACTTGAACAGACTCACCAAGTTCAATCACTTCAGTCAGACGACTCTCCTCACCACCATTTACTACATTGATCTATTGTCTCACAACTTCCAACCTTACTTCACGCTAAACTCATGGACCGTGCATAGATTTTTGTTGGTAGCCACGATGATTGCGCAGAAGTCTCTTGAGGACTTTTTCTATACAAATGATCACTATGCTAAAGTTGGCGGAGTAGCATTGACAGAATTGAACTGCCTCGAGCTTGATTTCTTGGACCGTGTGGACTGGAAAGTTGTTCCCGCTAAACAGATCCTGCCCACGGAAACCTCTATCAGATACTCCAAAGAGGTGCTTGATCTATATTACAGACAGCTTATCAGCTTGATGGGCAAAAACGTGACCGAACAGAACAACACAGTCTATACAATTTCAGACATCTAGTTTTCTAAATCTTTTCAGTTCCAAATCTTATTTGTGCGCTTACAAGTAACGCATAGATTTTTCTTGTTTTACGAAAGTTATTTTTACATACAACGGAAATACAACGCATAGTATTTAATAGCAAAAGGGAAGCACACTGAGAGAGTGTTACTTTATAGAATAGAAGGTTCATCAGGGTTCGTAAGATAAATGCTAAGTTCATCTCATCTTTGAATTCGAATTCGCCATACCAACATAGATTACTGAGGCTTGAGCAATTCAAACGAGCAACACAAGGTCTTGTCAACGCTCATGATTGCGCCATAGTTTTTGAAATCTCCACAGTAATTTGGAGCCAGAAAGACAGTGACCAACTTCCTCTTGTTGAAAAACTCGTAGCCGTCTTCGACGACCATATGGCCACGAACAATCAAGTCCATGTTGAAGTTCGATAAAAAATAATCAACGTGCTTCTTGCCGAAGCAATAAGATACACCACGATCATTCTTCGGCCAGTTGTGTAGCGAAAAAGAGCGAATCAGAGGGTCGGGATCTGACCATAGAAGGTCTGCTAAAAGACCTTTGTCAGGAATATCAGTGGGCCTCTGAATTTGCTCGATTTGTTTGAGACTGAGTAGATCCGGGGACAAACCACCATGAATACAGAAGATCTTGTCGTTGATTGTTGCAGCAATAGGCAAACTATTGAAAACATCAATGAAATTCTTCCACAATTTGTGAGAGCCCGATATCACAGGTAAGCGTCTTTTACACTCATCGTAAAAGCCATAAATTTTAGTGATATTGGCGGATTCGTGATTGCCTCTCAACATGAAAAAATTCTCTGGATACTTGATTTTGTAACTCAACAAGAGCAAGATCGATTCAAGAGACTTATAACCTCGGTCCACGTAATCACCCAAGAATAAGTAGTTGGTGTAAGGAGGATATCCACAAGAGTTGAAAATTCTGATCAAGTCATGGAACTGGCCATGGATGTCACCAACAATCTTGACTGGTGGCGAAAGCTTGAGTAGCGTAGGCTGGTCCAAGAAAATGGAACGCGACTTAGATAACACCGACTTAATTTCCAGGCTCGTGATTGGCAACTTGTCCTTGCTTTTTCTACTATGTGTCAGGCCTTTCTGACCAGCAGCGAGCAAGCGATCAATGATGCTGTCTAAATCAAAATCTAACTTTTTTGCTTGGGGAAGCAAAGGTGGAGACAAGGACTCAGACGATTCAGGAGATATCTCTTTTTTCGTAGCCTTCAAATAAGAACTTTTCGGTATAGCCTTCGCGACCACGGCCTTGGGCTCTGGAGTAGATTCAGTAGCAGACTCTACTATAGGGTCCAAGGAGCCATCCGTGTGAGGGACAAAGGAGTTGACCATACCCTTGACGTAATTCGGAGAATTTGGTATTGAATAGACCGACAGAACCAGGCTAGTATCTTTTTCACTAGCGGTGAAGAGTGGAGAAGTTGATAAGTGGTCACTCTTTTGACTGTCGACGGAAGAGCCATAAAAGTTTCCAGCTAAAGAATTTGGTGACATTTTACTCTTTGAAGGCGAATCTTGAGGGTAGTTGGGGCCACTATAAGACAAAGCAGCGGCAGAAGATACATCAATATCTAAGTATGAAGCATAAGAGCCGCGGCGTCTCGGATTACTCTTGGTGGGGATGGATTTTGGATTTGATTTGACATCCAAAGTAGGGGCTTGGGTGTGATTCAAAGAAAGATGAGCAAATGGTTTTGTTAAAGAGTCACTACCGTTTCCGGTAGGCCTAGATAGCGCCGACAGAGACGTCTCCTCCGAGTCAAGGTCTCCGGCGACGAGCTCGGACGTTGCGCCCGAACTCTTCTTGTTCAGTATATTCGGTAGGGGGTCATTTTTGGACGGGTTATTTCCCATAGTAGGTAGTTTGGTAGCGGGACAAGTATGTGGCCTTCAAGAGCTGGCGATTTCCACGGGTTCGCTATTGGGGATGTGGACAGGAGAGCAGAAGTAGAGTGTCAGCCGAGGGGGATTTTTCTGATTACAAAGAACAGAGGATGTCGTGCTGAATCCAAGAACAGGGATGCGCGCCAGAGACAGGCCAGGGGGCGCGAAAGAATTCGGTTTAGTCCCACGTGCGAGCTCACAAATTACTGCACACGACACCGTGGATTTTTGACAGCTGCTGAATGCATCAAGTACGAATACACTTGCAGCAAGTGTGAACACCAAATCTCTCGACTCCGTAGTGCATTATTTTAACGAGGCCTTTACCGTTAGAAGATTCAAGTTTCTTCCTTATATCCATTCAGCCCTGTTGCACAAATACTCTTGTTTTCAATTCCGCTGGACTTTGTCAAGATTGATCGGAATGTCGATAAGAATCAGGCTAAAACATGTTAAAGCTGGAAGAATGTAATTAAAAAGCCGCCATTTTTACAAAATGTATGTGAATTATGTTGAACGGACTCACATAATTAGGTCTTGCAAAACTTGCGTATGGTGAGTGTGACCATACCGATCTACGCTGATCTAGCTGTAATCGTGCATGAAGGTGAGCATTGCGCACCCAGTCTGGTATCTCTCCTCACCTATGATCAGGCACTTCTCAGTCATGACGAAACAAATTCGTTCGGCAGGATGCCTTATTATCGGAGACGAGGTTTTGAACGGAAAGATTCTAGACACTAATCTGTTTGAGTTTGCCAAATTCTGTTTCAACGAGCTCGCCGTTCCTCTCAAGAAGACAATTGTTTGCGGGGACGACAAGGATGACATCATAAACTCCTTGCAAATCCTTCGCCGCGAGAATTGTGATTTCATAGTCACAAGCGGCGGAATTGGCTCAACCCATGACGATATCACCTACGATGCTTTGGCAGAGGCGTTTCATGTGCCGTGTGCCCTAGACAGCGAGACTGTGCAGAAGATGAACAAGTTGCGGGGGTCATATTTGCAGGGATTACAAAAGCCACAAAGAGATGCATTTTATCGAATGGCTACTCTTCCGCAGGGCTCGGCCGATGTCTCTGTTCTGAAACTCTTTACTGACGAGAGCTTATGGGTGCCTATTGTTGGCATCAACAATCAGGTGTACGTTTTGCCTGGCGTGCCACAATTGTTTAAGAAACTATTGCTGGGGCTCGGCGACGCCGTGAAGAGTCGGGTCCTTGCGATGAACTACCGTCGTTTCTTTGTAAAGACGACGAATAGTGAAAGCAACTTGGCACCATTTTTATCAGACCTCCAGGCAAAATGCAATGAAAAATATGGCGCTGGAAAGATGAAACTAGGGTCTTATCCGCATTTCAATTGGAAGATAGTGACCATTAGCATAATTGCAGATGAGTCTGTCAGTACCGAAGAACACCGGCTGGTAGTTGCTGAGGTGATAGAAAATATCGGCGCAGGAGCTCAGGAAATCTCAAGCACTGAAGAGGATTTCATGTCTACGCAAGAACCGCCTGAATAGGTCTAAAATATTTGTGTATATACGACTATATGATTATAACTTCTCTGCCAAAAGCTTGGTGACTTCATCAACTGCTTGCTGAATGCCTTCTGGCTTGTCTCCCATTCCCTGGACAACGTTACCCTTTCCACCAGCCTTTCCGCCAATGAAATCGCTCACGGTCTTGGCCAAGGCATTGGCATCCACTCCTTTGCTGATTGCTTCATCAGAGATGTAACATCCGTGGGCAACCTTTCCGCTGGAGCCAGTTATCAAATAAAGAGACTTCGTCTTTTCTTGCTTTTTAAGAACGTTGATAGCCTCGGTGATGGCCTTGGCATTGGCATCAATTGGAACGTGAGCAACAAAGAATGGTTTCTTTGAGAGCTCCTCATCCTTCAACCAAGCGTTCACAACATCAAGAGTTTTCTTGGACTCCTCTTTTTGCTTAGCCTTCAAATTATCCTTGATGGACTTGTCGATCTTATTGAATTGCTCGTTCAACTTGGCTTTGTCCAAGACGGAGATGGTAAGCTTCTTCAAGGCAACACCCAATTCTTTGGTCTTTTGTTCCTTCTCGGCGCCATGTGCCAAACTCTCTGCTTTGCTCAATTCAGCCTCGAAGTCCTTGGCAATTCTTTGAACTTCGTGAGCTTCGTGGCCAGTCACAGCAACAATTCTTCTGACACCCTTAGCAATTCCGGACTCTTCGATGATGACCAAGTCTTTGATGTCACCAGTCTTGCCGGCGTGCGTTCCTCCACAGAACTCAATGGAGAGCTTGTGCCATTCCTCGTTCTTTGGGTTGCTCAACAAGTCTTCAACTGGAACACCAATAGAGACAACTCTAACAGGGTCTGGGTAAGTTTCACCGAAAACTGCTCTGACTCCGTTGATTTCCTTTGCCTCGGTCAAGGAGACCTCCTTGGCAAAAACACCCTTGTTGGCCTTAATATTATCGTTGACACAAGTTTCAACCTTTTCGAGTTCTTTGGGTGAAAGGGCCTGCTTGAAGGAGAAATCGAATCTCAATTTCTCAGGAGCCACCAAGGAGCCCTTTTGCTCGATACCTTCTCCCAAGACTTCTCTCAAGGCCAAGTTCAAAACGTGGGTACCGGTGTGATTGTTTCTGATAGGCCATCTTCTCAACTCATTGTAAGTTGCGATAATGTCTTCCTGCAACTTCAAGGTACCTTCAGCCAAGGTTCCCACGTGAAGCACGTAACCAGCATATTGCTGAACGTTCTGCACATTAAATTCAGCAGAACCATCAATGACTAAGCTTCCTGTGTCGTACTCTTGGCCACCTTGCTCGGCATAAAATGGGGTCTTATCTAAAATAACACCATACTGTTGTCCAACTTCGGAAATGGAGTCCACAAACTTAGATCCGTCGAACAAGGCAACGATTTTGGATGTCGTGTTGTCACTAGCGTACTTGAACGAATCGTCAGTTGGCTTCACGGCATCATTGGAGTCCAACTCAGACAAGGCGTGGACATCCAACTTGATTGTGTTGCTTCCACCTTTAGAATTAGAAGCCTTTGAAGCTTCCCTGGAGGCAGCCTTGGCTTGTTCAAAACCCTCTTCGTCAATATTCAAGCCAGCTTCTTCAGCCATCAATCTGGTCAAGTCAACAGGGAAACCGTAGGTGTCGTATAATCTCCAAACGATGTTTCCGGGTAAGGTTTGCTCTGGAGTTTTCGAGCAAATGATTGCGTATTTCTCGAACAACTTTTCACCCCTCTCCAAAGTCTTGGCGAAAGAAACTTCTTCTTCAACCAAGATCTCTTTCAAGTCGCCGGAGCTCTTTTTGAGCTCCGGGAAGATATGAGAGTTCTCCTCAATCACGACATCCACCAACTGCTGGAAGAAAGATCCGATTGGGTAGTTCATATATTTACGAACGTAACGAGCACCTCTTCTCAAAATTCTTCTCAAGACATAGCCTCTTCCCTCGTTGTTTGGGATACCGCCATCGGAAATAGCGAAAGTCAAGGTTCTAACGTGGTCAGCGATCACTCTGTAGGCGGTGTCGATACCGTCGAAATCCTCAGCTCCAAATTTTCCACTGTATGGCCTGACTCCGGTGATTTCTCTGATTTTCTCAAAGATAGGAGTGAACACGTCAGTGTCATAGTTGGAGGAGCGGTCTTGAAGGATAGAGACCAAACGCTCAAATCCCATACCAGTGTCGATGTGCTTATTTGGCAACGGTTTCAAGCTCGAGTCGGCTTCCCTGTTGTATTGAATGAACACAATGTTCCAGATTTCCAACACGTTTGGGTCGTCCATGTTCACCAAAGAAGAAGCGTTTCTTCCGCCGATTCTATCGTAGTGAATTTCCGAACAAGGTCCACAAGGTCCTTGGTCACCCATCTCCCAAAAGTTGTCTTCAGCGTTTCCACTCAAAATGTGGTCTTCAGGAACACCCACGTCCAACCAGAATTGCTTGGCTTCCAAGTCTGGGGCCAAACCATTTTTCTCGTCACCTTCAAAGTAGGTAACATACATTCTGTTGGGATCCAATCCGTAGACTTTCGTCAACAAGGTCCAAGCATAAGAAATAGCCTCCTTCTTGAAGTAGTCACCGAAGGACCAGTTTCCCAACATCTCGAAAAACGTGTGGTGGTAGGAATCCTTTCCCACATCATCCAAGTCGTTATGCTTACCACCGGCTCTGATACACTTTTGAGAGTTGACAGCACTTTTCAAGGAAGCAAAATCCGAAGAAGGCTCCACGGTTCCCAAGAAGATGGGCTTGTACTGGTTCATACCAGCATTGGCGAAGAGTAAAGTGGGGTCATTATGAGGCACCACCGACGATGACGGAACGTAGGTGTGCTTGAGGTCTTGAAAATACTCAAGGAAAGTGGCTCTGACTTTATTGGCAGGCCAATTTTGAGCGATAGACATGGTTTTCTTTCGAGTTAATGTCCTTAGCATGAGCCGAGTGTAGAGATTCGCGAAGGATTTTTTTCCTGTAGGGCTCACTGTAGAACGTCATGGTCGGATGGCACTGAATAATGACACCATAGAGACAGCACCTCAATTTTATAGTGTGGTGATATTGACAGGTGTGAAACTGGTCTCCAGGCGCTCACAGCATACAGCCCATTGGACGTCAGCCATGGGACCAGAATACTCAATTGAATCACATGCAGTATACCAGAGATATGCCCGTAGTAACGCTAAAAATTGCCTGGAGTAAACAAAGAAATCGGCGTGTACTTCCTAGGATCTGATGACACATGGCAGTAGTTTACCATTATTAAACAAAGCACTAAATTTATCATCCGCATTGTTCAAGAATCTATGTTGCATATACCGCGATAAGTACATTAAGATCGATGGGTCACAGATTTTTATGGGCCAAAACCGGCGAATTCACTCTTCTTGTAAACCTCTTAGGGCTGTGGTGGCATTCATAGAAAACCGATTGTAAGCCTCTTTGTTGCACCGAAGTTTAGTCTTCAAGTTGTTTCCTAGCCGTCCTGTACAGCTAGCATACCTCGATACAGGTATGCGAAGATTTATTTGCTCATTGTATGTGAAGCGGGTTCTTTTCTTAACATCATGAGCTACTCTACTACTCTAACTTGCAATGATTCTAATAAATGATATCAAGTACTCGTGCCTGGAGTGCATCAGGGGACACCGCTCCAGCCTTTGCCGACATCACATGCGGCCATTACTCCAAGTTCGTTCCAAAGGAAGGCCAAATCTACTATTCCCAGAGGGCAACAAGGACTATCGAATTGCCGTGTTTGCTCAGGAGGTGGAGGGAGTGACAGACTCAAGTGCAAAGTGCAAAGACACCCCGGTGATAATCTTGAAGACCTCAGAGAAACACGTCATCAACTTGAACAATGGCCAAATAGTCGGGCCTTATGTTGCCAACAAGGATCCCTCCCTGCAGAAAACAGTGGGGCCTGAGGACTTCATGAACTCATCCATGTGCTGTTCCAGTTCAGTGACACGAGAGAAGAAGGGATGTGAATGCAACAAAGGCAAGGTGCTGAAAAAGAAGATCTTGCGGTCGTTTCTTGATAAGCGTCTGGCTGCAAAGAATTTGCAAAACTTTCGTGAAACAGACCACAAGCTTGCTGTGGAGACAGCAAAAGAGTGTCAGCTCAATAATGACTCATCCATGAGTTTTGTTCAGGCTTCCCTTCCTGGTATCCCAACGAAAGGCAATTGTTGCCCAAGCCAAAACCAAGCCAAACCCGGTTGCTGCGGCTCCAAAACAGACAGCCAAATAAAGAATTCCAATTCTTTGTCCCAACCACTGCTCAATCTTGATGGCCGTGGCTTCAATCCCCTCTGGAACCCGACTCTTGATGTCCCCACACTAAACTGTGGAATTTTGAAGCAAGAACACCAGCCACCACTCCTCGGCAACGAACTCGACAACGCGAGCCAAGAGTTCCTGGCCATTGCTGTGCCTCCCTGCTCCATTCCAGGGACTTGCAGCTGTACGTCGGATTGCAGCTGTCCTTCATGTATGGTACACCAAGCCCCCAGGAGGGAAGTTCCGTACACGCTTGCGATGCTCAACAACGACTCGCAGTACGCCTCTAACCTCATACTTACTCTGGATGCACCGGCAAAAAACATCAATTGGGTTGCAAGAGATATGGACTCTTACACCTCTTATTTATCTCGCATTATTGGCTGCAATGTCAATGAACCAGCTCAAGGCGAGCCGGAAAACGATGAACTTAGTCCCGCTAACACGTCCGCACCACAGCTCAAGTGCTCTTGTGCCGCGAACTCCTGCTTCTGTTCAAATTGTGAAACTCACAGCATCATCAATGGGTACCGATTGGATGACATCTTCGGCTCGCACGGCCTACCAGGATGAGAGTGCTTGGTCTCTCGTCTTAAAATTGCATGAAAAATTTTCGTAGCGGCAGAAATGCCCTCTCATTTGAGTCTATAAGTATCTCTTATTTCTTGGATTTCCTATATAATTGATGGTGATCGAAACAACGTAGCCGCATGATCGTGGGTCCCGTGATGTTCTTTGCTCGCAAGCGTTATACACACCCCTACATTTCTGTCATTTTTCTCACTATTTCAAGTGCACTATCCCATAAACTCTTCACGCCTCACCACCAAAGCGAGCTGGACCATACATTGCCGTGGTGACCCGTGAGATGTCCTACTCAGACCCTGACAAAGACAGAGATGTGCACGTGATCAATCGTGACTCTGCGGAGTACTCCAATCCAGACACGCTAGACACACCAAGCTTCATGAACTCCCTAGATTTCCCCACCCCAAACGTCAGTGAGCCTTCAGTCCCCGACTACTGGGGCACTGATCCGACAATGAAGCCAGGAAACTCTGCAGGCTTGCTTCCAAACCAGCCTGAGGATTTTCAAGCGCCCTCGAACTTCAGTGGCCATGCCGATTTTCCCGGCAAAAGCGACTTCCCCGACCTCCCCAAACCAGAAAACGAGTTCAATGGTACTCTCACAAAAATTATGCCCACTCAACTTCCACCGCTACCTCAGCTTTCCGAGCCCGTCATCCCAAACGGCAATACTAACCCCACAGACACGTCGTTGTCAGACTACTTACAGAATTTTGCCACTACACGACATCAACCCCTCATCACCAGTGGAAAGAAGAAGAAGGAGCCCCAGGGCCCGAAAACGAGACCGGCTTTTGTGATGAAGATATGGTCTATGGTCAATGATCCAGCTAACCACGATTATATACGATGGAATGATGATGGGGAAACGTTTCAGGTGGTGCATCGCGAGGATTTCATGAGGAATATATTACCCAAGTACTTCAAGCACAACAACTTTGCATCGTTTGTACGGCAGCTAAACATGTACGGCTGGCACAAGATCCAGGACGTCAACAGTGGGTCGTTGAAGGATGACCGAAACCAGGATGAGATCTTGCAGTTTAAAAATCCATTTTTTATACGAGGAAGGGAGGATTTACTCGATAACATTGTGAGGAACAAAACGGGAAGCTCCGAGGAACTTCCTGATCCGAACCAGTTGAATTACCACCTAGTAATGGGAGAGCTTGATCTGATCAAAATGAATCAATTGGCAATCTTGGAAGATATGCGCAGAATGAGAAAAGACAATCAATTGCTATGGACTGAGAGCATAACGGCACGCGAAAGATATCAGACTCAAACACAATCGCTCGAGAAGATCATGAAATTTCTCGCTGCTGTCTACGGCAACTCCGCTGCAGGAAAGATTTTCGAAGTCGAGGATGGTGGCTACAACAACAACCAAGTTTCTGCATTCAATGGGGCCCTGTCTCTGCCTGGCTACAACCAAAGCCCCGTTGCGATCAATAAGCCAAGATTAATGCTCATGGACCAGGCTCATCAGTCGAAGCAAAGCTCTGCGACTGGCTCCCAATCCAATTTGTCTACTAACAAAGAGTCTATCGAGGAAATTGTACGCAATTCATCAGATTTAAAGAACTTAGACCCAAATTCTCTGGCGTCTAAAATGTATCAACAGTACATGAACCCCGAAGACACCAGTGGAGCTGCATCGCCAAGTCAGTTCTTCCCCGAGTTGACACACAATGCATTCAACCAGCAGCAAACTCACCCTAAGACTCCACACTCTAATACCTATGGCAAATCGGAAAGTCTGCTTCAGGGCCTTGAACAGAATATTTACAAGCAAGGACAGGCGTTGCTGCAGGTCCAGGACTGGATCCAGGCTCTAGCCAGTAGGCAGCAGCAGCAACAAGACCAACTCCAACAACAGCAGATGAAAAGCCTGGGTGATCTGCCCGACATGAATCGTCTCGATGATTTTGATGTGAATGAGTTCTTGAATAACAATTCAGCGCAAACACCAAACTACAGTTCCGGGAACGAAATTCCAGAATCATCAGGAATGCGCAATGCCAACAAACGCGTGTTGACTGAAATTAAAGACGACACTTCAAGACTAAAAAAGAGAAAGAGCTAAGTTACCCATAATCAGCAGCACTCATTGATAAAGGATGAGTTATCAGGGCCTTTTGGAGAATGTAAAGGCTACTTCATCATCATCATCATCATCATCATCATCATCATTACCATTACCATGATCTTCATCATCAACGAACACGTCATCAAGTCGATACTCGGAAGCTTGCTTAGTACTTTGTACGCGGTTTTCGGGATTAAGGAGGAATCCGATAGATTCATTATCTGAGACTTCTTCTTCGACGAATAGTTGACTTGAATGAGGCTGAACTCCCTTCACTGCTGGCATTTCATTAGAAAAGTCTTTCTCACGATTTCGGATGAGCTGATGTAAGGGCTCGGCTCGCTGATTATTGAATATCACGTGCTTCTGGTCATCTTGAAGACTGATATAAGTCCTGGTGACGAAGTTAGGCGTTTTACCTTTTTTGATGAAATTCTTGAAATTTTTTCGTCCTTTATAAAGTGGGTTGACTGAATTTGTTCTTTGCGGTTCTCCTCTTTTCGAGAGTAAACTGAGGACTTCGACTTTACAAGGAGCCGCCTCCTTGTTGAAATCAAAGCCTTTGTTATCATCTGTCACGTCGCTTAAGGCCAGCTGTTTAGTGGTAATGACTGCTTCTGCAAAAGATTTTTGCGGCATTATCTTGTCTGCACTGCCATTTTTGCTATCTTCAATCTGAAATCTTTCGTTTGAATGTTTTGTAGTTGTGGAAGTTGCCCGTAGATCATGTTGTAAAGCATCCGTCGATGTGGTGTTATTTGTCACTTCAACCTCTTCAGGTTCAGCGGAGATTTCCTGGCTTCTGGATTTTGGACTCGGCTGACTGATCACGGTTTCATGGTCAGCCTCACCTAAAGCATCTGTTAAGCCATTATCATCTTCTAATGGGGCGATCTCTTCGGCGGCTTTGTTTTTCTTCACAGGCGAAGAAAACAGAGTTATATCTAGACTGGGTTCTTCAGCTGTAGGTGTCTCAGGAGCCAACGACGAAGTTATTGGCGTGAACAGGAAGAAGTCAGTCTCCGAAACCCTCTCGATTTTGCGCCTCACCCGGCGTTCTTTTCTGGGGCTTTCATCAGATGAACGCCTTTTCTCAGATCCATGTATCTTATCCATTGTGAAGTATTTCAAAGAACTCGAATCAACCGAGGCCACTGCGTGCCAGAGCGTTTCCTGGGTGTTCACGTCGTTTCCAAATAGCACAGTTTCACACTTCTCTGAAGCTACAAAAACTAGCATCTTCGAAGATAGCGTGAGTATGCTTCTGACAGACTCCATGCCATTGATGACCACTATGATATCCTCCACACCCAAACAGGTAAGCCAGGTTTTTAGCCTCGTAACTGACTTCGGGGACGCGTCCTCTGGATCTAGCGCTACCGTCTTCTTCTCAAGCAACCTGCTTCGTCTTGCGTCCGGAACTGAGAACATATCCTCTGTCTGGAGAAAGAGGTCTGTTCTAGGCTCGAAGAGCCAATTAGCCACATCGCTTAAGTGTGCAGTAATGTAGTCACACCATGCCTCGGTGACAATGGGTATAGCTCTCAGCAAGGCGATCTGGAGGTTATAGTCCACATACGAGCTCAAAGTCAAATAATGCAGGGCTACCATCGGGTCGGTAGTCGTCCTGATATCGATTCCGTGGGATATCATTTCCGAAACCCTCTGCACCAAGGGACTTTCTTGGACAATCTCATTATACTGCACTCTCTTGGAGAACACTAGAAGCGTAACGGGAACCCAGGCAATGCGGATCTTGATATGTTCCGATTGATTTGCATTCACCACTAAAAGAAGCTCGTCTTCGTGGAACATCTTCTCGAAAGTCGGCGAGTCCTTGCTGGCAAGCTTATAGACCACGCCGTTGACTTTGGTGGTGCACCTCGACTCAAAGACAATAGATAACGGTGATTTTTGGCATTCTCTGGAAGACGCTACCCGGTCTACCTTCACGGTGATGTAGACCTTGGGCACCTTTAAGTCACCAATGTAGAGCGCATCTGGATCCAGGCGATATTCATGGCTGCGTCCGACCTTGAGCGCGGACCCGCTTCGAAGAGCACGATGTGATTCTGATGTTAGTATGGTACCAAGTCTCGCCGGTAGCGTGACATACCCGTGTCATTGTACGTCAAGGTTAGGATCCACATGGTGGTCTAGATTCCACACTACGCATATTGAGAACCAGGCGCGCTACTGCGGTTCACACTAAACATGGACTAATGGCACACAGGCCGCGTGCTACGACCGACTACCACGTGTTCTATTCATCTATGATGTTTACGGCTTGACGACCTTTCCAGCGTCCTTGACCGAGCGCTTCACTCGGCGAGTACCAATGAGTGTGCTAACAGTTTGCTCATCAGTCAACTCTAACAATGCTTTGGTGAGCACGTCGTCCTTGGGCTCCTCCGCGGCGGCATTCTCCGGAAAGTTCTCGAGCACGTCAGCATCATCGTATATTCTAGCAGTGTAGAAAAGAGGCAACACCGGCGAGTCCTGAAGCTTGAGACCCACCGTGGTCAAAGCGGATGAGCCGAAGTAATTCAAGACAGCATTTATGTTGGCGACAATCTCGTCTTGAGAGAAAGACTGATTGATGGAGGCCACTTTGATGGTGATCTCTTGGGAGAAAGGAGGCAAGAAGGAGGCTGAGTCCAACACCTTTTGAGTCGTGTATCTAAGCCCTTCCAACGAGAAGACTTTCTTGTCCTGGGTGTCAGTTACACGCACAATTCTGGGGAATTTCTCGCTCATGTAGAATATCTTTCCAAAGTAGGTAGGCAAGGAACTCATGAGGGCATCGTCAACAACAAAAAAATCGTATTCGTTGATAAGCTCTTCACGCATCTCGTACGGCTGGTAAACAGTCTTCATATGGTTGAAGGGGATGACTTTAGCCAACGTAGGCACTTTCTCGTTTTCGATGGCGTTCAAAATATCCTCGGTGATGAAGTTGTCTCTGAGAATCAAGCAAGTTTTAAGATGGTCTTTGTTGTAGATGGACTTGGGCAATGCAATGTATTTTGACTTGAATCCTGCTCTGTGGGAGTAAAGTTTTTTGAAGTTGAAAGTTAGGTATAGGTCCAGCTTTGCGGGATCTTCCACGTCCTCATCGGCGAACAAATCAGACTTTCCGTCTTCTTTGGTTTCAGCCCGGCGCTGAGCAAATTTCCTCAACTCCTCGATGGCCTTGATGGTTTGGGCATTCGACACATAGTCACATGGTCCGCTTTTGACTTCAACGGGTGCTTTGTTACTTTTTGCCGTTTCGGAATTGGCCTTGCCGGTGTTTTCAGCCATTGTGGTGTATGAAATTAGAAGTAGCCGATGAGTAGGCTCATCGCAGTGAAAAAAAGCCCGTGGTACTGCAGACAGGTCTTGATGGTGCGAGTCCACATTTCACCTACTCGCGCCTATACCCACTTTGAGCTACTTAATCACAGGCATGATGTTCATTGAATTGGAGGGGGTATTGATGTTTTTGGCATGGGGAGTTTCATAGCGTCTCGGTGACTAACCTTATCCAAGACTATCGCCGGCACCCCGTTGTCAATATGCTCGAATAACACCTCCGGCTGCTTAGAGATGTCCACACATCCCTCAGCCGCGTGTTCATCCGCCTGCGAATCGGACTCGCTATCGTCGTCTTGAAACCTGCGCACATGCGAGCTGTCAAAGCCACCTAATCTGTTCCAGAGAAGATGCGATAACTCCGATGGCGAGTAAATGGCTTTTTTGTTGGGTCCCTCCTCGGCTTTGTCGAAGTCGTCCCAATCACTTTGGGGCGATAAAGGGGGCAGGATGAGAAACCGGCGACTGCCGTCTTCCAGTGGCAATTCGAGGTACTCGGCATTTTCTGACCTGAGCGCCCACAGGCCATCATCGAGAAGTTTCAGTGCGTTGTCCCGCATGCTGAAAGATATTTTGGCTTTCGGGCCCAAGCACTCTTGTAAATAATCGCGTAGAGCTGTAGCCACAAGGCTAGAGACACAGATGATGATGATGCGGCCAAATTTCGGAAGAGACACGAGTTCCACATTGAAGTGCCGTATGGAGATTAACTCGACCAATTTGCCTGCATCCTGTAGTAGCTCGGGATCTAGGTTTGTGAGTATGAGTGAGTTTGCAGGCTTCCTCATATTTTCAGTATCGAAATCAGTTATCCGTAGATTGGAGTGTTCGGTTTGAAGAGCTGCGCCTTGCCGCGTTCGCGCGTTAGACGTAGTCTGCACACACCCGAAGCATCATTGCGACCGATAAGCCAAGAAGAAAGTACTTCAAGCAGTTTTGCATACCCTTCAGGCACATTACTATTATCAATAGAAGTGTCAATAAACCAACGAGCTTGAAAATTAGCGTGAGCAGTTGAAGAAATGGAAAAAACAGCGTGTACCCGAAGGCCTCAACATTCGTCACCACGTTCTGCAAACTTGCAACCTGCAATTCCAAGCCCTTCAGTGCCAGCGTCAACGATTGGAGGTTTCGCTCGACAACTTCTTTCATTTCTTGCTGTGCAGTAAAAGTAGCGTTTTCGATGACAGTGCGAAGGAAATAAAACTCATCTTGAGCCCGGGAAAGGTAGCCTTTCGCAACTTCACTCAAGTGTGATTCCATCACCTCAAATGTTCCGGCAATATCCACATCCAAATTGCCCAAAACTAGGGCCACAGACTGACTCTGTGCCAAAGCTGTATCAAGAGCAGACCCCAATTCCAGCTGAAACTGCGAAGAAAGCAGGCCCATCTGCCTGATATGGTCGTCGAAAAGCGACTCCTGTTTCACCGACATTGCCTTTTCCGCGTCAAACCTAAGCTTGGCCTGCTCCTCTGTCCTTTCCGACATTTTTTGTAGAGACTCCATAACTTCAACAGAACCGCTGTCAAAATCTGCAAAGAATATCTCCGCTTGAGCCCGCGCAGCATCCCAGGATTCCCAGGAAGATTCCATTACCAGGCCAGTCCTTTCAAGTAATACGCTCAAACTCCGCTCAAAGAAGTCCACACGGTCCTGCAAACTTGAGATTGTTTGCAATGTCAGATTAAGCTTAGAGGCTGATTCCTGTGAGAATGCCTCCGAGTTATTGTAGGTTGTGCTTGCAGTTTGGAAGAACTGGGAAAAGAGCTCCGTGACATTAAAAAAAAGATCCAAAATGTGTGTTTTTATGAAAGGCACTGCCTCTTCATGGCATGCGCTACGGAGCTTCCGCCAATTCCCAGAGTAAGTAGTCCAGAGCTGTGAATTAGCCCGGAAATCTTGCACGCACTGACCATAGCTTTCATGAGTGCTTAATATTTTGCAGCTTTCGGGGTATTCCACTTGAGCTGCGCGAAACTCACACACCGAGAGACGCACTGCCAGCCTGAGCCTGATCAGAGGCTCCACATTGTCGGGACCGTAAAGAGAGCATTTCTCCAAAAATTCAGCGACAGCATCTTGCGTGCAGAGAGAGTCTTGGAAATATTCCGTGGTGGGAAGGTTGTTAGCCCAGGTCCCACCTACATGTGCCAGATGCGCAGCGGTAAGAAGAGAAGTGAAGAAGAAAACCGGGTACATCCTCTAGCGTGACATTGGGGAGCGGAATTCATACTTATAGTTTTTTTGAATGTTTCAGAAATCAGGGGTGGTTTTTTCGCTTTTTTTTCCATATCTGGGGTATACTTTTCCCCATTCAGATTGGCTGCAGATATGCTGTTTCAGAGGAGATGAGACTGTTTCAGACTCGCGCACTGAAGACAGATTTTGCGATCCAGCGACGCAACACACTATCAATGGCCGTTCAACAAATCCGTGCCGCCCGAGCTGTCTTGGGAAAAGCGTCATCTAGCGTCTATAGGCATTACTCCTTGGCTTCCAACCCTTTCACGACCACCAGCAATTACTCCGAATTTCAACTAGATGAACAAGCTCTACAAGAGGACATGGCCACCGTGCCGCCAGCCCCAAAACACCACCCAGAGCTACATATCTACAGCAACATTGTGAAGCCCCAGGATTCTTGTGACTTATTTTTTAAACCAAACGTTAACGACATCGTCATCACTTCGTTAGCAAAGTCTTGCGCCATTCATGGCGATCCCCTGTACAAGGTGGTATCCAAGAGTACCGTCAGCGGATCCAACTTTGTATTTGCCAACATTGCAATACAATGGATGAAAGACTTCCACTCTCAAATATATCCCCTCACTGAGATTCTGGATAGTAAGTCTTTTTTGGCCTATAATAATGTGGCTCTGGAGACGCAGGTGTTGGAGTTGTTTGATGATGAAGTGATGTCTTCTGCAACGTCATTGGCTGCTTTCTTCGACCGAGTAGTAGATAAGAAAATTCTGCTCCATGTGGTTACGAAAGTTTTGCTCCCACGCCTTAAAAGTGCCTTCGAATATGATTTGTTCATTGATCATCTTAATTTGCATTTCCTCGAGCTCAATTCAAGGTCGCTCAAGGAATTTTTAGCTGTTATGTTGGAGGATTTATCTTCCAACGCAACCCTAGAGCGGGTGGAAAAGTTTGAAGAGTTTTTTACCGAAAAGTTGATGCTGATTAACCCCAACCTTTTGAAAGAACTTGATCCTGCAACCCTAGCGCAGTTGGCATATGTGACCACATATTCTTCCACACTTTCTACGTCAAGCCAAGCTCTTTGTTTGATGGTGGACGCATACAAAGCGGCCCCTCCTAAACTGGTCTACGAGTTGTTCATGTCAAGATTCCGCAAATTCGCTGTGAAGGAGAATTTCTCGCGGGAGAAGATCTTAAAAGACCTCTCTCCGCTCAAGTCCATAATGCATCACTACGGCATTTCTCTGGCGTCCTTTGACTTTTTGTTGAAGTATGCGATCACAAGCACCCAGGATTTGTCCATCTTCGTCAAGTTCGCAAAAGAGACTTCCTCCGTCGTCTTATCACAGCGGGAACAGGATGTCATGGCTAAGCTTATCAGCCTTCAGTTGAATGAGAGCAAATCCGAAGTCATGAAGGAACTCCAAAAGAGTCAACTTACAAGGCTTCTTTCCGAGGACGTCAGTACTCAAAACCTCTAGGCCCTGTTTGGTGTGGTGATTATGTCTACAGCAAAAAAACCCGGGGGATATTATTTGAATTACGTTGAATGCATAAGCTCAGCTGGCGGAGGTAGACAGTGTCCGCTCTTGGTAGTTGCTTAGTGTCTCCATCTCGAGCACTATGTGATCATTATCACCATACAAAAGCGAGTTATTGGATTGAGAGCCATCCTCCACTCGTCCACTCAGGAAGCCATTCGTGTATATAAAAATTCCATCTTCAGAACCACTTTCTTCATTTTCTGCAAAATTGTGGGTGCGAGACCTCATTGAATTGGCTGGGAAAAGCTCCTCGTCGAGATGCTTTCTTGACAGGATTGAGCGTTTGATGAAGCACGTCAACGACGCAATTAAGGCCATCAACAGTACAGGAAGTAGTTGGATCCAGCCCAACACGCTTAATTCCGGAACAAAGAGTAGAATGTCGACCAAAAAGGCCATGAGATTTAATAGAAATGATGACACGGCAGATAGAAGCATCACATTCAAGTAGTTAGTCAAGTCTCTCCGTTTACGTCGTCTCTGGTTGGAGCCTTTGGAGTTCTCAATCTGCGGAGATGAGTTATCAAGCTTGCTTGAGAATAGCCGTTTTATTCGCTGCAGCCATTTTCCATTGCATTTTGGATCGTCCAAGTATTCTAGAACAAGAATAAATGCACATTCTAGCATCAATAGGCTGTTGATCACGAATGCAACAACGTGCACGACCAAGAGCTTGGAGATGAAATGCGCCGCTGATGAAGGCAAGCGGATAGATTCAATCGAATCTGAGGCGACACTTGTGCTGTTCCAGTAGTTGAAACTCGGCGTGAGCGAATACCCTATCTTCGGGGAGGAACAGGTTCGCAGCACGGTGTCACATACACCAAACACGCCGAAGGTTATATTCTTGTATTGGGATAAGAACAAGGTGTTGTGCTCTTTGAGGCCGGTAATTGGAACTGATATCACCGGTAGGACTTGGATACACCAAGAAATGAGTGATAGGAGTCCTATGAGTATGATCCCCGAATGCATGATGTAGTCGGCTCAGTCTCGTAGACTTTGCACGGGTGAGAATTTGTAATGTAGGCGGAGCTTGATGAACTGAAGATGTGTATCATTCGCAATTTAATATTAGCCATTATGTTCACTGCGGCCGCTGGCACAGAGATCTACAAACGGCTTAACAAACAAATTGGGTTGCTAATTAACATGATGTGAGTCTCAGAAACAAAGTGTAATAATGATCGGAAAATTGCCACAACAGAGTATTTCTATCCGTATCTCAGCGTTGGTGATGGTTGCAGGCTATATACCAGCCGCTTCACGTGCTCGCACGAACTACATGTTGCACGTCAAGACGTATGCTAGCATCAGCGCCGTGATTTTGCTCGCTTTATACTTCCCCCGAATCAGCTCTTTTTGCAAGACTCGTTTTTTGCATCATCTTGAAATGTCACACCCCTACGAAAAAGAATTGATTATTGCCTCCTTGGCTGTCAAGAGGGCCTCTGTCTTGACGAAGAAATTAAGTGACTCCATTGCAACTACTAAGAAGTCCGGCACAGAAATCAAAGACGATAAGTCTCCGGTGACCATTGGCGACTATGCGGCTCAGGCGCTCATCAACCACGCCATTCACATCAACTTTCCAAACGATAAAATCGTGGGAGAAGAGGATGCTGATACTTTACGCAAGCCTACTGAGGAGGGTAGAAACTTGAGCTCGAAAATCCTCGAGATCCTTCAAGACTGCGAGAAGGATACTGCAGAATCCACACCAGTGTTGGGCACGCTCGATAGCCTTGAAAAGATTTACGACAGCGTGGATTTGGGCAACTATGAGGGTGGAAACAAGGGCCGTTTTTGGGCATTGGACCCAATTGACGGTACCAAGGGGTTTTTGAGAGGCGACCAGTTTGCGGTGTGTTTAGCCTTAATCGAAGACGGCAAGGTCGTTTTGGGTGTGATTGGGTGCCCTAACTTGGCGGAAAATATTGTCTCGAATGACGAACAAACAGGCACCAAGGGTGGCTTGTACTCTGCCATTAAAGGTGTCGGATCCTTCTACACTCCACTTTTTGATACTTCTGAGTTTAAACCTTTATCCGAGCAGCAGAAAATCCAGATGAACCAAGAATCCTCGCCTGCCCAATTAAAGGTAGTTGAGGGTGTTGAGAAGGGTCACTCGTCTCATTCGACACAGAGTCAGATCAAATCGTGTTTGGGGTTTGACGAGTCGACTGTGGCTCAACAAACTGTAAATTTGGACTCTCAGGTCAAATACTGTGTCCTTGCAAAGGGCCAGGCTGACATCTACTTGCGGTTACCTATTAGTGACACCTACAGAGAGAAAATCTGGGATCATGCTGCAGGCAATATTTTGATCTACGAGAGCGGAGGCCAAGTTGGTGATATCACAGGTGCGGAATTAGACTTTGGGAAGGGAAGATTTTTGCAATCCAAGGGTGTTATTGCCGCCAACAAGAAAATATTTTCGAAGGTGATTGACTCGGTGAAGGAGGTTCTCTCAAAGTCATCATAGAATATATACAAGTTCATTTTTTATATGCAATATTTGCCACTGCTGGCTTAATCGGTGATCTCGACAACGTAGTAGTTTTGCTTGCCGGACCTCACCAAAAGCAATTTCTTTTCAAACAAATGATTCTCTTTGTCGAACAATACCACGTCCTCAGGGTCCACGAACTGGTCTCTGTCAATGCCCAAATAAATTCCACCAGCCTTGATGAGATTTTTTGATTCGCTTCTTGACTTTCCCATGACTTTAGCCAAGAGAGAACTCATTCTGATCTCCTCGGGGTTGGGAAATTCAGCAAGACTAATTCGTGACAAAATGCCCGACTTTTGAAATTTCTGTAGCAATTTGTCAGCAGTCACCTCATCGTCGAAAGGTTGGTCTGGCGTCGGGAATAAAAACCCAGTGATGTAAGCCATCTCATCGCCCATGCCAGGGCCATGCACTAGATCCACCACCTCACGCGCAAGAACCCTCTGTGCAATCCTCAAGCCCGGGTCTTTTTCATGACGTGTTAAAACTAGCTCGTCAATTGATGCAAGAGGAAGCAAAGTGAAAGTTTTGAGTAACTTTGACACCATGTCGTCCTGGGCATTGATGAAATATTGGTACAATTGAAACGGCGAGGTGAGCGCACTGTCGACAAAAACGGCATTTCCAGCAGATTTTCCAAACTTCTGGCCGCTCGGGGTCGTCAACAACGGCACTGTCATACCATAGGCGGCGCGTGCTTCCGTCTTGGATCCTTTTTGCAAGCGTGATATCAAATCTGTGCCTGCAGTTATGTTTCCCCACTGGTCGTTGCCACCAACCTGAATCCTGACGTCATGCTTATCGAAGAGGTGCCAGAAGTCATAGGCTTGCAACACTTGATAGGCGAACTCGTTGAAGCCAAGTCCCCCTTGAGCCAGAAGTCGGGACAGAATTGAGTCCCGAGCAAGCATCTGAGACACACGAATGTGTTTGCCAAAAGTAGCCAAAAAATCGAGTAGCTTGATGGATTTCCACCACTCCGCATTGTTTACTGACTCGATCTCTCCAAATGAAGGCTTCTCGGCATCGAGCACATAAGACCTTGATTTGGCATACTCTAGGCCATTTTTTAAAAAGCCGTTGATTTGAGCTTGTATCTTCTCGACGTTAGCCTCTCGTTCTTTGTTCTCCAAGAGGGATCTCTCCGTGGTGCGTCCACTTGGGTCGCCAACAGCACCCGTGGCACCTCCAACAAGACCGACAACATCATGGCCTCGCAACACAAAGTGCAACAAAACCATTAAAGGCAATAGATTACCCAAGTGGAGCGACTTCGCCGAGGGGTCGGCGCCACAGTACAACTTGAGTTTGGCAGCACCAGGCTTGGTGAGTTCATACAAGTCCTCACTCGTAAGCGACTCCACAAGGCTTCTATTCTGAAGGTGGCTGGTTACAGAGTGTGCAAAATCGCTTTTTATATGATCGGGAGATGCCAACTCATGCACAGTAGGCACTATGGAGATCGTTTCAGGTGGCCCCTCGGCGGTGGGAACAGCCGCTGAAGACTGCAAACGTATAAATTTGGAAAGCCTCAAGCCCCGGGAAAGACCCAAGTGACGACCGGCTGCAATAATTCGGCCAGAGTTGCGTATCATCAGGGGTGTAGATTTGGAGTGATTGCCAGCGGGCGACCTCAGTTCGAGCGAATGCGAGTATATACAGGAGCTGGATGCAAGACCCTACCGGCCATGAAGCACGACTGATTAACCAAAAATATTTGGCTCTTGAAGATCGCCAATACTAATTCGGCAGCCTTAGCATGGTCATTCAACGTGGCAAGCCTGCCACAAATAATTTTCTCTTCTTGATGCTATGCAGTTGAAAGATCTCGCTACCATGCGGCAGTCTCATCGCGAACCTCAGTCATTTCCAAACTCATCCACTATCTCAGATCCACATGTCGAGCAGCCAACCTGCTCGGGCAGACGACCGTTCTACGGCCAAGAAAAGAAAGAGAAAGAGATCCAAAAATGCCGTGGCGCCAGATGCTGTACCACCGGTGGAAGCAGTGCCGGTGGACAACGATGTTCGTATTAATAGAACAAACAAGAAGACAAAGTTCATCAGCGAAGAGCCGGCTGCTGTAAAGGAGCCTTCTTCAAGCGTTGATGCAAGTGTCTTGCAGCAGCAGATTAGCGGTGCAACCGAACCCACAAAGAAGGTTTCGAAGAAGATGCCTGAAGCTGATCTGAACGCCAATGCCCCTAAACCAAAAGCATCCAAAGAAGCCAAGAAGAAAAAGACCATCTATTTTGATGATGAAGAAAATGCAGAGGACGACGATGATAATGGCTTTGACCTCAGCAGCAATGTTTCTAAAGCGGAGCTTTTGCAAAAAGCACAAGAGCTTCATACCGTGAGAGAGTCTTTGCCGATATATGCTCATCGGGAGAGAATAATGGAGTATGTGAAGAATAACCAAGTCACCGTGATAATTGGAGAGACGGGTTCGGGAAAATCCACACAAATTCCCCAGTTTCTCATGGAAACCAATAAGAAGCGAGTGGCAGTCACACAACCTCGTCGAGTCGCTGCAGCATCTTTAGCTGCCAGAGTCAGTGAGGAGTACGGATGTGTCATCGGCCAAGAAGTTGGTTATCAGGTTCGATTTTCCAACATAACCTCGCCAAGAACAAAGCTCAACTACTTGACTGATGGTATGTTGATTCGAGAATTCATGCTTGACCCCATGTTATCAAAATACTCCACAATAGTCATTGACGAGGCTCACGAAAGAACGGTTTTGACCGATTTGATCTTGGGTTTTTTGAAGCAGTTGCTCGTTCAAAAGAAGCGGACTGACATGAAAATCATTGTCATGTCTGCCACATTGAACGCTGAGCTCTTTTCCAAATTCTTTGACCACGCTCCCATTTTATATGTGGAGGGAAAAATGTACCCTGTTACCAAGCAATATTTGAGCGGATCATCCGAAGACATTGTGGACGTTATGATTAAAACGATCGTACAGGTGAATCAATCTGAGGAAGAAGGTGACATCTTGTGTTTCTTGTCTGGTCAAGAAGAAATTGACAACTGCGTGACCATCCTCAACACATTGGCTCCAGAACTTCCCAAAGAGGCACCTCTTATTGTTCCACTCCCGCTTTATGCTGCTCTTTCACCCTCCCAACAGCTGCAAATTTTCAAAAATTTGGGCAAGCGCAAGAGAAAGGTCATTTTGGCTACAAACATTGCAGAAACCTCTATCACAGTGAGCGGTGTCAAGTATGTTATAGACTCTGGGTTGAGGAAAGTGAAGGTTTGGAAGCATCAATTGGGGCTTTCCACCTTGCTCACCACGCCAATCTCTCAGGCCTCTGCGAAGCAAAGAGCGGGAAGAGCTGGCAGAGAAAGCCCTGGAAAAGTTTTTCGCCTCTACTCCGAGAAGCTCTTTTTGAATAAGTTACCCAAGCAACAAGAGTCTGAAATCATGAGAAATGACATCACGCTTCCGATCTTAACACTTAAGAAAATGGGAGTTGATGACTTGCTCAACTGGACCTGGCTCGAGCATCCTGGTCAAGAGAGTATTTTGAGTGCCCTCAATTCCTTGTACAATTTAGGTGCCTTGGATAATGCGGGAAAGGTGACGTCGCTTGGTATAAAAATGGCAGTGTTGCCATTAACCCCAACCCTTTCTGCCGTGTTGATTAGCGCATTGGACTATGGAGTCCTCCACGAAGTTATAGACATTGTTTCTTGTCTTTCTGTTGACAATCTCATCCTCAATATAGGAGGAAACGGCGAATTGAGAGACGAAATCAACTACAAGAGAAGGCAGTACTGTCCTGTTGGAGTAAAGATGGGTGACTTGATTTCGCTCATGGAATACTTCAACTACTTCAAAGAACTCCTCGCCACGGGAAGTACAGCAGAGTTGAAGCTGTGGTGCAAAGAAATGTTCTTCAGCTACAAAGGATTCCAGAATGTGTTGAAAGTCCGAAAGCAGCTCACAGACTATATGGTAAGCACCATCAAGCAAGACACAACCCTAACCCAACACGCCCGAGAATCGCAATTGAAGTCAGTGAAAATGCAATTAGACGTGTCAGAATCTTCTGACGATGAGGAATACGTGAGTTCGTCAAAAGGGCTGTCAAAGGTGGAGTTTATTCTCAAGTCCTTCCTCAAAGGCTATGCGCTAAATACAGCCATCGGTATGCCTGACCGGTCTTTCAGAACATGTTCTACGGGCCAACTCATCAGCATACACCCGTCGTCCAACCTCTTTGGGAGACCGGGGCTCGATGCAATCATGTATATTGAGTATGTCTACACCGCCAAGGCGTACGGACGTACCTGTTCCCAAATAGAGTTGAGCTGGTTGCAAGAGGTCGCACCCCAACTTCTTGGAGGTGCCAGAGTCAGCATCAACAATCAGTGATAGATCCCAGTTGCGTCTTATATGGTGATTATTCCATCGCCTACCTGCAATACTTGCAATTCCAATCTGCAATGTGCACTAGCGTTGCATAGGATTGCAGTGCACTAAGAGGAAGCCTATTCCAATCTATCGCCGCAGAGACGATGCGGCACTGCCTGGCAGGCCCCACTTAGAATACCTCACGAGCAGTCTGTCTGTACTGATTTTTGGAGCAAAATCAGACACGAACGCATTTTCATGCAGATCGGCGAAAGAATAGTCATCTAGATCGTAACGTTGTAATAAATAGTCCACATCATTCCCCTCGAAAAGTGCACCCGGCCTTTGAGATCGGGGTAAACTCACACTCGCTTACGCGCACGATTCAATTTCTACACTTAAGCTCTGGCTATCAATGCACCTTCAGGAGCCGCTACCTCTCATAGAGCCCTCCAATAATTTTCTAGATTCCCAGCTCACTGACCCGCGCATTCTGGCTTATTATGGGTATTGGCTCCTTTTCCTCACGTGGGCGTTATTCGTGGTCACAGTCAACTCCGTATTCAGATGCTGGCATTGGATACTAAAGCCGCTACTGACAAACCCATCCACCGTTGATCTTTATCATAAGCTTTATACATGCTGTGAGTACTGGGACTATATTTGTATCAGTTTGTGGTGTATATACGTTGTGTCCTGGTGGTGGGCGCTTTGGTCTTGGGTTGGCATAAAGCTCTTCCGCCAATCGAAGGGTATACACACCTGATCTAGCTTCCCCCGTTTTCACCTCGAGAAGCAGTCCACTGGACACTGCCCGTCTGCCGCCCACGTGGCAATGATGTCATGGTTTTGGAAGGCTTGCTTCCTTTTCCCCTGGATTCTTGTTCCCTGATCAAGAGAACTTGTTCATACACCTCGTGACACTTTTCGGTCTCGTCTTTGCAAAGCAAATCGAAGCGTTTCCATGCCTTGAGCAAAAGCGAGGCATTGACCAATCCGATATATTTCTCCACGGCAGATTCGTTAGCCACGCCTGATTTGGGAAGTCTTTCCGAGTCTGTAGTGACGTACTTGGAGCTCAAGTCACATATATAGTACTCGCCTATTCCAATCACCCAGCTCATCTTCTTTCTCCAATTCTCACAATACAACGATGGTTCGTCAAACACGTTCTCGCAAGGATCAAGATGCACCCACCGCTTGAGATTCTTGCTATAGTACTCACACCAAACGTGATCTTCGGCATTCCACACATACCTCACCTGACAGCTCAGTAAAGCCTTAAGTATTAAAATAAAGCAATTCACCCACTCTCCACATCTGCCTTCCCTAGTTTCTAAAAGCTTAGCTGGATTATTGATCCGGGGGAATTCCACGTGCTGTTTGCATTTGCCACATTGATAAACTTCAATCACAGATATTTCATCCGGATTGGGTGATGGTGGGCCTTTAGAACCAATAGCCCTGACGTTGGCATCAGTGTTACATACGGGACACGACGGCTGGTTTACCCATCGGAAGTAGTCGTCTTTGAAGTACTTGAGCGTGGCCTTGACTATGAAATCCTCGTACCCCAACGCTTCAGACACACCCTCTTTTTGCTTCTCCAAAGCTTCAAGCTTATCGACCTCCTCGTATATTTTTGCGATATCGATGCTATTAAGCGCTTTATCAATGCTACTCTGGACTGAATACTTGTAGAAGCCTGCCAAGATATTGCTGACGCTGTTGACGAGCGTCGTTGTTTTGACGTCAATCAGTTTTAGTTTTGATGCCTGAAGTTTTTGTGCTTGGGCAACACATTCTTTGGTATAACTTGCAATTAATGTTTGTGATAGTTGCTTGAAGTTAAATATCTTGCTGGAAGGTTCTGCCTGACTCATTTTATGTGTTTAGAGGTGAGAAGATGTAACCGGGGTAATGAACATGAGCTCGGAGCGTCGAGAGGTGCGAGAAACGGCTAGACAATGTCAATCACAGTGCTTGAGCTAGTCAGACTACAACTTCACAAGATTCCAAAAATATGATAAATAGTTCCGCTACGGGCGCTTTGTTATTGAAAGCTGTTCCAAAAGAAAAAAATAACGACAACTGCAGGACTCGAACCTGCGCGGGCAAAGCCCAAAAGATTTCTAATCTTTCTCCTTAACCGCTCGGACAAGT
>NKYY01000029.1:0-106693 GCA_002370515.1 Metschnikowia proteae | reverse complement strand
ATAGAGTTAGGAATGGATCATAGAGTTAGGAATAGATCATAGACTATAGATATATATATAGATATATATATAGATATAGATATAGATATATATATAGATATAGATATAGATTATACATCATAGAGTTAGGAATAGATTATAGACTATACATCATAGATATAGATATAGACTATAGATATAGGTTATAGATATAGGTTATAGATATAGATATAGATATAGATATAGGTTATAGATCATAGATATAGATATATATTATAGACTATAGATTATAGACATAGATATATATTATAGATATAGACTATAGATTATAGACATAGATATATATTATAGACATAGATATATATTATAGATATAGACTATAGATATAGATATAGACTATAGATATAGATATAGTCTATAGATCATAGACTATAGAGATAGGAATAGACTATAGGCTTTAGATTATAGATTATACATCATAGAGCTAGGAATGGATCATAGAGTTAGGAATACATCATAGACTATAGAAATACATTATAGATATAGATTATAGATATAGATTATAGATCATAGACTATAGATATACATTATAGAGTTAGGAAGTTAGGAATAGATTATACACTATAGATATAGATTATACACCATAGAGTTAGGAATAGATCATAGACTATAGACTATAGATATAGATATAGATCATAGACTATGGATTCTAGACTATAGACTATAGATTCTAGATTATAGACTATAGATATAGATATAGATATAGATATAGATCATAGACTATGGATATAGACTATAGATATAGATATAGACTATAGATTATACATCATAGACTATAGACTATAGACTATAGATTATAGATATAGATATAGATATAGATATAGATATAGATATAGATATAGATCATAGACTATGGATATAGATATAGATATAGATCATAGACTATGGATTCTAGACTATAAACTATAGATTCTAGATTATAGACTATAGATATAGATATAGATATAGATACATATACATCATAGAGTTAGGAATGGATTATTAGGAACTGTGTTTATCCAGAAATGCGAATCATTATTCGTTCAAGGCAACTGTGGCAGACGGCCAGGCTAGCAGAGTGAAAATAGCATGGGGTGGCGGCGCAGGCTCTCACGGGTGGATGTTGGAAAACGCCTTGAGGTATTCCACCCCGTCCGCACACTGCGCCACGGTCTGCTGGTTCGGGCCGAGCTGCTGGAAGATGGTCTTGCCAATCTCCACCGACTGAGCCGAGCTGTCGTGCTCCAAAATCAAGCCGCGGCCATCTTTGGATTTCAGAAACCGGTCGAGCTCCACGTAGAGCTCCTCGTCCGACAACTGGCCTCCGCTGGAGGCAATCTGCCAGTCAAAAGTGTCAAAGTCCCAGAGAACCGACTGCATGCCGAACTGGCGGATGATGCTGCGCACGCGGTTGTCAACTCCTCCGTACGGCGGGCGGAACCATTTGGGCAAGTGGCCGTAGGTGGCGTTCATGGCCCACATCGACCACTGGAGCTGTGCGGCGACCTCCTCGTTGCTGATGGACGGAAGGTACTTGTGGGACCACGTATGGGACGCCATCACGTGGCCCCGGTTGGCGGTGTCGCGGTAGATGTGGGGAAACCGCACAACGTTGATTCCAATGGTGAAGAAGGTGATGGGCGTGGACAACGTGTTCACAAGCTCCATCGTAAACGGAGACGGCCCGTCGTCAAACGTCTGGCTCAACGATGAGCACGTGTACACGTCGTCGGCGGCTACGCAGTTGAAGCAGTCAAACGAACACACCTCGTCGTTGTTCCACTCCTGCGCACAGGTGCCCTGCGGATGCACCCACAGGTCCAGACCAGAGGGCGTCTGGTCGAGATGGACAAAGTCAAGCGGAATGTACGGCGGGTCCATTCCGGGCCACTCGGTCAAGTGCGTAATATCGGTGAGCCACTGCGGGAAGGGCAACGGGCTTTCGAGGGCCGTGGCCTCGGGCGAGTTGAACGGGACAAAGTCTGCAAGAGCATGTGCTGAAAGGAGAAGGGCAAATGCAAACATCGGCTACTGGCGATCCACACTTTTGAATCGAAGAAAAGGAGACAGTGTGGAGACGTACAAAGAAAAGGAGACAGTGTGGAGAATACAAAGAATGGGCCGGCAACACGCGCTAGAAATACTACGAGTCCTGGCCCGGCATCGCAAACCCACCGGCCACAGAAGAGCCCACACAGAAGAGCCCGCACAAAGGAGACTGCGAGCACTACGCAGGACGCTCCACACGCCAGTTCATTGATTGCAAGCTATCCTGATTATTATTCTATCCTTCTTCCCGGTGTTTATGCGATCTTTCTCTCTGCCTCGGCAGACAAACGAGCACTCAACTCATTCTGCTCCTTGACGGCTCTGGTCAAGTACTCGATCATGATGATGTCCTGGTTGTGGGCCTGGAAGTGGTTCTTCAAGCCCTCCAAGTCCGACAAAATCGTGGGTTTGTTCAACAACGTATTGCTCAAGGTTCTCAACTTGTCGAGGTCTGCGTCCGAGTTCGAGAAGCTGCTGATGACATTCAACATGGAGTCGAGGTTGTCTTGCACCGCCTTGATCTCGCGGGAAACGTTGGACAACAGCTCGTGCTGAAACACTGCCACATTATTCTTGGACGCAGGGGTCTGGCTGACTTTCTTCATGGCCAAGTTCTCGGAAATGGTGCTGGACTCGACCTGGTGTGGGATGGGAGAGAAGATGTACAGCGTGCTGGTGGAGACAGTCTTCCATCCGATTTTCTGCACGCTTCCGGGCTTGCCGACGGCTGCGCCAATGTATGTGGTCAATTCGGGAAACTGGATCTTGCCCTCGTCCATGTACTTCACGTTGAGGTAGATGGCGGGGAAGGGGTACGCTCTGTCGGAGCCTTTGGAGTAGAAGTCGTGGATCAAGCCGGTGGAGCCGTCTATCTTCGGCGAGCAGTCGAACCAGCCCAACACAAACTCCTTGGCGTGGGCCTTTTTGTATAACGAGTACATAGCCTTGTGCTTGTGTTCTTCGATGACGATGGAGTCGCCAGTCTCCTGGCATGGCACCATGAAGGCGCCTCTGATCTCGACGTTGCTTCCGTCGTCGGACCTGACGCCGACCAACGTCCCAATGACTCTGGAGGTCTGGTCGAGGTATTGCTTAGAGACGATTTCCAAGATCAGGAAAAGCGCCGAGTTGTGGATCTTCACGCCCACAGGGGAGGCGGCCAACGGGGTGGCCGGTGCGGTCACCGTGGGCCTGACCAAGTGCATGAAAGTGTCAACCATTGTGAGTGCCGTGTGCTCTTGGGGTGGAAACCACGGCTTTTTTTTCACACTTTTCTGGTGTCGCACGCCGGTCACGTGCGCACGTCGCGCATCTTCTCAAGCGTAGCGTCTACGGTTGCGAAGGCGGTTGTGGATACGGGAGACGCCTGCCGGCACGGAGGCTGGTCTGGTGCTTGGGTGGAACACTAAGCAGCGGCACGTGTTGGCCGGCGGCTTTGAAAGCCGCAGTGTCAAAGCACCAGAGCTCCAGTTCTCGAGCACCAGAGCTCCAGTTCTCGAGCACCAGAGCTCCAGTTCTCGAGCACCAGAGCTCCAGTGCTCTCCACTATTGACTCTCTTTGCCTCTTCCCACTCACTCATTGTCTTCGCCCTTTTGTTATTTTCTTCCCTTTTTCTTCCCTTTTTCTTCCCTTTTTCTTCCCTTTTTCTTCCCTTTTTCTTCCCTTTTTCTTCCCCTTTCTTCCCCTTCCTTCCCCTTCCTTCCCCTTCCTTCTCGTCCGCCTGACTCGAGAAGTGCCTCGCATTCGCACTCGCGCTCTACTCACTGCTACCTACAGCACACCTACAGCACCTACAGCACCTTCAGCACCTTCAGCACCTTCAGCACCTTCAGCACACCTTCGGCAGCACCTGCAGCACCATGGAGCGAGAAGCAAAAAACAACTTCACCAACACTTGGCTCTTCAGCGAAGAGTCGTTCCTCTCGAAATGCCCGTCCAGGCAGCTGATGACCGTGGCCCAGGACCTCAAGACAAGAGAGCTGATCTTCGCCTTTCTCATGAAATTGGGCACCGAACTCAAGCTCGACGGCAGAACCATTCTCGCCGCTACCATCTACATCAACCGCTTCTTCATGAGGGTCCCTATCACCACGTCCAAGTACTTTGTGGCCTGTGCCGCCGTGGCCATCAGCTGCAAGCTCAATGACATGTACAGAGCTCCAGACAAGGTGGCCTTGACGGCGTGCGTGATCAAGAACCCCAATAAGCAGATCGACCAGCATAGCAGCCTCTTTTGGCAGTGGCGAGACCAGCTTCTATACCGAGAAGAGCTCATTCTCAAGCTCCTCAACTTCGAGTTGAACATCGAGCTACCTTACGACTATATCGACGACATTCTCTCACGGCGGGAAGAGCTGCAGGAGCCGTTTCAAATGCGACTTGCGGAGATCCTCAAGCACACCGTGTCGAAGATCGAGCTCATCAGTGCATTGCCGGTTCTCGTGGCGTTTGAGTTGCGCGTGTTGTTTGCCACGATGCTCATATTGACAGTGAACGAGGCCCGGACTCGCTTTGACGATTGCGAGTCCATGGTCGTTCCTGCGGGCTTTTTGGAGCTCAACTTGGCCTGCTCCACCAGAGAGGCGTACCAGTGCTACCAGTACATCCAGAGACTCATGAGTATATGCAGAGACCCCAAGCTTCCCAGCCATACCAACGTGGTCAAGAAAATCCCGATTGTCTCCAAGGAGGACTTTTACAAGATCGCTGGTGGCTCAGCCAATGGCTCTGGACCCGAGAAAACACCGCGCGAGACCTTCAAAGACCCAATCCTGTCCCAATAGCTTCAAGGCGAGCTCAGGTATAAATTGCATATCCATTCATTCTATCAATCGAAAGTTTATTTATTGTCGCCGTTGTTGGCATTGTCACTGACATGCTCCACGTTCCCTTTACTTTGCTCACTTTCGATTTCCTCGACTTTTTCATTTTCTGCAATCTCCTTCTCTTCTTCCTCTTCGCTTGCGACCTTTTCGACTTTTTCTTCAGTTTCAGCAGGGTCTGTGTCTTCAACCTCTTTATCTTCAGCAGGCTCTTCAGCGGGCTTTTCTTTAGATTCTTTAGCAACCTCTTCAGCAACCTCTTCAGCAACATTTTCTTCAGTTCCTTCAGCAACCTCTTCAGTTCCTTGAGCAACCTCTTCAGTTCCTTGAGCAACCTCTTCAGTTCCTTGAGCAACCTCTTCAGTTCCTTCAGCAACCTCTTCAGTTCCTTCAGCAACCTCTTCAGTTCCTTCAGCAACCTCTTCAGTTCCTTCGGCAACCTCTTCACCTCCAGCACTCTTTATCTCCCCCTCCTCCGTCTTCATCCCCGAATCTCGCAGCCTTTCTTCATTGCCGTCACTTTGATGAACTTCCTCCACGTCGCTATCATGGTTATGTGATTCACCGTGTGGCTCTGCCTCTGAGACAATCTGGACGTCCTCAATACTGTCCTCCGGAACGCAATCATCGTCTGCTTGCTCCTCAGTATCCTTCTCTTTCCCACCAGCAGGCTCCGCCGTTTCAGGTCTAACTTCGTCCTCGAGAGCCGCTAGTCTCTGCGAGATTTCGTGCTCGTGCCTCTCGGCGTACCCGACAAACTGCAGTAGATCGTCATCTAGTAGAGCCTCACTGTACTTTATGTTGTACGGAAGCGCGTTGCTGAGCTCGGGCGACGGCGCCACAGAAGTGTCCTTGGCCCCCTCTTTCGGGTCGTCTTCCTCGTACAGCAGGATCATGATGTAATCGTTCTTTATGCTCTTCTCCACTTGCGACTTGAAGTACGCATAGCTGTCCTCGCCGTCTGCGGGCGTGGGATGGTACTTTTTGTTCTTATGCACCGCCATCAAGTCGTCCTGAATGCAACTGTTGAGGAACTTCATGTTCTGGCCCAACTTGACGTCCTTCTCCGCCAAATACGCCGGCCACGAGAGCTTGTCGTTTTTCAGGAGCTCCTCGTCCTCCAAGTCCTCTATGAGCCCATCGGCGTTGTCGGCGCTGGCTTCGTCGTTCTGCTTCAACTGGTTGTAGAACTCCTGGCGTTCTCGTAAGCGTCTCTTCTTGCGCTCTTGGTCGGTTTCGGCCGACGTGTCAATCTTTCGCTTCTCCATCAAGTTGTACAAGAGCGGCGCCGGGATGGTATTTAGCTTTCTGCTGACGCTGTATATGTCGCTGTACTTGACCCAGTCCACAAACGAGTCGAGCGACTTGGTGTTGCTATAGCTGTCGGAGCCAGTTTCACACGCCTTCGGCTTCAAGAGCCCCACTCCCAAAAGGGCCTCCATCACGTCGGCCGCGGTGATTTCGTTGGTGTAGGCCGCCCGTTCCAAGGCAAAGGTTTTGGCCACGCTGAGGATCTGCTCAAACTGCCGGATGTAGATGTCGGTGATGATGTTGACCACCAGTGGCTTGCACTTATCGAACCCCGAGGCCTTGAGAATCTGCGACATCGAGATGCGAAGAAGGGCCAGGTAAAAGGACTCGTCCATGGCGGCGGTGGAGAGGCGGCGGTGGAGAGGCGGCGTGTTGTTGAGAGGAGTTGTTGGGCGCGTGCGGATGTCACTGCTGAGCCTGGACACCGACGATGGCCGCGTATTGGAGGGAGGAGTTGAGGAAAGGAGAATTGAGGATTGAGGAAGAGGATTGGAGAATTGAGGAAGAGTTGAGGAAGAGGATTGAGGAAGAGGAATGGAGAATTGAGGGGTCTCTTAGTAGCTGACCCTCTGCTACACACTACACACTACAGCAACTCGGCCCGGATCAATTTGGTGCTATTCGGTCCTGCTCCACCTTTCGCTGAGCGCTTACAAGCCCTGTTGCAACCGCTCACTGATTTTCTTCGAGGCAAACGACAACGCGTTGAACAAGCCCTTCTCGGAAATGTCGATGTTCAAGTTCATGTCGCTGGCCACCACCGAGCCCGAGGGCGGCTTGGTGACTCGACTCACAATAATGGCGGGGTCAATCTCCAATATGATACCGTCGTCAATGGTCTCATCTATGCACAAACACACCATGTCGTATTTCAGCAAGATGCTGGCCTTGTCCAAGGAGTTCTCCAACAAAATCGTCAACGCCTCGTTGATGTTGTTGGTCAACGAGAATAGCATGGATTCGTTTTCATTGATGGCGCCCACAATCACCAAAATCACGTCGTTGCTCTGCTTGTACGTGACCAAGTGATTGTCGTACAAGACGACGTCCTGGTGCTCTTTATTTATCTTGGAGTAGATGGCCTTCTCGAACGTGGCTTGTTGTTGTGCGGTCTTGTACGCCTGCGAGGGGCTGTCTATCTGGTAGTATTTGGCATATAACCTCTGGCCTTCGCTGCCCAAGATCAACGCGGCTGTCACCGTGTAGAGCGAGATGTTTAATGACATGGCGACACGTACGGAGACTGAGAATTTGCGGCGGTGTTGATACGTGTGTGTGCGTGCGGGGCTCAACGCGCGAGTGGTGGATTTCCTCTACGCCTATACGAAATTGGACGGATGATGTTGTGCCGCTAACACTTCTATATAGTTTGCTTTGGGGCAGCAGTCGAGTGTCTCTGTGCTTGAATTATGCTCCAACAATGTTGTAGATAAACTCCAAAACGGCCTTCTGCAAGGGGTTTCTTTCGTAGTACTCCTCGGTCAATCCCATCACTGCCAAGGAATTGGCTCTCTGTGCGGCCACATGCTTGAACCCATACACAAAGTTGATCACCAAACCAGCCATCAAGCCAAGCGCAACAAGCAATGGGCCAACCACGTTGTCCAAATGTCTATCAGATCTCTCCATGATGATCTCTCTTCTCTTCATGTAGATATAGTATCCCCAGAGCCCAGAGAAGATGGTCAATCCAAAGTAGATGTAGGCCAAGTTGGTGGCCAATTTCCAAGAGTTGGCCTCTCCCGTCGAAGAGTATATCATGAAAGTCAACGTAGAGAGCAACGTGGTCACGTGCAACCACCGGTTGAAGGTACGTTCGTTTGCAAGCCACACTTTCGGCTCGATTTTGAGTGGGCCCGCATTCTTGATGTACATGTTGGGCTTAACCACTCCGGAAGGCAAGGCAATTTCCTCATCTTCAGAATCCGCATCGAGCAACTTGGAGATCTTGGACGAAAAGTTGAAGAGCTTGTTGGCTCTCTTTTTGTCGTCTTCCTCGTCAAAGTCTTCATCCGAAGATTGGTCGAGATCAGCTCCAGAAGTTGCAGTCACGTCCTCTGCCTCGCGAACCGTTGGCAAGAAGTCAGAGTTCAGACGGTCTGGCTTGGTCTGAGGGTCGATATTGAGCATGTCCGACCCGGAAAAAGACTTGGACCTAGGGCTGTATGCCGCAGACGTAGACGAGTTGGCCAACATGGACTTGAACTTTTTGATGTTGTCTTCGTCACTTTGTAGCTTGGCCATTTTGTCCTTCGTGTCTTTGTATGCTTGTCTCGGGTCAAACTTCAAGTCAGTTTCCAATTCATTGAACCACAATGGAATGTTGTCCAACTTGTCGTCCTCCAAAAACAACGCTCCGATACCGTGGATGAACTTGGAGAAGTTGGGAATCTCCTTCACCATGTGAGAGTGCACCAACTCGTCAATCCAAAGAAGCTTCTTGCTTTTTCTAAGCTTGATTTTGACTTCGAGCTCGGCGTAGGGAAACTTGACAAACTCACCCTTTCTCAACAACGACTGCGGGTTGGTGACCTTGGAGTCGATGTCAGTCCTGTGCCACTTGCTTGGGTCTCTGATGGGTCTTGCCTGGTCGAAGGAGTCCTCACGGATGAAGAGAATGTCAGAGTCTATGACCACACGAACTTTGTCGTCGCCAGGAATTTGGAAAGCGGTCCTTTTGTAGGTGGTTCTGAGACAAGGCTGCACGTGGTTCTCCTCGATGTACTTGGAGAAGCTGTCGAGGTGCTGCTTGGCTTCCTGGATTTGTTCGGGGGATTTTCCCTTCTTCTTCAACTTGTTGAGGTAACTCTTGGAGTCGAACTTGCCGGTGACGAAGTCATTCAAGTACTTTTCCTTGATGGTGAACTTCTCGTCAACATCGTAGGTTTCGGACTGCTTCTCAAAAGCCTTCTTCTCAATCAGGATCTCAGGCTTGTTGTACAAAGGACCCACCCACTTGATTCTCAAGGTGGAGGCATTCGGAGACTTGATCAACTTGTTGTTGTACAAGTCGAAGTTCTCATTGTCGAAGTACAAGCAGTTGATTCTTGGGTCGTTCTTGCCGAATTGCGAGATTTCGCTCTCCTCGTCATCGTCGTCGTCGTCATCGTCGCCATAGTAGTTGTTCTTGGAGTTGTACACGAGAACGGGAAGGTGACGCAAGATGGTGGCCTTGACCTCCATCAAGTTGTCAGGGTGCACCCAGAACTTGAAGGACTTGTAGTCCTCGGCGGCGGAGTCCTCGTTAAAAGAAGACAACTTGGACAACGACTGGTCGATGTCGTAGTTGTCACGCAAGAACTGGAACAACGCCGAGATCTTGAACAAGAGAGGCGAGTAGTCCTCGGAGTGGAACGGCAAGGACTTCAAGCGGACGTTCAACAACGGCTTCACGGAGTACGCCGGGTGCAAGCGGTCGTGTTTCTTGACGATCTTGGTGAAACCGGTGTAGTTCAATCTCTGGAAGTGGTTCAACTCCTGGGTCACGTTCAACACCAGGTCCAACTTGCCGGAGAACTTCTGCACGTCGAACTGGGCGCTGGGCGACTCCGTCTCGGCCTGCAAATCGTTGAGAGTCTCGTCCAACTCATCGTACTTGTTGATTTGGAAGGTGTAGACCTTCTCCAAGTCCGAGTCCAAGGCGCTGACGAACACCTGCTCATCCTTCTCGGTCCAGGCGTTTTTGATGATCACGCCCTCCTTCAAGAGCTTCTTCAAATGCGTGTAGTTGATGTAGTACTCCTTCCACGGCTCGTAAATCTCTCTGCTAAGTTTGCTGTCGAAGAGCATTTTCTGGGCATTACCGTCGGTGTTGGCGGGCTGAGGACTTGTCTCCTGCGACATGATTTAGGCCTGTGAACAGTTGATTGCGCTTGACGAACAATACAATCGACCACAAGAAATGAGTGCTCACTGAAATAAGTGCGTGAGTGCGAAAGGTGCAGTTATCTTAGCTGGTAATCAACGCGGCCGCGTCCTGCACCTGCGTTATTGATAACACGTGGGACCCTGTAATACAAGAGACGCTGTGTGGTGGACCTGGAGATACGCCGCCGGGACGCCTTGGGCGTGTTGCCGCTGGCGAGAAGGGGCCGGTCGCAAGTTTTCTCCGCCGGATTCCGACGCTGGCGGTGGTGGCTGGGCTTTCGAAGCGGGTCTTACCACTGCGCTCATTTCCGCCCATCGTATGCTGCAGGGGGCAGCAGAGCGAGGCCCGAAGGCCGATATTGGCAGGGTCGGGCATGCGGCGTGGCGAAGCGTTTCGACAAGCGAAGGTCTGTGTCCCAACCGACCGGCTCTGGTGGTGGAGGTGCCGGGCCGTTCCTACACCCGTGCACCAGCGGCCTTACTCTCACGGTGACGGTTCGCAAAGCTCGTATCCCATGAGCCCTCCACACTTCGATGACAATCCGTTGGCGTCTCGCGGGAGCCTTCACTATGTGCCTCCCGGCTTTCTGCTGCGGCCGGAGTTGACCTACGATTTTTCGCTGACCTTGGCCCCGGACTCCACACGTGCCAAGAACGCACTCCGCAACCTGGTGCTAGATTACTTTGCAGCGTCTGGCTCTTATGTATTTGTCCTCTTGCTCAGGTCTCTCTCCTACGGGCTCGATCTACTAGACAGGTATGCGTCGGGGCTATATCCGAGTGGAGGCGATGCAAGCGGTCCGGGTTCAAATGGTCGTTTGAATAATCCAGGTGTTTCAGGATCGACCGGCTCAAGACTAGAGAACTCGAGTCCCCGGCATAGCCCAGAGCTTCCCATATCCTCTAGTACCTTCAGTGAAGCGCTGCCGGCCCCAGACGTGCTCACAGATACACTCGGGCAGAACCCCCTCAGAAATCAGCCGGATATCTTCAAATGCATCTTCGAGCTCGACGACACAGATGACGACTTGATCATCAGTGACCAGTACGGAACGTCTTTGAAGTCCAGCTCCGGCTCCAAATACGTTGCCCGTGGAAGCATGTATCATAGCCAGGACCACCAGGACGAGGTTTCCGCCATCGACCTTTTGAAAGCTGAGCTATCCACACCCCGAGACGACTACGACATCATGATCTCCAGATTCTACAAGCCGTTCAGATCCGCTCCACATCAGCATTACTCGTTAACCGACGTCATGCTTGCAAACAGACCCACCAGCGACTTCTCGCAGTCTTTGAAAGAGAAACAGGGCGAAATTCAGCGTTTGGTGTCCCGGGAACGAGCGGCTGCCGAGTCGTCAATCCAACCGCTTGGCCCCGAGCAGCTACAGCTGGTCAACAGGTACTGGGGAACCAGACTGAGCAATACTCTCGTGGTTTCTGCTTTTTCCATTGATATTACGGTGAGGGACATCCAGACTCTCTGTGACTCTAGTTGGCTCAACGACAATGTCATCGATTTCTACCTTAACCTCGTTTCCGAGAGCGCTCAGAACACTTACTGTTGGACCACCCACTTCTTCTCCACTCTCAAGAGCAAAGGCTATCAGGGTGTGGCTAGATGGGCCAAGCGCAGGAAGGTCAATTTGGCTGATAAAACTAAGGTCATTGTGCCAATCAATATCATGGGTACCCATTGGGCGATTGCGGTGGTGGATAACGCTGCCAAAACCATCGGCTACTATGACTCGTTATCTTCAGGTGGCAACTTGAAGACGGTTGAGATTTTGCGAGACTACATGGTGAAAGAACGGGAGCGCTTGCAGGTTCCCCGGGTGGACTATTCGCTATATCCCAGCATGAAGACTCCGCAGCAGCAAAATGGCTACGACTGTGGAGTGTTCACTTGCACTGTTGCCAGATACGTGGCTGGCGATTCTCAATTGACTTTCTCGCAGAAAGACATGAAGGTTATCCGACGGAGAATGGCCTACGAGATCATGAGCAAATCTTTGATAGAGGGCAACTCTAGCCAGCCTCATCTTTAAATCGATCAAACCATGTTCGAGGGCTATACAAAACTCCTAAAACCAGCTCTTCTTGGGGGTGCCGAGGGCTGCAACTTCCTTGATCTTCTCCTCGTACGTTTGTACCTTTTGAGTAGATGCGAGGATCTTGCTGCTCAAGTATTCAGTTCTTTCTTTCATGTTCTTGACCTCTCTGGAATACGAAAGCTTGGATATCTGGTCCTCGAGCTTGGAAATTTTGGCATTTTCCAAAGCAATCAACTCTGTGTAGAAGTTCGTCTCGTACAACTTGAACACTGTTTGGTCGTTTACCAAATCCTTGAATGCAGCCTTGAAAAGGGGCCTTCCTGTGGTCACAGCCTTGACAATACCTTTATCTCTCTTCAAAGAAATGAGGTCGTTTTTTTCCAAAACACCCAACGTTTGGACTGTGTCGTAGTTGAGGAAGAACAAGGGTGACTGCACCAAATTGTCTATATCAACGTGGTCATCTTTTGCAAGGGCTCGGATGAGCGCCCAGAGCTGAGCCGTGTTCCACGGTGTGTCGGAAGAGCTTTGCTTTGTGTTGATATTGAGGAAAAACGTGGTGACCTGCTCGGAGGCCTGGTGGATCATTTCATTCAACGCCGCTTCGGGCCTTTCTCCAGACTTCACGCGTCTGACAAAAGCTTGCAAATCCAGCATCCTGCCTCCAAGAGGCTCAAGGAAGTTGTCGATGTTTGCATATGCACTGGCATCCTTCAATTGCTTGCTGACGTAATGCTTTGCGCTGGTGTGCGTAGCGTCATCTAGGGAAATGGTCTTGAAAACTTGGTTGGGAAGGGCTGCAGTCAAGTGCAGAGAGCTTCCGGAATCGGCAGAGATGAAGATCACATGAGCCAGATTGTTCTGGATCAACTGGCCGGCCCAGTCTGCAAGCGCCTTGTAGATGAAATCGTGAGGGCTGTCGGACTTTCTGAGAAAGTTATTGATCACAACAACAGGTTTGACCTCGGGGTGCAGTTGCAAATAGTCCTCTTCTTTGGCACCCACGAGTTTGGAATCGCTGCCGTCGGCTTGGTCGGCGTGTTTCAACTTCTGCTGCCGATCAATCTCACACTTGTACGCTGGAAACCCATCGAGGGCCACATCTCGAATAGCCTCCAGCGCCAACAGCAACATATTTTTGTACTGAGTTTCTTTAGACTCACTGAGACCCGACTTCTGGCCCGTCAACCCCTGCAAGCCTAGGTCAACAAACTGCGAGATGGAATTGGTCCACGTGAAGAGGGGGAAGTAGCCTAGTTGGGAAGCCCCAGTTTTCAAGAACTCGTTGTCGCTTCGGGCTTTGACCAAGTTGTTGCAATCGATTTCCAAAAGGTTCTTCTTGTAGGTATCGTCGATATTCAAGGCGTGCTCGGTGACAAACTCTCTCTCCCCCGAGCCCTTGGGGCCTTTGACCACAATGAACGTGTTGGCGTTTTCACACACCCACAAGCGCAACTGGTTCGCCTTTTCGGATCTCTCCGACCAGTAGATGTCCGAGTCCAACTCCTCGATGTCCACTTCTTGCTTGTGGCCACCGGTGAGGTTTTCCAAAGAGTCGCCAATGAAGTGCTTGCTGTCGCTGAGGCTGGAGGCAATCAACTTGTAGGGCATGGCCACAGCCTTGATGTACCATTTGTCTTTGTGGGCGTCCCAGCTGTAGTAATTTTTGATCTTCAACTCGATGAATTGCTTCCTGATGGGCTCGAAGATGAGCACAGCAATTGTGGCCAAGAGCGCCAAAATCACGGGGATGGCGATTCGCTGGTGGTTGGCTATGAAGTTGGTCACAAGATTGACCCGCTCGATGGGAATATACTGGAGATGCAACGTTGTTTTGCCCTCGTCGAGCGTGATTCCCGTGACACAGTTCTTGGCCCGAATGCACGAAGCGGTGAAGCGGAAGATGATGGTGGAGGTCGGAGTGGCGGCCGACGCCGGAATGATGTCAATGATGGTGCCGTATCTCCGGAAAAGCAAGTACAACTCCTCCTCGGTCAAGGGGTTGCCCTCGAAAATGACCTTGAGCTTGCGCGAGGGAAACCGGCTCAAGTCCTCGATCCACGGCGTGCCCTTGACTAGCGAAGCGGTGACTTTGGGCCAGTAGAATGACCGGAACGAGAGCTTGTTTTGGTTCTCGTCGATATTGCCCTCAATGGCCGCGAGAAGGCTCAGCGGGTTGGACTCCGGGGGCACGGTGAACCGCACAAACGCCCCGCCATCTCTCTTCAACGGCACCAATTCCTGGCACTTGGCCTGCACCGGTAGCGGGTTCTGGTCGCTGTTGACCACCCCCTTGATGAAATCCTTGACCTCGTTGTCGGTCTGGGTGAAGTCCATGGAGTGCGCCAAGAAGCCCCAGTACTTGTTGTAGCGCAACTTGGCTAGCCACCGGGGGTACACGCTGTCGAAAAACACAAGGATCTCCTTCTGCTTCTGGTAATCCATCATGCCGGTCAATTGCGCCGGGGCCTCGGGCTCGGAGGTTTCGGCTTCATCCTTGAACTTTTGCAAATCTGGCGAGTAGTGCCTCTTGCCTGCGTATTTGGGTCTGTTCTGGGAAGCCAAGAACGCACGCCAGCATTGGGCGGGCCTCAGAGCTCGAGGGTGAAACATGGCCTGCTGAGGGTGCTAGAAGTGCTAAAAGTGCTAGAAGTGCTAAAGGTGCTAGAAGTGCTAGAAGTGCTAGAAGGTGTTAAAAGTTAAATGGCGCTAAAAGGCGCTAGAATATGTGGAGCTGCTTGAGGTTCCGGAAAAGGCAATCTACGTGCGCGCTACATGCATGACCAGATGTCTCACAGCAATACTAATCACCAGGCCCTGGGCGGGCGTTGGTGACGCGGAGCCAGTTGCACTTTTAGTGCAGGGCTCCAATACTGCATGAGCTTGCTCTAGGCTTCGCTTTGAATCACCATACCATTTGGAGCGGTACAACAATCTTCGAAGAGGCCAGGGTTTGTTGCGGTTAGTACCGGCAAGAGAGCCAGACCCACCTGCGCACTTGCGGCTCCATGTTCAACTGTTTGCATGCGGTGTTTCATGAAGCGGCGAATGAGAAGGCGGTCTGGACAGAATAGAGGTGGTGAAAAGAGGTGGACAGATCGAGGTGGTGAAAAGAGGTGGACAGATCGAGGTGGTGAAAAGAGGTGGACAGAATGGAGAGAATAGAGGGAAGACGAGGAAGAGAGTGGTTGGAGAGGTGAAAATTTCGCACCGAGCGTTGAACACTTGTATGGCTTGCGTGCAGTGCACACATGTGACCTTTATATAAGCGTCCTTCCTGGCTCCAAGCAACTGCAGCTTCAAGGATCCCCGATATCTAATTTTGGGTGCCGTGTCATCAGAGCGCAAGCGAGACATGCACTTCATCTCCCCGCCCCACTGCTTAGGGCTGGTGAGGCACCCAGTGCGTCATGCATTCACTCCAGACACCCTAGAAGGGACTGGTTTCATCTGCATGGAATCCTGTCTAGTCCACCACGGCAGAAGGAATGTAGTTCGCATCCTTCAAGAAGTCGTGCGTGTGAAGCGGCCGCACGCTAGACGTGTCCACCAGGCTGGTCACTTTCTTCCCGGACTTGTAGTTATCTCTGATGTACTCTTTCATGGACCTTAACGCCGCTTCTCGGCACATCTCTCGGAGGTCCGAGCCGCTCATGCCCTCGGTGTACGCCACGATGGTCTCCAAGTCGAAGTCATCGTCAAGAGTAGCCTCGCTCAAAATCTTCTTCAAAATAGACCGCCTTTGCGCCCGGTCAGGCTTGCCGATGGCAAACCGCTTGGGCAATCGCCGCATAAACGCCAGATCGATGTCGTTCTGACGGTTGGTGGCCCCCATGACCATGATGCGGCCATTGGACACAAGTCCATCCCAAAGCGTCATGAACTCGGCTTTGAGCAAAGAGCTCACCTCGTGATCTGAAGACGAGCGGTCCCGCAAAAACGAGTCAATCTCGTCGATGAAAATAATGCACGGCTGCAACTTGTTCGCCAACGAGAAAATGGCATCCACGATTTTGTTGGATTCTCCGTACCACTTGTCCATGATCGTCAGCATTCGGATCAGCAAGAAAAACGCCCCGCTTTCTTTGGCAATAGCCTTGGCCAACATGGTTTTGCCGCACCCGGGAGGCCCATAGAAAAGCACCCCCTTTGGCGACTGAATGAGCGACAGGTGCGTAGCAAACAAGGCCGGATCAGTCAACGGCAAAATCACAGCCTCGTGAAGCTCGTCGATGATGTCATTCAATCCACCTATATCATCAAACGACACTTTCAAATCCTCGGGGAGAACGAGGCTATTGAGGAGCGACTTCTCGTACTCATTGAGCAGAAGCTTCCGCAAGTCGGCATTGTGTTCCTGGATCTTCCTCAACACGTTATGGCTGTTTTTCTTGCTGTCCTTGTTTCGGGAGGCGTCGTGGCCCTCGTTCAACAAGTGGTTGAGCATGTAGTACATGGAGAGCCCGGCACCGGTGAGGAAGAAGAGATCGCCCAAGAGCTTGAGGTCCACTTTGACGCCCCACAAATCTAGCTTCATCCTGTTCATTTTGGGTGTGGCCAGTGTACGGTGTAGCTAGTGAAGGGCCAGGGCAGTGGTGGGTTATCAGTGGGGCGAGGAGAGCGAGGTCGCGTGGTGCACGGGTGTGCGAGCCGCTGTAAGCGAAGTAACTCATCTCATCTCCGGCTGTAGCAATGGCAAAACCGGAGAAACATGCGATCCGCATGCCGGGCGCGGTCCTAGATCAAATCAGGGCCAAGAAGGAGAGCGGAGAGTATAGCCAAGACCGCCGGTTCGGCCAGAAGCGCAAGCTTGACGAGAAACGGGTCTCCAGAAAAGACAAGCGGAAGCAGGAGAGGCGGTTGAAGAAGCAAAAACAGCAGAAGCCCAGAGACAAGCGTCTTTCCGAAGAGAAAGTACGCAGAAACGTTGCCCCTATCCCCGGCCAAGTGCCGGTGTCTAAAAAAAGCAGCCATGCTGAGAGTGAGCCTGAGGAGGACCCCTTGGCCGCTTTGAAAGCGCTCAAGGCACGGAAGGAGGCGCAAAAGGAGTCTGGAAAAGGGGGGGCGTCGGAAACGGACTCGGGGCTCCGCGTCGTACGTGAAGAAGATTTGGAGGACTCGGACTTTGACGAGGAACTCGAGGGATTAGATTCTGACGCCGACGCCGATGATTTCGACGATTTCGACGACTTCGATGATCTGGGGTCCTCCCACGAAGGCCTGGACGATCCGCTTGCCGCCCTCAAAAAATTGAAGGAGAAGAAACGGATGCAAGAATCTGGCGAACGGATGCAAGAATCTGGCGAAAGCGACGGCGAGATGCTCCCCGAAATCCCCTCCGATTTCGAGGATCTTAGTGATGATGGAGATTCCGACAATGAAGACTTTAATGGAGATAGCGACTTCAATGGAGATAGCGACTTCGATCTGCCACAACTCGAGGAGTCCGAGGAGACCGAGGACCCACTAGCCCAGCTCAAAGCCTTGAAGGAGGCGAAAAAAGAGAAGGCCGCTGCCAAGAAACGCTCCCAGGCCGATGAGCCCATCGAGGCCAATTTCGTGGATCCTTTCGATAACGATTTGGAATACTACGCCAAGAAGTTGGGGCTCAAGAAAGGGAAAAAGGCAAAGCTCACAAAAGTCGACGACGACGATGTCGTGGGAGGTCTTTTGGACGGCCTAGATTTCGACCAGTCTGCGTCCGAGCAATCGATGTCCGACCAGTCCGAATACGATGACGAGTCCGGTAGTGAAGAGGAGCGTGGGCCCAAGGAAAACCCGTTCGTTGCGCCTGGCTCAGATTTGCACACCAACGGCGGCGCTGCGGCAAGTGGCTCGAAGTACATTCCCCCAGCGCTCCGTCGGAAAATGGCCTTGGAGAGCTCGGGTGCCTCGGAGGAGAACCTTGCGCTTCAAAGATCCATCAAAGGACCCATGAATAGGCTCTCTGAGGTCAACATTGGCTCCATTGTCAACGAAATCAACGGGCTCTTCCTCAACAATGCCAGGCAGTCTGTCAACGAGTGCTTGACCTCCATTGTGCTTGAGAGTATCATCCAGCAAGGAAGATTGCTCGACACTTTTGTGTACTTGCATGCGGCATCTGTGGTTGCCATCTACAGACTCCAAGGGGTGGATTTCGGAGCCTTTTTCATTCAGACCCTCATCGAGAAGTTCGAGGTTGCCCGGAAGTCCGAAGAAAAGTCCAAAGAAGCGCTCAACTTGGTGTCTCTTCTATCTTCGGTGTATGCACTCCAGTTGGTGTCTTCCAAACTTCTCTACGACATGATCCGTGATCTTATTGAGGATTTCTCCGAGGCAAACGCCGAGATCTTGCTCAAGATCATCAGAAATTGTGGCAATCAAATGAGATCTGACGACCCTGGCTCTCTAAAAGAAATCGTGTTGCAGGTTTCAAAAAAGTCGTCCTCGCTTGCATCCACCAGCCCCAGAATGCAATTCTTGGTCGAAACCATCTCATCATTGAAAAACAACAAGATGATGGCTCACTCAGACAGCCATGATTTGATGATACGGCTCAAGAAATTCTTGGGAAACTTTGTGTCAGCCAAATTGGCCGATCCATTGCAGGTTTCCTTGGACGACATCCGAAATGTTGACACCCGGGGCAAATGGTGGCTTGTGGGCTCTGCCTGGAAGGGAAACGAGGCCAAACCGGAAGTATTGGCGAACATGGAGGCCATGAATGATATCCTTGAGTCTGCTGAGCCTAACTGGTTGGAACTAGCCAAACTCCAGAGAATGAACACCGACATCAGACGGGCTATTTTCATCTCCATCATGTCTGCTAACGACTACGTCGACGCCGTGACCAAACTAGACAAGCTTGCCTTGAAGAAGTCTCAGGAGAGAGAAATCCCCCGGATTGTGGTCCACTGTGCCGTGGTGGAGCCGGCGTACAACCCATATTATGGCATTTTGGCCGCCAAATTGTGTGCTTCCCACTCCTACAGAAAGACGTTTCAGTTCATGTTCTGGGACTTGGTAAAGAGCTTCAAAGGTGAAGCTGACGACGACGAAGAGGACGATTTCGCTGGCTTTGACGAGAACCTTGACGACGATGATAAACTCAAGAAGATTCTTAACTTGGGCAGGCTCTTCGGCAACCTTTTCGCCGAGGGCTCCATGGCTCTCCACCTTCTCCGGACCGTGAACTTCATTACTGCTTCTGCTGATCTTAAAATGTTCATGGAGGTTTTGTTCGTGACCTTTTTCGACAACATCGGAAAAAAGTCCCAGGTCAACGCCATTGGCGTCGGCTTAGTCGGGAAAAAGAGCATGTCGGAGCAGAAGTTCGACGATCGTATCTTGATAGAGAGGATCTTGAAAGCCAAGGATGAGCCTGCGATGTTGAGAGGAATCTGTCACTTCATCAAAAGAAGCGTGTCACACAGTGACTTCATCACCGGAAGAAAGCAAAGGAAGAGAATCGAATGGGGAGTCCGCGCCATGTGTGATGTGACGGAGGAGGTAGTCAAGGAGACCGAGGAACTCTTATAAACTATGTGCATTAATCATTCCGCCAACTTCAAAACCGCCACAGACTCCACGTGTTTAGTCTGCGGATAAAAGTCGAAGCCAGTCACCGATTGGAGTTTGTAGTTGACCTTCACTTCTTCACAGTGCTTGAACAAAAACGCCAAGTCTCGTGCCTGCGTGAACACGTTGCAGCTGACATACACTATGGCACTGGGCTTGAAGGCTACCAACTGCTTGAGGAAGGTCTCTGTGGAACCTTTCCGCGAGGGGTTCATCAAGACAACACTCTCGGAACCTGTGACCCGGGACTGCAAAAACTCGCCATTGGTGAACATGGACTCGGAGTCTCCGCTGATGAACTCGATTTTCGAGGGGTTTTTGATGCCGTTTATGCCTGCGTTGTGCTTAGCATATTCGATGGATCGCTTGGAGATCTCTATCCCGTAGACTTTCCCATCATCAGGGAGTGTTTTGGAGAGCGAAATGCCCAAGAATCCAGCCCCACAGTACGCATCGATGATGTACTTGTACCCGGGCGAGACACGGACTAGCTGGGACTCAATGAAGTCAAGGAACGTTGGGAGAATGAAGCGGTTGTTCTGAAAGAACTCGTTGGCCTCGAACTGGAAGACATGATCGCCCACTTTCTCCGTGACCACGTTGTGGCGGTGGGTCAAGCATACGTTTCGGAACTCGCCCGTGGCATGGTTTATGCGGACCAGGTCCCGAAGAAGAAAGTCGGCCTGGACTTTTTTGGGCGAGCCGGTCTCAAGCTTCAGCCTGAGTTGCTCGTCGAAAGCCGCCTTCACTAGTGGGAACTTCTCATTGATGGAGCCCACAGCAATGGGGCACCTTTCCACGTCAACAACAGGAGAGCCATAAGAGACACTTTCGAAGCCTATCGGCAACGGAAGATCCTCAAGCAGCGTGTTTTTGAACACCTTGGTATGCGGCGTGAGTTTTGTCCGGTATGAGTACTGCATGGGCGACTCCACCACGGCGCCAAAGTTGGCTATGGAGCTTGTCTGTAGGCCTGGGAAAAAGTACCGGTATGCTCTCTGGATCACGGTTTGCTTCCAGTCAAGCTGCTTCTCGTACGGCAACATCTGGAGCTGGCACCCGCTGCATTGGGCAAAATGCTCACACAATACAAGGCTATCGTTGCGTTTGCTGTGCCTTCTGGACTTGCGAGAGACGCTGATCAACTCAGCCTCCGCATAGTACTCATAGTGCCTCTGAAGAGAGATCTTCACTTCGTCGCCAGGCACAGTCTTGGGGATCTTCACCACCGTCATCGCCGTCTCGTCGGTGCACGTGGGGTCATAGGTGCATCTAGGCACCAAGGCCAAACCGTCTCCTTCCGAGCTTGCACATAGAACTTTGACGTGGTCGGCCTCGCAGTACTCTCTGTTGCGGGCGAAAAGAAACCGGTGGATGGTGCTTTCGTGCACCTTGACGCTGTCCAAAGAGAGCCCTTCGGCGCCTAGAAGTTCCTGGATGTCCCGGTGTATGATGCGGTCACGTGACGTGGCATCCGTGGAGCCCCGCTTGGTTCTCTGCCGCAACACCCTCTGCAAATTGGCGTACCCCCGTCGAAGGGGCGCTTGTTGTGAGACCCGAGTCGTAGTTCTGGCAAACATGCTCCGATGAGATGAGATCATCGCGCTATCGAGTGCGCATACACCATGCATAATCTGCTAGGTGCCGAACCAAGCATAGGTTGCCGGGTGCCGAACCAAGCATAGGTTGCCGGGTGCCGAACCAAGCATAGGTTGCCGGGTGCCATGAGCCAATTGCTGGGTGCCATGCTGGATCAGCTACGCCATACCCGGCGCATTTTGCTCGCTGGGTCCGGCTAGTTCCTTGGGCTGCTCACTGTACTGCCTCAAGTCAAGCGACACTGTTTTGGTGCACTTTTGCCGCTGCTCCCTGTAGATTCCAATCAAAGCATCCGAGTTCTCAAACAAAGAGCTCTTCAAAGATATCACAATGAATTGGAACCCCGGCCCGGCGTGGTTCTTGATGTAGTTGGAGATGCGGGCCACGTTGGAATTGTCAAGTGCCGCATCGATCTCGTCCAAAACAAAGAAAGGCGACGGCATATACGTGTGAATGGCAAAAAGGAGTGCCAAAGCCGCTATGGTTTTCTCTCCGCCCGACAAGAGTTCCATGTCCCTGAACCGCTTCATGGGCGGCATGCTGTGGTAGCGGATTCCTGCGGCGTAGGGTTCATCCTCGTCCTCCAATGTGAGGTACGCGGAGCCTCCGAGCGGAGCTGCCTCCGACTGTGTCAATTCCTTGTAGATGCCGTCGATTTTGTCGGAAATGTGGGAAAACGCCTTCATGAACGCTTCGCTCCGCAATTGCTTGACCTCGTCGAATCGCTTCAATGCTCGCTTCTCGTCCTGTCTCGCCTTGTTGAATTCCCGGTCAAAGTCTTTGATGCGCTGGTCCACTTCCCTTAAGCGATCCAAAGCTTTGGAGTTCGGTGCAAGCATTTCAAGTTCTCTTTTGATGTTCTCGATAGCAACGCTGAGCTCGGCCTCCGTCTTCAAAGAGTACCGTTCTTGCAATTTCGAATCCAATAGAGTGTAATCCACTTGCACCAGGTATGCGAGCTGCGACAAATCTTGCGTTTCCGCTTCAAGAGATACCGCTTCCAAAAACCCTTCTTCAAGAGGTAAATCAATGCTCTCTAGCTTGCAATTTTTGAATATGTTCAAACGTTCTGAATCGATTTTTTGCACTAGTTCATCGGAGGCAGAGCGTTCTTCGGCTAGTGCTTTGACTTCACTCTCAATTTCCTTTTTGGCTGATTCCTTCAATCGGGCTTCTTGGAGTGCATCTGCAAGATCTGCCTCGCATTTGGTGAGGGTTTCCGTCATTCTTTGCACATTATCCTGCTCCAGTTTCAATGCCGATGAAAGTGACTCGAATGTTTCATTGACCGCAGATAACTCAATGTTAGTCTTCTCCTCAGTCTGCTTCAATTTCTCGATTCTGGATTTTGTTTCCGTGATGCTTTCCTCCTGGAAAGACAATTTGTTCACATTCAATTGGATTTCTCTTTGCAATTGTGCTCTTTGCCTCGAGCGTGATCTCATGGCTGGCCCATGGAAATACTCGTACTCCTCGATACTTTGTAAGCCGTATTGTTCACAGAACTCGGTATAAACCTGCTCCCGAAGCTCTATGATTTGCAGCTTCAACCCGGCAACTTTTTCGTTCACTGCAGCAATAGACTCCTTTTGTGATACCAAGTCAGCTTCAAGCCCCGTGATGACATTGAGCTGGTGACTGATCTCCATTTTCTTCTCACCGGCTTCCCTTTTCAAGGTATCAACTTTGCTTCTCACCTTCGGAATCTCGTCGTCTATCACACTCATCTCTTCGATGATGTTGTTGAGCTCGATGTCTTTTGGTTTTTCACTCTGTAGCTTCACTAACCGCTGAGAAAGCTCTTCCTTTTCCTTCCGCAAATCCAAAAGCTCTTGTTTATTCCATGTCACTGTTTTAGTATCGCTTTGGCCACTGGTCATAAGGCCTGACTTGTGTATAATGGATCCGTCAAGAGCCACAAATTTGCTGTCCAGAACATTGGACAGGCCCCACTTCAAGTCTCTTGCAATGTCAATATGCTCCACGATAACGGTGCCGCTTAAAGCAAATTGCACAGCACGCTCAACGGACTGGTCCTCGAATTTTGCTATGTCCAAAGCAGGCCATGCGCCGTCACTCAACGACCTGAGGTAGTTCAAGTTATGCTGCTCTGTGACCACGGAGTCCAACGGGATGAACATCGCTGTCCCCGAACGCCGTTCCTTCAAGATGTCAATGCATTTATGAGCCACGGCCAGGCTCTCGACCACAATGGCATTCAGAAAACGGCCAAGCGCAGTCTGAAGCGCAAAATCGTATTTGCGCTGAAAGGACCGCACGAGTTCATTCAACAACCCCTTTATTGCGCCATCCTTTATCAAGTTACGTAGCATCAACACATTGTCCCGCAAGTGTTTTTGGGACTGTGTTTCCTTTTGCAACGACGACACCTCGTCGAGTCTTGCGTTGATGCTTCTGAGTTTGGTGGTTGTTTCAAGCTCGGCAAAGTGGTTTTCCTCCGTCCGCTTGATGAGCTCATCCTTGGCGCCTTTTTTGATGGACCTCTGGCTCACGAGATCATTGAGAGCAATGTTTAGATCACTGATTTTGGAGTCGTAAGTCCAGCGAACGGTGGACTCCAAATCGGAAATGCGGTCCCGGGCGTTTTGCTTGCGGGTCTCAATGCCCTTAACCGAGGAGTGGAGCGTCTCCAAATCATTCTCGAGAATGTACATGGAGTCCTCCAACCGCGAGCCCGAGCTCGCCAAAAACGTGTTTCTCAAGACCTCATATTGCTTCAAGCCCTCGGGCGGAACGTTGATGCGGCTGCTGAGAGACGCTATCTCCGCGTCGAATTGCTCCAAGGCGGCGTTGGCCTTGCCGAGAGAGGCTCTCAGAACCTGCGCCAACTCTTCCTGGCTGCTTAGGTCGGCCATCAAGTTCTCAACCTTGGACGCGGTTTGCCGCACCCTGCTCTCAAGCGACTTTTTGCTGGAAGCCACCGGGACCAAGGCTCTTCTTCTCGAATCCGCCGCCGATTTCAAGTCAAACAAATCCGCATCCAAGCGTTTCCGCTCTAGGCTGAGTTGGGAGCACTGGCCAAGAAAACCTCGGTGTGCTGCGTCCTCGGCTCCAAGCCTTTCACGCGTGGCAGCGAGCTTCTCGGAGATGGCGGTGCTGTCTTGCAAGGCCTGGAAATGTCGCTTCTGGTTGTGGTAAAGTTTGTAAAGGTGATACATCTTGATGTACTTGTTCTTCTCATTCAACTTCACCTCGAAGAGATCTCGCTCTCTCATTTGCTCCTTGTACTGCTTGGAGTCGGATGTGAGGTTTCTCTTTCTGGAAAACACCTCTGCCGCAACATCACGGGCTCTCTCCGAGTCTTCCTTGAGCAGATCGTACTCACTGGCGTACTCAACAGAGCCGCTAATTGCCTCCACCAACTTGGACAATTCCTTGGGGGACTGTGACGCCACATTCTCGATATCGCCCTGGAACACCAAGAAATTGCGGGCCTTGACGAGAATGTTTTCGTTTTTCAACGCCAAAGTGTACTGCAATGCGGTCACGTTCATGCCGTTGATCTTGTACTCCGAGCCGCCTCCCTGTTTTATGGTCCGCATGAACTTGACCAATTCCCCGGAGTCTTTTTCGTACAGGGCACACACGTACGCCGAGCTGGCCGCCTCTGTTTCCAGGACATCTTCCAAGGGCCCCCTATATATCAAATCATTTAAGGTGTGTGAGCGGAGCTGTGCCGATTGGACGCCCAAGACAAAGGAGATGGCGTCCATCATATTGGATTTGCCTGCGCCGTTGGGTCCGACGATGGAGGTGAAGGGGGCGTTGCCGAATCCGATTTTGGCATTCCCTTTATACGACTTGAAGTTGTGGAGCTCTAGGCCCACGAGTCGTCCCATCTTGTTGGTGTTTCTGATGGTACTTCACTGCGCGTCTGATACGACGCGCGTCCTCCACGCCTTACATCACCTACGGGCCCAAATGGGGCAGCTACACTATTAATATCGGGGGTGTTGCCAGCTGAAAAGAGTTTGGTAGGTGCTGTTTTTGTATAGCCGTTCAGCCACTAAGATCTTCACTCGGCGGCATTCTTCACTCGGCGGCATTCTTCACTCGGCGGCATTCTTCACTCGGCGGCATTCTTCACTCGGCGGCATTCTTCACTTGGCGTTCTCTGCCAACTGGTTCCTCGCAGCTCTTGCGAACACTGCGATGCCTCACATACAAAGCCGCATCAATTCTGCTTGAATGACGTCGAGTAAAGTGCCAGGAATCCACCGCTGCTCTTAGGTGGCCGTGCGTATGCAGGCCGCTGGAAAGACCCCGGCTTCCGTAGCCCGCTGGGTGCCGCAATGCCCGATTCTTTGCCCATCTTGTTTGAGATAAACGGCGACAAGGCCGGTTTGCTTTGGGTGTGTGGTTCTCTGCTCAGCTCTTTGGGTTGCTGCGCGTCACTAGCATCCAGTGGTTTTCGATAGTGAGGCATCTTGAGGCCATTAGCTGTGCTCCACGATGCCGGCAGATTCGTGTGTCTCGGCTGCGAATGCTCGAAACTTGTCTTGGCAAAAGACGTTTCATAGTTCGAGTCTTCGGTCTTTTTCCTCTTGGCCTCTTCTAGATAGCCGCCGTATGCTCGCTTCTGCGCTTCTCCGAGTTGCGAGGCATCACCATTGCTGGAGCTTCGCAGTTCGATCATCGCAGAAAACTTCTCTTTCAATTCTTTGTTCTTGTCTGTGGCCTCGGCCTTGACGAGGAAGGGTAGTTTCATGTAGTCACCTGAGCGGATGCTAGCGTCCAAAATAGAGTTAACCATCAGCGTGATGGCTCCAAGGATCTGCTTCATGTCCTTGACTCCTATCTCGCTAGAGTATCGTGACACAGCTACCGCAATCACTGCACAAGTGGCGACCGACGCAGCTTCCGGGATCATTTCAGATCCGCTTTCAGCCACCAAATGAAGATAGTTTCCGAGCATCCCAGAGAGTTTGGGATTGTGCAAGGACGTGGTCTTGCCTTTGATGTCAGACAAGCTCGAGTCTGATATCCCGCCATCGGAATTCTCCTCTTTTTGCTGCCTAGCAAAGCGCTTTTCACGTCTTTTAGAAAACTCTTCTTCCATCCAGAGGGTCTTCTCCTGAGAATTCCCCTCACCAAACATGTAAGCCGCACGCCTGAGAACTCGTGCCCGCAAATCATTGTCCTTGTTTCTTTCTGCATTTTCTTCCCTCCACTTTTTCTTTCTCTCTCTATTTTCAGTTCTCACTCTTTCCTTATACTCTGAAGAGTCCACATCACGCTTCACGCCGGCTAGGGCGGCACGAAACCGCGTGCTGCTGTAGCTAAAAATTGCCGCATGGGCGCAGTCGTAGAAATCCTTTAGCAGCTTTTGATTAGGCATCTGATTGAACCCTTCTTCCACCTTAACATCTGAGATGGTCTTTTCGTTCGGATTGATGTATCCGATGATGCTTGTAAGTAAGGTCTGTGGACGCTGGGAATCCTCAATTGAACACAAGAGAAACTTCTTTGCTTCTTTCAAGTCATCAATGCAAGACTTCTCGGCGTCAGGCAGTTTCTTGAGCTCTTGGACGATTTCCTGCACACGTTTCGTTACACTGATTGACGTCTTGGTAAGCATTAGGGCGTTTGTCATCTGCCTAATCACCAGCATGAGGTTTTGGGACTGCGTCCCCGACTGAATATGGTGAGAAAGCGACGAGAGAATATTGGACAATTGGGGGTTCATTTGCACCGAGCTGGGCGACTCAGATTTCATGGAGTCCTCTAGTGTCTGTATTGCGGAGTAGTCTCTTTTGACGGAACCCGCCATCGAGGCACGGTGTAACGCAAGCGTTTGTGCAATGGAGAGAGGTTTGCTGGTGGGCTTTTCCGTTGGCTCAACAGCAGTATCAATATCTTTTCGGGCAAGGGCGTCTTTCACTGAAAGCGCTGCTATGGCTGCTGCAGTGGACAAAGCACTCGGTTGCTCGCGGTAGGTTTCATGAGAGGCGGCCTTCGAGACATCAGACAGAGACTCGTCAATGTCTAAAGACGTGATGAGTTCCTGTGGATTCAGCATAGCCATGTTGAAAGCATTCTGTAGAATCTCGTTCATGTGCAACTTCTCCAAATCCAGCTCGTTTTCGGCTGACGGCACCTGTGCATGCAGCGGAGCTTGAGACGTGGCAGTGTTGACAGCACTTGCGACAGCGGACTTGATGGCCGAGTCTAGAGCTTGCGAGTCCTCGTCGTTGGCAACAGTTTGGAAATGAGCCAAGACATTATCGTCTAAGACGGGGATTTCTTTCAGAACCGAGGCCCCACGCTCCAGGTTATGGACCTTGTCAGAGATCTCGCCAGCCAATTCATCGATGAGGCTCTTGCGGCGTTTCAGTAAGTCGTCAGGCTTGGAATCACTTGTGTTTATGCGCTCAACAACATCTTGCACAAGACCAGCGAGATTCAAGCCCGCCAGGTCTTTTGCTGCTTCGGACTGCAGAGCGACATCCTCTTTTTTGATTTCGTAGATGGAGTTGAGGGATTCAGTAATTGCCTGGCGCAAGATCTCGTCCGAGGAAAGGGCATGGCCTACATCCAGCAGTTCCTTGGGGTCAAGGGGAGTTTGGTCTTTGGACGAGTCTTCGCTTTTGACGAGATTTTCAAACACCTGGCCGATAGCGTCTTCGAGGTTCTGGTCGTCGTATTCTTTGTCCTGGTCGTCGTATTCTTTGTGCTGGTCGTCGTATTCTTTGTGCTGGTCGTCGTATTCTTTGTCCTGGGCATTCACATCCTCAGCGGCTCTTCCATGGACCAGAGTCTCAGAGGCTCTCCCATGGACCAGACTCTCAGAGGCTCTCTCACAGGGCTTCTCCAGACGCAGGCCGAAAACCTTGTCCTCGGAAAAGCTCGCTTCATCAAGACGCAGTTCCCGGTCGGCAGGCGCCGTCTCGCTGGAAAGACTCTTGAAAGCATCGCCGATGGCAGCGTCGAGATCGGTGTTGGCATCGTCTGCATCTGCATCTCTCGAGTCATGGCGGTGTCCGTCCACACTCAGTGGGACAGTGCCATCAGCAGCCACGTGGCCCGTTGAGTCTGCCAGGGAGACAGGCGGCAGCGGCGGCTTCGGGGAGTGGGCAGCATCGCTGAGGCCTTGGGATTGTGGAGATTGGCCGTCGGAACCAGTCCCAGCCTGCGGGAAGATGTGGTCCAGGGGATAGTCAGCGGCGATGTTCAGGGGATAGTCAGCGGCGATGTTCAGGGCGATATTCAGGGGCTTGTGAGACGGCGAGGCGGCGAAGTCGTGGCCCAAGGAGCCAAACACATCGCCGACAACGGCATCGAGATCAGCATCGGACTTGGGTTCTTGCAGAGTCGTATTGGGGACATGGAAGGGCAGCGACGAGGCGTGAGAGGCATCTAGCATTGCAAATTGCTTGAAGGCATCGCCAATGGCGTTTTCCAAATCTAGGTCATCGGCGGTATGCAGAGGGGCTTTTTCGGCGGCCTGGTGCGGCTTGGGATGGTTTTGTTTGGGTGGATGTAGTGAGGCGGCATACTCATCCATTGTGGAGTGGAGTGGAGTATGGGGTAGATAAGCGGTCACAGGTTTGCTGTGACTGTTTTTTCGATGCCTGTGTTCTTGTATGTTGTGCGCGCCCGCGCCCATGCTGGTGCTCTTGATAGAGCGTATTAGCCACGGTATCAGCCACGGTATCAGCCACGGTATCAGCCACGGTATCAGCCACGGTAAAATTTAGGTAGAGTAAAGTCTAGTAGTATAGTCTAGTTAGTATAGTCTAGTTAGTGTAGTCTAGTTAGTATAGTCTAGTAAGTATAGTCTAGTTAGTAAAATCTAGTTAGTATAGTCTAGTTAGTATAGTCCAGTTAGTAGTATTTAATCAATTACCCAACTATAAATAAATGCAAATCTTGGGCTTCCAAACGTGGTGTAATGCAAAAGAGAAAGCCAAAGAGAATGGCCTTCAATATCAAAGAAAAACAGAAATTTCAATAGCATTTCCAAATTCAGGTTATTTTATAGTCACAAAAAAGAAGTTAAATTAGTTAAAAACGAGTTTAGTTTAGAAATCTACATACCCACTATTTATTCGAAAGAAGAAGAGATTTGGCTATGAGAATAAAATATCAAATCATAAGGCATTTGCAGATGAAATTGAAAATTTGATTACAAGAACCATACATGGCTAAACTGGTTGGGAGATGTAATAGAATCAACACCAATCCGACAGCGTTATAGAAGGAAATAAAATAGGAGAAAATCTGCAAATAGAAGTAGAAGAAAATATGAATGTCAAGTACTAGAAGAAGTAGAAGAAAATATGAATGTCAAGTACTAGAAGAAGTAGAAGAAAATATGAATGTCAAATACGAGATTGAAATAAAGCAGTCTACAAATTAGTAAATAACAAATGGCAAAAGGAAATTTGGTACCTAAAGTAGTAGGTGTTCCTGCATAGCCATATAATTACAGGCTGATAATTCACGATTATTCAAAATTAGGTAGATTAAAACCATTATGGATTAACACATAGGAATAGTAGACGAAAATCAGAGATATAATAACATTCCGGAAATACAAAATTTTCATATATCTACTTGTAAACTAAAAGAAGTTCCAAATATGTACAAAATAATAAAATTGTCAACATTATGTGAATAAGACATATAGCTATAAATGGTGTCATCAATGAAGCTTTAAAAATCTTAAAACCGCCTTGGAAAACGGAGCGAAAATTGAAGGATTAAAGTTAGATGAGGAGACTACTAATAAAAGAAGTGATTCGCCCTGATGTCAAAAAGAGAAAAGCTATAGTTATATGGAAAAAAGATGTAATCTGACAACTAAAGAAGGTGAAAAGTGTTCGCACCAAAATGCGATAAGTGTTGGCCACAATGTCTAAAGAAGAAAAGTATAAAACTAAAAGAATCTCAAGAAAAAATATTGCTGGGAGTCTAATTTTATAAATTGAAGAATACTTTATAAAATTAGGAAGACACTATGTGAAGTGACCTTTTCTAGAATAACAATTGCTGAAGATTAAACAGTATGATAAATGTGAAATGGTAGAGTCCTTATACACAACGGTTTAACTAATGTATTAAAAAGCATTAAAATAAACGACAAATATGCGATAGAATAAAATGGCCAAAAGAAAATCTCCGTCTCCAATTCCCCCATGCTAAATCTTTTAGGCTTGGCGGAAATGATCGGAAACGAAGGTGAATGGGCGGTTAAGTACCATAAGCTTCGATTCTTTATTGGGATCGGAAGTATATACCTGACAGATGTTGATCATGGAGCTAGTATTTTTCTTCATTGTTGGAACCAGGTGGACCAAAGTCCAAACTGGATATAGTAATAGTCTAGTTACAGTAGTAGTCTAGAGTAGTAGTCTGTAAAAAGTAATAGTCTAGTTACAGTAGTAGTCTAGTTTAGTAATAGTCTAGTTTAGTAATAGTCTAGTTTAGTGATATTTAGTTATAGTAGTAGTCTAGTTTAGTAATAGCGAAGTTATAGTTACAGTCTGAATATAGTAATACTCTGAATATAGTAATAGTCTAGTTTAGAATAGTCTGAAAATAGCAACTGCCTGAAAATAGTAATAGTCTAGTTATAGTAGTCTCCAGTTCAGTTTTAGTGTTGGTAATAGTCTAGTTTAGTAATATGTAGTTATAGTGATAGTCTAGCTACATTAACACTCTAGCTAGGGTGGTAGTCTAGTTATAGGAATAGTCGGAATATAGTAAGTCTGAATAAGTAATACTTTAATAATACTCTGAGAATAGCAATGGTCTAGTTTAGAACCGTCTGAATATAGTGATAGTCTAGTTTAGAATAGTCTGAAAACTAATTTTAATAAGATGTAGAGTTCTATCAAAAATAGAAGGATTTTCTAAGGGAGTTAATTTACCACTAGATTGAGGTATTAAAACTCTTAAGATAGCTATTGATCTATAAGATTTACGACTATTATTCTTGGCGTAACTACATAATTTGAATTTGACTTCATAATGTTTACTAATATAATAATATTCATTAATAGCAAAACCTACTGGATTTGTTTTATTTGTCTCATTGTATTTTTCATATATTCGGTAGTAGTCTGGATATAGTAATAGTCTGGATATAGTAATATTCAGTTATGGTAATAGTCTGGATATAGTAATATTTAGTTATAGTGACACTCTGAAATAGTAATATTTAGTTATAGTGACACTCTGAAAAGAGAATAGTCTAGTTATAGTAGTAATCTAGTTTAGTTTTAGTCCATTTAGTAATAGTCTACTTAAGTAATATGTAGTTCTAGTAATAGTCTAGTTCTAGTAATAGTCTAGTTAGTAATAGTCTGAATATAGTAATATGTAGTTCTAGTAATAGTCTAGTTCTAGTATTAGTCTACTTGGGGAGGTAGTCTAGTTACAGTAATAGTCTAGCTACATCAATATCCTACTTATAGTATTAGTCTAGTTACAGTAGGAGCCTGAATATAGTAATAGTCTGAAAATAGTAACTATCAGAATATAGTAATAGTCTAGCTATAGTAATATTTGGTTATAGTAATAGTCTGGATATAGTAATATTTTGTTACAGTAATAGTCTCGTTATAGTAACAGTCTGAATATAGTAATAGTCTAGTTACAGCAGTATAGTTTTAGTAACGTCTGAATATAGCAATGGTCAGTTTGAATAGTCTGATACCAAGGTCTAGCTAAGTTACAGCAATATCAATATTCGAAGAATTCACGGATTAAGTCTTCTGGCCGTAGTCTAGAGCATGGATCCATAAATACGAAGTGGCATATCACTGTACTAATAATAATAAAGAAAAGATTCAGAGCTAGGAGGTAAGACGAATATATATAATACCAACTAGAGCACCATGTGATAACAGCTTAGCACGATGACACACTATTATCATGACCTGTACATCCGCAGGTGTTGCTATGTTGTTAATGAAACCGCCTCGAGGCATGCGGCTCTTGCCAAACGCTTGCAATCTTTGATACTCTCTTGAGCTTGTTTATTATAGTAGTTTGATATCATCTTGATGTACTATCAATAGAGATGCTTGAATAGAGAGTAATATCTTGTATATAGTTAAATGAAGTACTTTGTTTAGGTAGTAGTCGTAGTAGTGGTAGTAGTAGTAGTAGTGGTAGTAGTAGTAGTGATAGTACTAGTAGAAGTACTAGGAGTAATAGTAATAGTACTAGTAATAATAATAGTACTAGTAGTAGTACTAGTAATAATAATAGTACTAGTAGTAGTACTAGTAGTAATAGTACTAGTAGTAATAGTAGTAATATAACAACAAGAAGGCTAATATTTCTAGGTATTTCTGGCAGATATTGTTATATATACTCACCTACTAGTTGTTGAACGTTTATTATCCTTTATTATACTCATCTTAATTAATAATATAGATAAATTCGCTGCAAATTATCAAAAAAAATCCTTGACTTCAATTAAACCTATTTAAACTCACCATCTGATTAATCTAGGTGGCTAACAGCTGACTATATCAACTCTCAGGGTATTACCCTATTATTCCGTAACTTTAATCCGTTATCGAAATCCATACCAATTGTTTAGCCACTACACTCTACGAGTACTCATTCCACTTGTTAGTGTTATATCATAATTATGTTATCCTTACTTATTTTATATGTAATACCTTATGATCATAATACAGAGGTATTTGTTTACAGTTTAAGACCAATTAGATGATTTTCCCCAACTTTCTACTTTTGTTATGAGCTTTTAGATTTCAATTTCATTTATTGGACACACGCTTTAAAGGAGATTTGTAGTAGCTTAGAAGTTAATCAGAATCAAGAGCTTTATTTAATTATCTGTAAAAGAATATGAGTTTTATATTCTATTAGAACTCTAAAAGTTTTGTTATGATAGAAAGAACATGAGCATCGGGATCTTTAGATTAAGCCAAATTTTGAAAGGCTTTAGCCATAGTTAAGCTTATATTATTGGCTAGAGTTGAAGCACAAGATGCTCTAAGTAATCAAAACCTATTTAGGTCTATTTGAGCTAAATTACTAGTACTAGTAGTAGTAATAGTGATAGAAGTAGTTATAGTAGTAGTAGTAGTAGTAGTAGTAATAGTAATAGTAATAGTAATAGTAATAGTAATAGTAATAGTAATAGTAATAGTAATAGTAGTATTAATAGTAGTAGTAGTGGTAGTAGTGTCTGGGAGTGTATAGAAGTGATAGTGGTAGTAATAGTGTTAGAGTAGTATTAGAGTAGTATTAGAGTAGTATTAGAGTAGTATTCATGTCACTAGTAGTAGTACTAGTAGTACTAGTAGTAGTACTAGTAGTAGTATTCCTGTTGTTATTATGAGTAGTAGTGCTAGTAGTAGTAGTAGTATTGGTATTAGCAGTATTAGTGTTAGTACTAGTACTAGTACTAGTACTAGTAGTATTCAGTTATATTAGTAGTGGTAGTACTAGTATGAGTAGTTATAGTATTAGTACTAGTACTAGTGTTCATGCCATTATTAGTATTAGTAGTTATAGTATTAGTACTAGTACTAGTGTTCATGCCATTATTAGTATTAGTGGTAGTAGTTCTAGTATTAGAGTAGTATTCATGTCATTATTGAGTGGTGGTATTAGCAGTAGTAGTATTTATAGTATTAGTAATGGTACTAGTAGTAGCATCCATGTCATTATTGTTAGTAGTAGTATTAGAGGTTATTAGAGTAGTAGTAGTATTAGAGTAGTAGTAGTATTAGTACTAGTAGTAGTATTCATTATTAGTGGTTGTATTCATGTCATTGTTATTATTAATATTGGTATTAGTAGTATTAGAGTAGTTTTAGTAGTAGCTTTTTGGTAGTAGCATATTGGTAGTACTAGTTATGGTTGATTTCTGTCATGATTATTAGTAGTATTAGTACTAGTTTTATAGTATTAATAAGAATAGTACTAGTAGTACTAGTTCTTGAAGTAGTTATATAAATAGTACTAGTAGTAGTAGTAAATAATCATAGTCCGAACATTTAGGCCCCCATTGGAGAAGATTTGGCCGATGGCCGTCTTAATATATTGAAATAATGGTAATATATAGATATATACAAATTTGTTATCCACCCATATCAATTAATGCGCACAGGTCCATCAGTAGATTTAGCGTTCCCGCATATCATCTTCTACTTTGTACTAATCTCAGAAGATTCACCGGCTCCATAGTTAAACTACTTGATGTCATCGGATTTAAATTAGATATCCTTCCAGCTTAGACTGCATACTGCAGTTGTATTTACTCAAAGATTTAGAGGTGGAACACAGAGCATTAGAACTCATGGTTAGGCTAAGGATCCATGCTTAGTTCAATGGTTTGATACAGTATTCATATTAATATTTAGTTTATTTGTTTATCACCTAATACATAGAAAAGTATATACCTGGTAATCCAATGGTACACCTGCTTCGATTGTATCTGTGGTTATTCCATTTTATGTATTTAAGATCTATTCCTGATTAATCAGGAGGAGTTATTGCTATGTTTGCTGCTATTTTTATTTTATCCAATTAACTTAGATATCTCTGTTATTAGAGGTAGTACATAAAAGGTTTATCTAAATTCTTTTTTTATTTTGTCTTTGATTTTTTTATTAGGTAGTTCCTTTTATTGTTTTAGCTCAATTTGCTCTTTATATTTCAGTTACTCTATTTTAGTTCCTGTTACTACTCTATAATGTAGCGGTGGACTTTATCTTATTTATGATAATAGATATGGGTTGTTAGGAATTACTTTGTATTTAATTAAATTAAGACATGATCAGGTATTAAAAGGATACCGGTACCTAAAGTTCAATCCAATATTTCTGCAATATGCGATTTTCATGAACGGGGCAATTTGCAGACAAAAGGAAGCGTCGTTTATAAACCCAACTATCATGATTGAGAAACGTGACCTGCAAGACTCTCTTCCAGGAGATCATTTGATACTGTGGAAAACTGGTTGAAGTAATGAGGGAGATCAAGCAGATATCAATTAGCAGGCTATGAACGCATATAAAGTGAGTCTTTGGAGGTACTGCAAAGTCTCTAGAGTTACAGTACAGTCTTTGGAACAGTACAATATATAGTCTTAAAATCACAGTACACTGTGAAGTCTTAAAACTACAGTACACTGTAAGGTCGTTGCAGTACACTGTAAAGTCGTTGCAGTACACTGTAAAGTCGTTGCAGTATATCCTACAATACTGTATATGTGCATCTTAGACATGAGTTCTCCCCAAACAAATCTTCAGATTCGGAAACGGACAGATTTACCATACTCATGCTTAATGCTATAAGAAGGCTTGAATGTGGTGATAGTATTCCAGGTTCCATACAATGCCGAGCTTCAACAGGCACGAGAAGAATATAGGATGAAAAGCGGGCGCAAAGCCTTGCCTTAAAGCGACGGCAATTGGCAAATTCATGTGTTCGAATTAACCAATCTGTACTGAGACTTCTGTCAATTGCTTGAATTCTCCATAGAACGGTTTCAAGTTGTAGCTGCATAGGGAAACTACTCGATGGTAGGATGATATGATGAGCGACATTTCGACATTTAGTTAAATTGACGTAGTACTAGTAGTACTAGTACTAGTACTACACTAGTACTAGTTATAGAAGTAGTTATATAAAAAGTAATAGTTCTGGTAATAGTACTAGTAGTGAAAGTAATAGTACTAGTTATAGTCGTACTAGTAGTGATAGTACTAGTAATGATAGTACTGGTAATAATGGTACTAGTAGTAATAGTAATAGTATTAGTACTAGTACTAGTTATAGTAGTAGTAGTAGTAGTATTAGTACTAGTACTAGTTTTATGTATAGTAATAATAATAGTAGTAGTAGTAGTAGTGTTAGTATTAGTAGTAGTATCCATGCCATTATTAGTATTAGAAGTAGTAGTATTAGCAGTAGTAGTATTAATAGTATTAGTAGTAGTAGTATCCATGTCATTATTATTAATATTATTAGTACTAGTAGGTGTAGTAGTAATAGTAGTAGTAGTAGTATTAGTAGTATTAGTACTAGTGCTAGTACTAGTAGCAGTAATAGTAATAGTACTAGCAATAGTAGTACTAGTAGTACTAGTAATAGTAGTAATAGTAATATTAGTAGTACTAGTAGTAGTAATAGTAATATTAGTAGTACTAGTAATAGTCGTAATAGTAGTATTAGTACTAATGCTAGTAGTAGTAGTAGTACTAGTGATAGTACTAGTAATAGTAGTACTAGTACTGATAATAGTACTAGTTATAGTAGTAGTAGTAGTAATACTATTAGTAGTAGTATCTATACCATTATTAGTATTAGTAGTATTAGTATTAGCAGCAGTAGTAGTAGTAGTAGTAGTAGTAGTACTAGTACTAGTAGTAGTACTAGTAGTACTAGTAGTACTAGTAGTAGTACTAGTACTAGTAGTACTAGTAGTAGTACTAGTACTAGTAGTACTAGTAGTAATAGTAGTAGTTGTAGTACTGTAATAGTACTACTAGTAGTGATAGTACTAGCAATAGTAGACTGGAAACAGTATAATACAGACTAATCTGATCAATCAAAGACAGACTGATCTACAATCAAAAACCACAGACAGACTGTTAAGAGGATCATTATAATCTACCCACGGTCTTTTTACTTAACATATAAATTTGACCAGTTTTCAATAATGTTGCATTATATTACTCTCGTGGACGCTGACATTCGCAGCCCAAAGCGCGACGGCAGCGACAGCAGACAGGCCAGGGCACTAAACCAGTGGAGGCAAGCTCCATTAATAACACTAGTGAACACCACTTAAATTCTAGTATTACATAATGTCAGATTGCTTCTAATATTATTTCGAATACTCTTCACTTAATCACCATCCCTATGAATTACCCATTGGTAGCCAGCACTCTACGCTTCGATACACTTGGCCCACGCTTCGAACACTTGGCCTACGCTTCGAACACTTGGCCTACGCTTCGAACACTTGGCCAAGACTACCCGCATGTAGCACACGGCAGACCCAGGCCATTGCATTCCAGGCCATTGCATTCGATGCACGGGTCTGCAAAATAGCAGCCAAATATCCACGTGCCCCGGCTCTCTGCTGGCCACTGGTTAGGCTCGTGCTCGCGCGCCTCATACAGTCTCACTTTGTAGTACATCACGTCCATACCCTGCATCCGCCACACTCAACTACCATCCACAATGAAAATCACTTTCAGAGACTTGAAGAAACAGACCGTGGAAGTGGACGTCCTGCCTTCTGATACTGTATGTATACACCAATCTGCACACAGCCCGTGCCCTCCCACTGTGGCTGCCTCTCTGCCACTGCCCTCCCACCTCTCTGCCTGCCTCTGTCGATACTAACCTCAGGTTCTTGCAACAAAAGAGAAAGTGGCTCTCGCGAAAGACGTGGACGCCTCGCAGTTGAAGTTTGTTTACTCGGGAAAAGTGCTTCTGGACGAAAAACAGTTGCAAGACTTCAAAATCAAAGAAGGCGACTCGGTGATCACCATGATATCAAAGAAAAAGCCTGCCCCTGCCGCAGCCCCTGCCGCAGCCCCTGCCACCGCAGAGTCGGCTCCTCCGGCCGGCGTCGAACCGCAAGCAGAACCGCTGACGCAGCCTGCTTCCACCACTCGGGAACCCACGGCCTCCAACGCCTCGGACTTCTCCCAGGGCCTGGAGAGGGAAGCTGCCATCCAGAACATGTTGGAAATGGGCTACGAGAGACCCGAGATTGAGCGTGCGTTGCGTGCTGCCTTCAACAACCCCCATAGAGCCGTGGAGTACTTGCTCACAGGGATCCCCGACACTTTGCAGCAGCCCGCTGCTCCCGTGGCCTCCACCGCCGCAGGTGCAGATGCTGAGACTAGCGAGTCTGCAGAAGTGGGAGGTAACGCCAACCACGAAAACATGTTTGATGCTGCCGCCGCCCATGGGGAACAAGCCGCCGAGGGTTCCACGGACATGAGCGAGGAGAACCAGCTTGCGTTGCTCCGCGAGGCCATCAGAAGCAATCCAGAGTTGATCCAGCCCTTGCTTGAGCGCATGGCTGCTGCAGACCCGCAGGCTGCCGCGTTAATCGAGCAAGACCCCGAGGGCTTTGTGCAGAGATTTTTAGAGAGCGATCTTGATTTGGAGGGCGAGGACGCCGAGGGCACCGAGGACCAGGAGGTCATCCAATTACAGTTGTCCGAGCAAGATCAGAGCGCCATTGCGCGCTTGTGTGAGTTGGGGTTTGAGCGTAACTTAGTCATCCAGGTCTACATGGCTTGCGACAAGAACGAGGAGGTTACCGCTGACATCTTGTTCCGTGACACATAGATGCAGTCTTGCCAATACAAATTGTTCAATGGAACAACGCTAGTTGACCGCTTCAAACGTGGTGATGCTTGGAATGCCAGTCTTGGAAGCCTCGGGAACCGGCGCGTTTCCTTCGCGAACGACCAATACATAGTTCAACCCCGACTCGCGGGCGGCATTGATCTCGTGGATGTTGTCCGAGTAAAAGGTAACCTGCTGGGGCTCGCAGCCAATGGATGTACATATGTTCTTGTAAGACTGGGGCTCTGTTTTGAACCCCGAGGTTGTGATGTCGTAGTACCCCCGGATTTTTGCGTTCAAGTCCGTGGACGTGCCATCCACGTCTACGTAGCTAAACAAGAGCTTCTGGGCAGCCACGCTTCCAGAAGAGTAGATGTACACCTCCGCGGCACGGTCCAAGAACGCTATGGCATCCGCATATAAAGGCGCCTTGAGATCACCCTTCGTGTAGCCTTTTTTCCACACCTCTCCTTGGAACAGCTTGAGGACAGGATCCTTGATGTCGTTAGCGACCAACTCCTCGATGTGCTTGGTAAGCGCCGCCTCGGACTCAACGGCTTGCGCAGGGAACCGACTCACGATGCCGGCGATTGCGTTCAGCTCGGGCACAGGCGGAAAGCTCACCTCCTTGAGGTACGCGGGGTACGCCGAAAGAAAGTAGGGATACAAGACGTCTTTCACGAAGGAAATGGAGCAGATGGTGCCTTCAATGTCGAGGAGGGAGATCATGGTGCACGTGATGGTGGTGGTGTTCTGTGGTGGGCCGCACGTGACGGGTGGTGGTTGCTGCAATCCAGCCGCAGTCACGTGCTGTACCAACAGCTCGAGCCGGAGGAAGAGCTTCCGAGAGCTTCCGAGAGCTTCCGAGAGCTTCCGAGCTTCCGAGAGCTTCCGAGCTTCTGAGAGGAAACAGAACAGCCAGCGGTTGAATACAAGATCCTGACCTCAAGGACAACAGCACTCACACACCACTCGTCTGTCCTGGGCCACAGATATCCTGCATCAAAACATCAATCTCTTGCGCACTTCCACTACACATCCGGCACCCAAGCGGCTAATCTCCTGCATCTACCCTCGCTATTGATTGGCTTGCATGGCTAGTCACGAGCCACTCACCTTACCCTCTCCGCTTCTCCACACCCCGCCGCCTCCCACGCCATTTCCATCAATAAGAGAGCCGCCTCTGCCTGCCTACATCCACAGATCCAAGTCTCGGAGCCCCAGCCACCTGCGTCTCTTGAAGATTGCGCTACAATGGCCAGCTTGCTATCTCTGGAACTACCCCAGGAAGACTACATAAATGAAGACCACATCGAGGCTTTTGCGCAGGCGTTGGCGTTCAGTGATCCCGACGATGGCGACTTGCTTTCGAGTGGCCCTTCCACCGACCGCTTGCCCCTGAAAGTCGCCGAGGACGAAGCTGCAAAAGACGAGGCCGCAAAAAACAACCAGTTGCTATTGAACTCAACTCAACTCCCGCCCGACATGGCCGACGCGGTGGACCTGAACGGCTCCATAAAGTCGTCGCGGGCCCTGCCCTTGAAGATCTCGTCGAAAAGCGACTGGTTCCCCTCCAGCATCGACACCAAAAAGGAGCCCCGGCCGTCTTCCAATATCTTCTCCAACGAGTTTCGAAAGTCCTCGTCGTACATGTTCTTCAGGTGGCCCATTTTGGCGTTGATCCTAGGCTGGATATCCTTCCTCTGCTTCATCTACACGCTTATCCGGGCCTATGTGGCTCTCCTGGAGTATTTCTTCACGTGGACGGGCGAAAGAAAGAAGCTCCGTGACAAGCTCCGGCTGTCGTCAAACTACGAGGAGTGGGTGCAGAATGCCATTGCCCTAGACAAATTTCTTGGCCTAGACAAGTGGTCAGATAACCCCAAATTCTCATACTACGATCCGCAAACCATCACGAAAACGATGAAGATGCTCAGGCTCTTGCGGAAAAAAAACCACGTGGCCGACTTGATGATAGTGCTCCAAGGCTGTTTGAAGAGCAACTTCGCCGGTATTGAGAATAGACAACTTTACTCCCACCGGTACTATGGAACCAAGACACTCGTGACGCAGTATATCGAGGAGGTGGTGAAGTCCATCCGATGTGTTTCCATGGCGAGCGAGGAAGAGCTTCCCATGAAGCAGAAGCGGAAGTTCTTTAAGGTGGTGCAAAAGAACTACGGGAAAACCGCCCTTTGTCTTAGCGGCGGGGCTTGTTTTGCATACACGCATTTCGGGATCGTCAAGGCCCTATTGGAAAACGACCTGCTTCCCAAAATCATTTCCGGCACTTCTGGAGGAGGGCTTATCGCAGCGTTGACGTGCTCCAGAACAGACGACGAATTGAAGCAGCTTTTGGTGCCGGCACTAGCCAAGAAAATCACAGCTTGCGAGGATCCCTGGTACGTCTGGTTGCCCCGGTGGTGGAAAACGGGCGCCCGTTTCGATGCTGTCGCCTGGGCCCGCAAATCCAACTTTTTCACGAGAGGTTCCATGACCTTTCAAGAAGCGTTCAACAGGACGGGCCGAAAGCTAAACATATCAACCGTTCCCGCCGAGCCCCACTCGCCGGTGATTCTCTGCAACTCCATCACCTCGCCAAACTGTATCATCTGGTCCTCGTTGCTAGCATCCTCGGCCGTGCCAGGTATTCTAAACCCTGTGGTGCTTATGATGAAGAACACGTCCACGGGGGAAGCCAGCCCTTTCAGTATGGGCGTCAAGTGGAAGGACGGCTCGCTCAGAACCGATGTTCCCGTGGACGCCCTCAACACCTACTACAACGTGACGTTTTCGGTCGTCTCTCAGGTGAATCCTCACATCTCACTATTTTTCTACGCTCCCAAGGGAACGGTGGGAAAGCCGGTGGCGATTCCCCGGAGAAAGACCAAGAAGCAGAAATTTGCCTCGCTCCGAGGCGGGTTTTTTGCTACAGCAACCGAGCACTTGCTCAAGCTTGAGATAAAGAAGTGGCTTCAGATTGTGAAACTACTCGACCTTTTCCCCAATTGGCTGGCCCAAGACTGGCTGAATGTGTTTTTGCAGAGATTCACGGGCACCATCACCATTTGGCCACGGAACCGATTCAAGGACTTTCTCTACATATTGCTGGATCCCAGCGAGGCTCGCATGGAGGAGTACTTGCAAAAAGGCGAGAGAAGCATGTATCCTCGCCTCTTGTTCTTGAAGCACCGATTGAGTATTGAGCGGGCCATCGAAGACGGCAGAGACTTTTGCAGGAGCCCAGGCCTGAGCAAGAGCAAGAGCGATACTTTCAACTCTCCGTCGCCCGTCGGCTCCGATGACAACGCAAAAATTGACTTTGGCATTTTAGACACAATTAGCCAAGCGCAGGACGACAACACATCAACGTCTTCGGACATGGACGACTCGGACAGCTTTTTGACGGGACATCTAGACTTTGAATCTGCGGACGAGCACTTGGAAGATTGACATGCCGGGTATGCATGTTCAGTGACAGTGACACAGTGACAGTGAACATTGGCCAGTGACAGTGAACATTGGCCAGTGACAGTGAACATTGGCCAGTGACAGTGAACATTGGCCAGTGACAGTGAACATTGGCCAGTGACAGTGAACATTGGCCAGTGACAGTGAACATTGGCCAGTGACAGTGAACATTGGCCAGTGACAGTGAACATTGGCCAGTGACAGTGAACATTGGCCAGTGACAGTGAACATTGGCCAGTGACAGTGAACATTGGCCAGTGACAGTGAACATTGGCCAGTGACAGTGAACATTGGCCAGTGACAGTGAACATTGGCCAGTGACAGTGAACATTGGCCAGTGACAGTGAACATTGGCCAGTGACAGTGAACATTGGCCAGTGACAGTGAACATTGGCCAGTGACAGTGAACATTGGCCAGTGACAGTGAACATTGGCCAGTGACAGTGAACATTGGCCAGTGACAGTGAACATTGGCCAGTGACAGTGAACATTGGCCAGTGACAGTGAACATTGGCCAGTGACAGTGAACATTGGCCAGTGACAGTGAACATTGGCCAGTGACAGTGAACATTGGCCAGTGACAGTGAACATTGGCCAGTGACAGTGAACATTGGCCAGTGACAGTGAACATTGGCCAGTGACAGTGAACATTGGCCAGTGACAGTGAACATTGGCCAGTGACAGTGAACATTGGCCAGTGTTTTAGATACATTACCGAGTCGTCAAGCATGCAAGATGCGTCACTCAGAGACCATGGCCCTCTTGACCCGCGCATTGAGTTTGTTGCAGTCGCCGATGGCGCCGTCGCAGGATAGGATCACGTCCACATATTTATACACGTACGCCATTGACGTGGCCAACAAAGCCTTCTCGGACTCGGTGAAATTCGAAAGCACCCATGCCGCCATGGTGTCACGTGAGGCATTGCAAGGCTTGGGCCCGATACAAACACCAAGCTTGTACAGCGAGATGCGGTCGCTTTGTAGCTCCTTCACCACCGACTTGATGCCCCCATGAGACTCGTTCTTCTTGAACGGCTGCACCCGGACTACGGGCATGTGGCCCTCGAAGTCGTCGTACACTATGAACACTGTGCAGCCGCCGATTTTCTCGTTGGCGAGAAACTTCTGCATCAGCTTTCCAGATTCGTTCATATACGTATTGGACTTGACAAAATACACATGGTCAACGGAAGTCACCGAATAAACGCCCTTCTTCACAAGTTGACTTGCCCCTAGAGCACTGATCATCTCCTTCAAAACATAGTGTCCTGCCGAGTGCCGATTTATAGGCCCGGGGTTTCCCACCGAGAAGAAGACGGTACTGGCCATTGCTCTGGGGTAACTGCGAGCGCACGCGCGGTTATCTCCATACACGTACTCATTTGACCCACAGAATGCCCAAGAAAGCTAAAAAGACAGCAAGGAGGGCAGAGGGGGTTCTGGACGCTTCGTCTCAGGAAGCGCACGCAGATGGTTCGCTCATCGGGCCCCAAGAGAAGGAGACTACTGAGAGTGTGGATACTGAGAGTGTGGATACTGAGAGTGTGGATGAAGAGAATGTGAATACCGAGAAGGAGAATACTGAGAGTGAGAATGTCAAGAGTGTGAATGTCAAGAGTGTGAATACCGAGAAAGTCGAAGCTCTAGATGGAGAGAATGTGAAGGTGGATGGAGAAAATGTGAAGGTGGATGGAGAAAATGTGAAGGTGGATGAAGAGAATGTGAAGGTGGAAGAAGAGAATGTGAAGGTGGATGGAGAGAATGTGAAGGTGGATGGAGAGAATACTCGGGTTGAAGCTACGGGCTCCGAAGAAGGGGACGCTCGTTTGGCTCACGAACAAACGCCGATTGCACCTGACTCCCATGCAGAAAAACACCAGGCTTTAGGCAAGGATTGGGAGGTTTCGGAGCAGCACGAAGTGGTGCTGAAAAGAGAAGCTGAGAAAAACTCAACGCTAAGTTCAAACGAAGACGTGGATGATGATGACTTCGGCTCGTTCGATGAAGCGTCCATAGAGCACCTCTCAGAAGAACACTGTGACGAACTTCTCTTCAACAAAGAGGTGTTTCTCGACTCTGGCCTCTTGACCTCCAGACTCGAGGAAGTCGTCGAAGGACTACTCCCAAATAAATCTCCTGCGCCAGTTGTTGCGCAACCGCATTTGTTAAACGAAAACGCTTTGCAGAAATTCCTGAAATTATCCGAGGCTCCCAGACTCCATCCTCCGAGCTGGGTGAAGCTGAAAATGAGATCAAATCTACTACAAAACCTTGGTCTTCCCACGGATCTAGCGGAGCTGGAACCCTCGCCCATGCTTTCGTACAGATTTGCTCATCACTCCACCAAAGCGAAACCCTCCAATGAACACGACATAGACTGGCTGGCCATCGAGCTACCACGTCTAGATTCATTGTCTGCAGAGCAAAAAGCCGAGCTTGTCAATAACTCGGGCTCTGTTTTGGCCGCTTTGGCAGACGACCCAATAATCGACTTTACCTCGCAGTCTTTGGAGCACTGCTCGACGGAAGCGCTCGACCAGAAACTCAAATCTCTAGCTGCTTACCACGCCAAACTTCTCCAGTTGTGCGCAGTTGAAAAAGAGAATATCGAAGAGCTAAGGCGGAGCCAAGCGGTGTTCGAGTCCGTGGTGGAGAATCTCGTGGGCTACAACCAAAAAGTACACAGAAATGAGCTATTGGAGAAACTCAGCCGGTCCAAAACTAAGAAGGGTAAGAAAACCTTTTGATTGCTAGATTTTATTGACTGTGCGTTGCCACATCTGTTAATGGATGTTGAAGAGCAGCCCGATGTCGTCATTTAAATATCCGCCTTCGTCCATTGGTGCCTGCAAGTTCATATTAATATACGAGCTATCAACAAAGTTAGTGAACATGTCTCCGTTGCTAGACTTGCCAACATTGGGCTCATGGAAGGCAGTAGGACTTGCCGGTAAAATGTCTTCCCTTTTAATGTAGTTCGTGAGAGGCGTCTGGGCTCTCGACACAGGAACGGAGTTCAAGGCGTTGGGAAAGAGCTGCGTTGGCTCGAAATTCTCCAAGAAGTTATTGTTGGGTTGGAGTTTCTCTGTCACCAATGATAGTTCTGGGAAAGAATGAATTGAAGACGGTGTGTTGGTGTTGTCATTATTCGACAGAGTAGATGATGCTGCAGGTGCTCCAGTACTCATTGGCTTGGGGAGACCCGGCGTAGCGTTTTCCTCGTGGTCATTGTTCTTGTACTGACGCACAAGCTCCTCTATATTGGGCGGCGGGGTGGTGGAATCGTTCACGATGTCTGCGTTCTGAGAGTCCACTGGGTATTGCCGGTGATGCGTAGTGCCACCTGGAGATATGCCAGAGGTCACGGAAACAGGCGAGAATGTTTCTCCTGTGGATGGAGGCTTGGCTCTAGCTTCGTTTTGCAGGCCTCGCCTCTCCTGCATTTCGGCAATCAAGCTTCCAGTTTGTATCACTTGCGCCCGCTTGATTTTGTCATTGGCGTACTTATCAAATAGCTTCAAAAGTACCCCCACAATTTGCCAGTATTTACCCATTTCCTTCAACACTCCGCGTGAGATGAAGAGAGAGTCCGATGCTGTCGCTGCAATCACCGGGTTAGACGAATCAACGTGATAGATAAGCATGATGAGCGAACTGAACAATATGTAAACAAACATCACGGGGCAGTACTTTATCAAGCCTTTGTCGAGCAAAATTTTCGACACGATGGAAATCATTCTGGCTGCTTGAAATGAGATTCCCCACGAAGGGTATTTGTAATTGTTTGGATTTGTAGATGAAGACTTAGCCATGCGCAAGAGATTTGCACGATGGATCAAGTAAAGTCTATTGTAGTATTGAGCGTTCAATAGGCATGCGTAAAAGTTTTGTTTTGATGGGTCGGTCAACGAGAACTGGAGCTCCTCGGGCAAATTTGTGAACCAAATGCCCATCAACATGTCGCACCGTTGGATGACGGAGAACTTGTTGATTCGTTTCATCAGCTCTGCCTTCACAGTGTATTGGTGCTTGATGATAATGCCGGTTATCTCAGCTAGTTTGACCAAATGAATGAAGTAGAGGGCATGCGTCAAGTTCACGCCGTACGGAGATACAATGCCCAATTCGGGGTCGCTCTCGTCGAAGTCCTCCAATGTGAGCATGGGAACATCACTATCAGTGAGGTCGATGGAGGGAGGTCTGCCAAAGGCAATGGCCACATTTCTGTCCTTTTCAAAAAGACACCACCATATTCTTCTCCATATTTTCTTGGCCGACGCACTGACGGTGGAGGAGCTGCTAATGTCTCTGTGAAAACCGAAACCCTGCGCCAAGCCCACGCCCACCCTGGACCAGTAGTATGAGTTGCGGGTGACATCCTCGGGCCCCTCCCAGAACGAGCCAATGAGGAGCACGGTCTGCACGATGGAGACGGGGTCGCTTTCGTAGTTTGTCTCGTAGAGAGCCTTAGCTCTGCGGAAGAAAGTGAGAGAGGCTAGATTGCTCAGACCCTTGCTGTCAAATAGAAGCGGGTTGTTGGACACTCTGGAACCACATAGAAGAACGGCCTGAAGAAGCATCAAGGAGGGAGAGTCGTGGGGATCGTTGAACTTGGCCATGAACTCGGTCCGGTTGATCACAGGCATAAGTGGGTGCACGTGCTCAAAGTACAGGTCCACCAAGCTCAGAGCCAACATGTCCGAGGGCAAAAGAAAGGCGCCTCTCAACTTAAGGATTTCGAGCTCCACGGAGTCCAAGGAGGAGTTGTCGCTTACCTCAAACAAGTCCTCGGCCAACTCGAGGTGGTTCTGGCCCACTTTCTGGGCCATCAAGCTGATGCTGGAGTGGCCGACAAACGTCACGGAGGACTTTGCGGAGCTGGCCATCATCTCACGTTTATGCATGGACGGGCGGTTCTTGTAGTTGGACGTCAAGGATGGGGGCACCGACACCTGCGATATGTTGTGGATAGGCTCGGATGCCGAGGAGTTGATGGCGGCATCCGGCAAGTCGGCAGCAGGCGGAGTGAGAGGATTTGGGGCGGGGGAGTGATGCAGAGCCGGAGCGGGCGGCACGTGGACGCGGTGGACGGAGTCAGGGGCTCTCGCCAGCAGGTCGTCGTCGAGGTCATAGGACGAATCGTCATTGGCGGAAGCATCGGATCGCGAGGCAGATTTGGGGGGCTTGGGGCCGGAGCCTCTTTTTTTCGTTTCTGGAAGAAGACACTCGCATCCAAAGGTGATGCAGTTGGTGCAAGGAATATGAATTTCAGCGTCACAGCGCACCTTGCGTGCTCTGCAGACAGTGCAGGCACGAGAGCCTCTGGGGCGTTTGTATTTGATGGTGTAAGCCTTGGGTTTGTCTGCGGCCTTGGGATAGTCTGCGGCCTTGGGATAGTCTGCGGCCTTGGGATAGTCTGCTTGGGCCAGTGACATATCTTGTTTCATGGTACGGCGGCAGTCTATGTTAGCCCTAGAATGTAGGTGATGGTGGAGTGGAGCCCTGGAATGTAGGTGATTGTGGTGTGGAGCCCTAGAATGTAGGTGATTGTGGTGTGGAGTGCCAATGGGTGAATGAGGGCTGTTGGAGTGAAGCGGTTCGCGGAGTCGGTGACGTGAGCGGTATACAGGACACTGCGGGGCACCGAATCTGAGGAATCTCATCTCTCATTGGAGCTGAGGAAACGAGTGGGAGTGGAATCACAGTAAGCTAGAATATCATCGCTGGCGTCTTTCTGATAATCTGTAGGTTTGTAGATCTGTAGATTTGTAGATCGTAGATTTGTAGATCGTAGGTTTGTAGATCGTAGGTTTGTAGATCGTAGGTTTGATCTGTAGGAAAGTGCGCGGGCAGCAAGGTGCATTCGCTTAAGCACCACAAGCCTCCGATGGACAGGCAGAAGTAGAATCAGAGTACACAGCCACAGCATGGGGGAATTGAATGCGGAGAATTGGTTTCAGCCTTGTTGTTGAATAATTGGATGTTAAAAATGAAATGTTACTTAATTTATGAGTATTAATATTATCACTGCCATATTAATTTATAATTGTTAATATAGACCTAATTTATAATTGTTAATATGGACCTTAGTTTATAATTGTAATATAGACCTAATTTATAATTGTAATATAGACCTAATTTATAATTATTAATATAGACCTAATTTATAATTGTAATATAGACCTAATTTATAATTATTAATATAGACCTTGGTTTATAATTGTTAATATAGACCTAATTTATAATTATTAATACAACAGACCTTAGTATATTCTGGACAGAATTCTGTGGAATCGGAGCTCTTCGGCAACACATTGGTGCCACAGACTACGGTTTCATAGTCTGCAATTTCACGGCGTTGGAATTGCGCTACGAGGATAAAGGAGATAGCCAAAGCCATATTTCCCTTGTGACTTTGGAGCCTTCAAGTCTACAGTGCTTACAATACCTTGAGTCTGCGCCTGCAGACTGGCAGTGTAGTAGTGTAGTAGTGTAGTAGTGTAGTAGTGTAGTAGTGTAGTAGTGTAGTAGTGTAGTAGTGTAGTAGTGTAGTAGTGTAGTAGTGTAGTAGTGTAGTAGTGTAGTAGTGTAGTAGTGTAGTAGTGTAGTAGTGTAGTAGTGTAGTAGTGTAGTAGTGTAGTAGTGTAGTAGTGTAGTAGTGTAGTAGTGTAGTAGTGTAGTAGTGTAGTAGTGTAGTAGTGTAGTAGTGTAGTAGTGTAGTAGTGTAGTAGTGTAGTAGTGTAGTAGTGTAGTAGTGTAGTAGTGTAGTAGTGTAGTAGTGTAGTAGTGTAGTAGTGTAGTAGTGTAGTAGTGTAGTAGTGTAGTAGTGTAGTAGTGTAGTAGTGTAGTAGTGTAGTAGTGTAGTAGTGTAGTAGTGTAGTAGTGTAGTAGTGTAGTAGTGTAGTAGTGTAGTAGTGTAGTAGTGTAGTAGTGTAGTAGTGTAGTAGTGTAGTAGTGTAGTAGTGTAGTAGTGTAGTAGTGTAGTAGTGTAGTAGTGTAGTAGTGTAGTAGTGTAGTAGTGTAGTAGTGTAGTAGTGTAGTAGTGTAGTAGTGTAGTAGTGTAGTAGTGTAGTAGTGTAGTAGTGTAGTAGTGTAGTAGTGTAGTAGTGTAGTAGTGTAGTAGTGTAGTAGTGTAGTAGTGTAGTAGTGTAGTAGTGTAGTAGTGTAGTAGTGTAGTAGTGTGAGTACTGTGAGTACTGTGAGTACTGTGAGTACTGTGAGTACTGTGAGTATAGTACTAATAGAGTTAGTACTGTGAGTACTAGTATGGTGGTACTGGTAGAGTAGTGACCCCGTACATCCACAGTAGTACTATATGATATTCCAGGACCACGACATTCAGACCAGGTATGAATCTTGACTTATTAGATGGAGGATTGACCTAGGCATCATGATGGCTAATCACTCATAGATCTATCACTCATTCGACACTGAACAACATATACATCAACACAACCATTGGCTTTTCTTTCATAATTGCTCTGACTGGTTTCAAACATGATAAGAATATGAAGATTTATGATACAATTTGATTGACCTGGTTATAATTGTTCATTAAATATAATCATTTTGGTTGACCTGGTTATAATTGTTCATTGAATATAATCATTTTGATTGACCTGGTTATAATTGTTCATTAAATATATAATCCTTGAAATTGTGTCTTGTAATTGATGATTCTTAATGAAGTATTCTGTATTTTTTATTGGACTATTTCTATATAATGTACTCCAACCTCTTCCTTTATTCTCTCTTTCCCTTCTTGCAAGCAATCCACCCGCAGCACTTTATTGTGGGCTCGCTATAGCTTTATCCCCGCACTTTTCTTCTGCACCCGCTCCAGCTGATGACTTTATTCTCCACCCGCTTCAAAATCGCTCAAGATGAAACGCGGTTTTTATTTGAAGTAGTAGTATACATCTAGCCGCAACATGATATTGAGGGTGGTTCTCAACCTTTTTCCATTACTTGATACATAAAAGTTTACAAATTAATTGGTACTTGAGTTTACAAATTAATTGGTACTTAAGTTTACAAATTAATTGGTACTTGAGTTTAAAAATTAATTGGTACTTAAGTTTACAAATTAATTGGTACTTGAGTTTACAAATTAATTGGCACTTAAGTTTACAAATTAATTGGTACTTGAGTTGTATAAATTGGTACTTAAGTTTGCAAATTATTAATGGAGGTACTTGAGTTTATTAATGGAGGCTTTATCCTCCTAATCATAACAAAGATGGTGCTGTTCAGCGAGGATAATCAATCCGTTATTTACGCTGTTACTACAGACATGCGATACTGGAGATCGTCTTTCACGATAGAGTTTTCCAAGCCACCAGCATTAAGGTAAAGCGCCACGGCATGGAGTCAAAGGGAGAATTGAGAGGGAGATGGAGGGAGATGGAGGGAGAGGGAGGACGCCGCGGCTTTCGCGGCCCACCGCCGTGCGCGTCGCCACCATGCCCAACTACAGCCCTCGCCTCTGGGCTTTGGCCTCCGCGGCCGTGGCTTTGGCCTCCTACGAGCTCTGGCTCATGTACCGCCGCAAGCGCGACGCCCTCTTGCGCCCCCGCACCAATGGCGTGGCCTCGCTCATTGGAAACACGCCCATGATCAAGATCCACTCGCTCTCCTCCCTCACCGGCTGCCACATCTACGCCAAGCTAGAGCTCATGAACCCCGCCGGCTCCGCAAAGGACCGCGTGGCCTTGGCCATCATCAGGGAAAACGAACGCATGGGCAACTTGCGTCCCCACCGTGGCGATGTCATATACGAGGGCACGTCGGGCTCCACGGGCATCTCCTTCACGGTCTTGGCCAACGCGCTCGGCTACACCGCCCACATCTGTCTACCCTCCGATACCTCGCCCGAGAAGCTCCAGCTTCTAGAGTCGTTGGGCGCGGAGCTCGAGCCCGTGCGCCCGGCGTCCATCGTCAACCCCGAGCAGTACACCAATGTGGCCAGGGAGGGCGCCAGACGCGTGAATCTGGATCCCCACGACCCGCGGAAGGCGGTGTTTGCCGACCAGTTCGAGAACGACTTCAATTGGCGTGTGCACTACGCGACTACTGGCCCCGAGATCTACTCTCAGGCTGACAATGCTCTAGATTTCTTCGTCACTGGCTCGGGCACCGGCGGAACCATAGCGGGCGTTTCCAAGTACCTCAAGTCCAAAGACAAGAGCGTGAGGGTGGTTTTGGCCGATCCCCAGGGGTCTGGTCTTGCCAATAGAGTCAAGTATGGCGTCATGTATGACTCCGTCGAGCAGGAGGGCAAGCGCAGACGCCACCAGGTTGACACCTTGGTGGAGGGCATAGGCTTGAACAGGCTCACGTGGAACTTCTCTCAGGGCGAGAAGTACATCGATGAAGCAGTCAGAGTCTCGGACGACCAGGCACTCAAGATGGCCAAGTTTCTCTGTGTCAACGACGGTCTCTTCTGGGGTCTGTCTGCCGCTGTCAACTGTGTAGCGGCTGTGACCACCGCCTTGAAACACGGGCCCGGGAAGAAGATTGTTGTCATTGCCTGTGACTCCGGCGATCGCCATCTCCTGAAGTTCTGGAAAGCTGCGGCGCAGGTGCCGCATGACATCTCCCTTTCGGACATTGTCTCGAACCCATGAATGTGCTTCTGACACTTGTGTATCTGCTTATGATACTTGTGTATACGTGTGTATCTGCTTATGACACTTGTATCTTAGAGCAATGCTCTTACACTCCAGCTCGTTAATGGCCCCGCCGCGACAACATGGCCTTCTTTTCTCGGTACAACTTGACGGAGCTCAAGAACGACGCGCTGATCCCCATCCAGATCTGCAAAGTGTCAAAAGGTAATGCCGTATTGAAAACTGTGTAGGAATTGAAAACAATGTCAGAGATGGTCTTGTATATGTCCAACTTGGCATTGGTTATGTCGAATTGGATCTCGTTGAGCGCCTGGCTATCGTTGTCGTCGTCAGCCGTGGCGGACTGTAGGGCATTCCCTCCGAGGACCTGCCGCGAGAGCGTGCGGGACCGCTTCTTGACTTGGATCAGGATCCTGGTGTCCATTTCCTGAAGCGATAGCCTCTGCAACTTGCTATAGGCGTTGTATAGGGCAAGCCAGGAATCGCAGTACCACGCGTACGACTCATGTCGGCTTGAGATGGACTTCCACGTCTTGTTCTTCAAAAACTTGAGTTTGTAGAGCAACTGCGACTCGTCGTTGATGTTGTAGTAGAGCCCGATCAACTCGCCCAAGTTGCCCTTGCTGAACAACTTGTCGTTGATCCTCCAGGCACTGCTCCTCTCGTCCTTATACAAGTTCAGGCGAACCTGGCGCAAAAGGCCCCGCACACGGAACGGAGACTTTCCAAACCGCAACAACTGCCGAAACAACCCCAACGCAGGCACCAATCCGGCAAGCCGCGAGGCGAATACCGAGCACGTCAAAACGACCAACACACGGGCAAACGCGCGCGGGCTTCGAATGAAGTTGAGAATGAGATCGACGATCTTGTCGTTGCTGGCGTAGGTTCTGCTGATGATGTTGATATTGACGAGGTCGTCGCTGAAGTAGTGTTGCGTTTTGCGCGAGTGGTGGAGCAAGAGACGCAACGAGTACTGGCCAAACTTGGCCAACTTGTCTTTTCCTGTGACGTCGTTCAACATTGCCCAGAGCACGTCTGCCGTGTGCACGTGGCCGGCGTTTTTGAGTCCGGCGTTTTTGAGTCCGGGGTTTTCTTTCACAGACTCCTCGGCATCCGGGCCCACGCCACGGAAATACCCCTGTTTTCCTGGCGTTGTGAACACCCCCCTGGCCGGCACTCGCGACGGCGTATTCTCGAGCACCTGGGATAACGAGCCACTCATTTTCGGGTCTGCCGACGACTCGGCCGCCTGGTCTTCGAGAATGTAGGGTCTTCGCAACTCGGACACTTCCTCGGCCCACTCGGAGGAAGAATGCAACGGCGACTGTGTGAAGCGCTTGGAGAAGAACGGATGGGGAAGCAGGGTGGGGCCGGGCGAATCTGTGGCTGGACGGGCGGTATCGATGGCTTGTTTCTGCGGCTGCGAAGGATCCATGACCCCAAGTGAAACGGTGGCGGTGGTATCTGCAGAACGGGCCCTAGCAATTGCTCAATCCGGCGTGGATTAGTGTGGTGTATGACGCTGCCTGCAGTGGCGGGTGTTTTTCGATACCTGCGAGAGGACGGGGCGGCTGTATGCAGGCGGTGCAACGTTGCAGCGAAGGACTTGGGCTGCCGGGGTGCAAATTACTGAGTGTCCAATAAATAGTCTAGTCTTGTAGCACGCATTCGCCAGCGAACCGCGGGTGTTACGGCGTGGCTTGCAGCCCGTTGGGGCCCATCATGAACGCGCCCACGCTGCCCAAGTAGCCCTCGTGCCGGAGGAAGTAGCTCTGCATCTCTCCCTTGGACCAGAAATTCAGCGCGTAGCTCAACGTGTGGATCGTCTGCATGTGCCCCGAGATGTAGCTGCCCCCAAAGTAGATTCGCTTGAGGTCGAACCGCACCGCCTGCAAGTATGCAATCTGTCCGATGTTGTTCGACACCAGGTAAAGCAACGACCGCGCAATGTCCTCCTGCCTGAAGTGGGCGAGCTTCTCGGCGGTGGCCATTTTGCCGCCGTTCTTCTGGTGTTGCTGGTTGAACCGTAGCTTTTTGAACACCTTGGCAAACGACGATGCAATATGGTTGGACTTGAGCCCAATCTTGTTGTAGCTGCTGCCGTAGATGTCCCCCACAAGCAAGTCGATGTTCTCGTTGTCGCCCTTCTGCGCCATCTCTAGCATTTCATTGTAGTCCTTTGCGTCCGTCAAGAGCAGTAGAAGGCCCCAGAGAGTACCGCCGCCGAGCGAGGAGCCGCCGATGCGCTCGAAGCCCTCAGGCCCGGGGCCCGTGACTTTGATCATGGACACGCCCGAGCCGATATTCACGAGCAAATACGGATAGATGCTGGCGTCGTTGCGGGGGCTGGCGTTGAAGCAGATGTTGCCCTTTTCTAGGTCGTAGGAGAAGATCTCGTTGGGGATCTTGGTGATGAGCCAGTCCAAGCCCTTGATGAGGCACTCCATCTCGTCCTTCTTGACGATTTGCATGGGCAAACTGTTCTTCTTGAACGCTGACGTCATCAACTTGTTGTACTTGTGAGCTCCGCCGCCGGTGGAGACAATGTGCACGATGGGCGGCGAGTTCTCCGAGCTGATGCTCTCACGCACGAGTCGAACCATGAACACCAACGCCTCGGACTCGAACGTGGCCGTTTGGAAGTCCCGAAAATGCAATTTGCCGCCGCTCTCGCGCCCGGAGCTCGACGGCGTGAAGTATACCAATTTGGTGAGCGTGCCGCCGATGTCCACGGAGATGTGGATGACCTCGGAGGTGTGCTTTGGGAGAGAGATGTGGGAGTTTTTGGCGTCCTTCAGGCCGTCGCTTAGGGACACGAAGCTGGCTTCCTCTTCCTCGGATTCTGACGAGTTGTCCGAGGAGACTGGCGACGGCGTGGATACCAGCGAGATATTTCCACGGATTAGGTGGTCGTTTCCGATGTAGGCGCCGGAGCAGTCGATACGGATGGTGCCCGCCGGGATTTTGCGCAAGTCAATCTGGAGCTTTTCTTTTTTCATTTGGACAGGGCTGGTGTTAACTGGAGAGTTGTTGGCGGAGTTGTTTCGACTGGAGTTTCAGACTGGAGTTTCAGACTGGAGTTTCAGACTGGAGTTTCAGACTGGAGTTTCAGACTGGAGTTTCAGACTGGAGTTTCAGACTGGAGTTTCAGACTGGAGTTTCAAACTGGAGTTTCAGACTGGAGTTTCACACTGGAGTTTCACACTGGAGTTTCAAACTGGAGTTTCACACTGGAGTTTCACACTGGAGTTTCACACTGGAGTTTCAAACTGGAGTTTCAAACTGGAGTTTCAGACTGGAGTTTCAAACTGGAGTTTCGACTGGAGTTTCAGACTGGAGTTTCAGACTGGAGTTTCAGACTGGAGTTTCAGACTGGAGTTTCAGACTGGAGTTTCAAACTGGAGTTTCAGACTGGAGTTTCAGACTGGAGTTTCAGACTGGAGTTTCAGACTGGAGTTTCAAACTGGAGTTTCAGACTGGAGTTTCAGACTGGCGACAATGCCTTCGAGGCGGGCTGTGAATGAGTGTAGGCCGTGCGGAGGTTCTGCGTTAGAACTCTGTTGGACTGGAAACTGCTGTACTGGAACGTATGGTCAGTACTTTTCAGTGTGTGCACACAAGTTTTGTTGGGGCTACGCGCGCTACCGTATGGCATCGTGCGAAAATGTCAGGCATAATTCGCGGCGCCCGATTCCGATCCGATACAATTCCGTCAGCCTTGGATGTGGTTCCACAATGACGGAAAATGGTTCGTCTGAATGACCATTGATCTCTGTAGTGACCGTACTGCACATAGCACAGACCACAGACCACATAGCACAGACCACAGACCACAGACCACAGACCACAGACCACAGACCACAGACCACAGACCACAGACCGTAATGACCACAGACCACAGACCATAGAGTAGTTGGTCCCATTAGTACCATCTATCCTGTTCCGGCACCCATAACAGGGTCAAGTATCTCATGACATGCGCCCCATTGGTTTCCTATCCATTGTACTGCATGGTGCTTTCACGACTGTTGCATGACTTACGACTGAATCGCTTTGTCTGCATTAACCACGCTGTCTGCATTAACCACGCTGTCTGAAATGACCGGCGCGTCTGCATTAACCACACTGTCTCCATTGACCGGCACTGCCTGATTTAACCGTCGCGTCTGATTTAACCGTCGCGTCTGATTTAACCACGCTGTCTGAAATGACCGGCGCGTCTCCATTGACCGACGCTGTCTGCACCCGAAAACAAAGCGATTGTTCAAGAGCACGGGTCAACTCATCAGAAGTGGGCATTTTCCTATCTATGCCATTCTCGCGGCATATTTTCTCGTAGCAGGCCACTATAGTCTGGAGATTTTGCCGTGACGAATCCTTGCCGGTAGTCATTTCAACCACATAGTCAAACTGGCTATCGTACGCCTGAGTCTTGTCGAGATTGACAAAATTCTTAGCAAAAGAGTTAAGGATCATCTTGGACTTGCCCTTGTCACTCTCGCCCTTGATCTGTGGATGGTTGTCGCCGCGGCCCATGATCCGCTCCCATGACGTGCTGTAAACGTCTCGCACCTTGGCCGCTAGCGGCACAAATAATACCGCCACGAGAAGCACGCCTTTGTTTTGAAATTCGCTAACAATTTCTTTGCGGTGCATGGGAAGATGGTTGTTGCGGTCCAAAAGGATGCCTTCCACGGATCCGTCGCCCAAGGCGGCGTGTACCTTGTCATAGAAGTCTCTTTTGTTGGCGCAGCTGTCGTTTTCAATGTACCGGAAATGGGGAAACACCGAGTGAAGCGCTCTGAAGACGGTGGACTTGCCGCAGCCCACAATGGAGATGGGCACAAACACTACTTTCATTGCCTCCGTTGATGCCCTCTCGAACGCGAGATACGCCCGGACGCGGGCGCCGATCACGTGACCAGCTGCTTTTTCGGCTTGGTTCTAGTACCGTAGTATTCTAGGCTTGTCCGTTTCTGGCCGAGTGTGGGCTTGTGAATTGTCTTGGGAGACTTCGATTTGCTCGGATGTTTGAATACTTCAGAATGTGAATCTGTAGTTTGTCGAGACGTGGGGGCTTGTCCACCGGGATCAGAAACGACGGGGATCAGAAACGACGGGGATCAGAAACGACGGGGATCAGAAACGACGGGGATCAGAAACGACGGGGATCAGAAACAACGGGGATCAGAAACGACGTGGTTTGGGGTCAGAATATTGAGTCGGTTGATCTCGAAAGATCTTTCAATTCAATTAAACTTGATAAATGCACGCTGGTCTTCAAGCTCATGCTCCCATTTAACCATTGTAATGGACTCGTCGCCTGCACCTTTTCTCCCATGCAAGTGCTCAAGATACACGTTGGACATCATGGGTTTGATCTGCGGAGAGACTGTACCAATGGTGATGTGGAGGTGCTTGTTGGTATGCGGAAGGCTGGCGGATCTCTCTATCCACTGGCTTTGGACTTTCTGCGAGTAGCCTTCATTGGAAACATCGAGAGCTATCAATTGATCTTTCACCACCATCACCCCGTTTATCTTGATTTTGCAAAGTATGTCCACCGGTACCTGTTGCAGACGAGAAGCGGTTTTTCGGACGGCATTCTTGCTGAAGATGCGGCCCAAATCTTCCCAACTCTGCTTGTTAGCGTTCACCTTCGAGCTGCTGTTGTGAGCAAGTGTCACGTGAAATTGACTCTGGACTCGATTCTGAGCCTTGAGCTTTTGCCATGTAGCATCGTGTTCTAGCAAATGGTCTAGATCAGAGACGACTTGATCCTTGGAGATGGAAACTCCGTAGTACTCCACCTTCCGCTGCTCTGGGGCAATCTTCTTCTTTACTCGAGGAACGTATCCGCGAGCAGTTTCGTAGGATTGTCTCCACATTTCCTCGCTCAAGCCCTTGATCTCCAAGTCTTTGAATGCGTTGACAAGCTCGGCGTAAACTATCTTTGCATTTTCCAAGGACGATTCCATCTGGTCGACGTCGAGATTGATCACGAGCGCAAAATTGCTGTCAGATTTCGAGAGATGCTCGCCTTTGATCACCCTGGGGAGGACGTCGCCCTCGCCGTTTTTCAAGGCTGGCGGCTGAAAGCCGTGGCAGACGTCTTCCATGAATGAGAGTGCATGTTTGGGATTGGACAAAGCCTGAATCGACTGGTGGCCGTCGCCACGGCTCACGAGCCGTTGATGGAGAATCTTTTTTGTGTTCTCGGAAGGCCCGGACGCAAGGAAGTTCACGCCGATGAATTTGACCTCAACGTCCGGCAGAAGACACAGGCCTCTGTTCTCGTAGATCTTTCTGAAGAAGTCTGCCCTGTATCTCTCGCGGTAGTTCATTCTGTCCGCAAAGCACAATTGCTTGGAGTCCAATGTGGACAAGACTTCGTTGATGAACAAGTTCCCCTTGGTGAAGTCGTCATTTTCAAGATGCACCCAGTCAGCGTTCAAGCCGGCCAAAGTCCGACACACAGTGGTTTTGCCACACGCAGGCGCAGCCATGGTCACAACACAGTAAACGGTCCTCGTGTCGTGCACCAAGCTGTCGAGCTTATTGGAGAGCGTTTCACTCCCATCGAGCTCGAGAGCCCTGGCGCCCTCGGAATCAGCGAGTCCGAGATGACGCAAGAACAATTTCCTCATTTTGATCACTCCATGGTTGCGGTCGTATTCGCTCTGCGCCTCGGGGTGCTCGGAGAAGTAGTCTTTCACGAACGACAAATAGGCAAGCGTGATTCTCTGGTGCTGCAGCAACAGCGCTATCACTTCCCGCACGGTTTTGGTGGCGTAGCGCTCGGAGTAGACGCGGTTTGTGGCCTCCCTCCACTGGCGGTACAACAAATAAGGCTGTTCGAACTTGTACTTGAAGAAAAAGTCGGTGTTTTGGCGCTTGCACCGCACCACAAAGCCCTCGATTTCTCTTCCCTTGTACATGCCCGACTGCGCCGTCTTGTTGAGGTGCTCCATGAGGGAGTCGAAGGTGTCGAAATGTAATTGGTCCACGTTTTTGAAGCCCCACTCGGAGCCAAACGCAGCCACGTGATCCGGCGAAGCGGTTTCGAGCGCGATGGTGTTTTTGTTGATCCCGTGCAAGTAGAGCCCGGCTTTTTCGGGCGGGTACTCGAGAACGTGCTCCTCGAACGCATCGTCACATAGTTCGGCTACGGCCGTGGCGTTCATGCGATATAGAGCTCGGGCGAGGTCGTGCGTGGATTTCCCGATTCGCCTCAACTGCCGCTCGATTTCCTCATAGCCCCGCATGTAGTGGCTGACCTTGCTGGCGTCGGGAGTGTAGTCTCCGGTGACGTTCTTGGAGCACACCACCAACGTGGCATCTGCGAGGCCCGCGAAAAAAATAATGCAGCCATTTTCCTTGGTGGAGGCGTTGAAGGGGCCCGTGCATTCGGCCCTCAAACGGGACTCGCCAAGGGAGGGGAACTCGCCCACATTGAAGAACTTATCATAGCCCCTTGCGACGATCGCTTGGGAGCTGGTGAAAAGGCCACGTGCGTGGCAGGGGAGATCGGTTTTTTCAGGGGTGAGCTCGAACTCGGGGAACTTCCAGCTGTGCACAATCAACGGGCCGTTGGAGGTGGAGAGGGAGAAGTCGCTCCGGGTGACTTTGCGCCTGGGGCGGGGGGCGTTTTGGCCGTTTTGGGATGCGCCCAATTTGTCGCCGCTCGGGCTGGTGTTGGACATCTCATCGAGCCGGCTGATGAGCTCGGAGAACGTCTGCGCCATTGTGGTGCCGGAGGTATTTGGCGGTGGTAATAGCGTGCGGCGTAGAGCGGGCACGTGATAATCACGTGACCACTAAAATAATCACGTGACAGTCACGTGATGAACAACATGTGACAATCATGTGATTATCACGTGATTGTCCGTGGCTATCACGTGACCAGACGGCTGCCACGTGCGCTTGGCTGTGCCCGGCGGCCCGGTGCCGCGAGCCGCTCGTCCGGCGACGGCGCCGTGCATCCGCCCACTGCAGCCGCTGGCTACACCCCCTAGTTCGGTGGCAAGACCACTGGGGGGCCGTGGCGTTATATGCAGGCGCCCGGCCGCGTTCCCGTGCAAGAGTACACCAAGAGCGGACTCCCATTAGCCAGAGACCCGCCGAAACGAGTGGCCAGCAGCGGAACGCCGAACCCCGAAACATTTTGTGCCCTAGCTGCGTCAGCATCCACGCAGGTCTGTTGAAATTTGTGAGTTTCCACCGTTCCACCACCTATTTATATTCGATTATCGATTACATTGATTATATTGATTATATTGATTATATACCATTATATTCGATTATCGATTATATTCCATATATTCCATATATTCCATATATTCCACATATTCCATATATTCCATATATCCCCCATGTCGTCCGTGGACGTCGACGAAGCAGACGTGGCGGTTCTAACGCAGAATCTCGCCCGGTCCAAAGAGCTATTCTCGGATATCGGCAACTCGCTAGGAATCATCACCTCCAAAACTTCCACCGCTTCCAAAAGCATCAAACCCGTTTTTGCCGAAATCAATGCTTTGAACGCCAAAAAAGCGTCCGTCGAGGAGGCGCTCCTGCTCCTCAAAAACGTGTCCAGATACTCGCTGCAGGCTGCTCAGTACCAGAGCATTCTCGCCACCCCCATTGAGCACGCCGGCTTGGCCCGGTATTTGGGGGCCTTGGAGGCGTCCATGGCGCTTCTCCGCGAGATGAAGCTGAATATCCGCGATTTCGACGGCGTGGTGATCAATTTCGCCAACACCGTGGACAAGGCCGAGTTGGGCGTGATGCAGCACTTTGCCAAACTTCTAGCGCAGGTCGATTTCGACAGCGGAACCGTCGTCAAGCTAGCAGACATCACGGCGGTGCTCTCGTTCTACTCGCAGCAAAGGAACTTGAGAAGCGCCCACGACGCCATTGAAAAGGCTTACGCCAGGCTCTTCTCGCAGAGGTTGGCGCCGTTGGAGGCCGCCAGTACCTTGAAACGAAAGCAGCCCAACGTGCCGTACGAGAAGGGAACCAGTGGGCTTTCTGTGCTCACAGCAGAGCTACTCAAGTGCTGCTCGGGGCTCCGCACTGCATGCGACCAACTCCAGGTGCTGGGGTCTGCGGTGTTCAAAAACGTCGTTTCCGGGTACATGGAGACCCGGTTCTGCACGATTGTTGCATCGTACAGCGCGTACGTGGACGGCAACGGCTTGGGCGGCCACGATGCGCTTTTTCTCGAAGTGTTGGACCAGCTCAAGTTCTTGGACGACAGTCTCCAGGAAAGCGACCTTGCCATGCTGAGCTTCCCTGCGGCCAACGAGGCGTACGTGGCGTTTGTGGACAAGTGCCAGGGGTTGCTCACGGAGTGGGTCAAGTACGTGGACACGCGGGTGTCGCAGATCGAGCGGTTCAACGAACATAGCATACCGGAGGTGGTGGTGGAGGTGATCTCCAAGATCCGGAAGGTCAGCGAGTACGGCTCGCTATACTCGCTTTTGGAAGGCAAGAAGCTAGGAAGCTGGCTAGATGTGAAGCCGCCGCTCCGATTCATCTTGGTGTACACGTCGGTTGTGCCGGGCGCCGAGGCGCAATCACCGGACGCCACGACGTTTTTGGTGTCGTCGTTTTTGCTGGACTTGATTGACGAGTTGATGATCAATGTGGAAATCAGCTTGAAGGAGCAGTCGGGCGAGTCTGGGTTGAGGAAACTGTCGCAAGGGTTCATGTTGGTGAAGAACCTCGTGATGATCGAGACCATTGTCAACCGGCTGGAGTCGCTCTACGCGAAATTGGGGCCGATTGGCATGGAGCGGCTCCAGCGCTTGAAAAACCGCTTCCTCAAGGTGTTTTTGGACGACTGGAACTACGCGTCGTACATCATTATACGAGACATGACGCAGATCACCACCACTAATGCCATGCACGGTGGCGTGAACAGCGCCAAAGAGAAGGAGCAGATCAAGGAGCTCTTCAAGAACTTCAACGAGTCGTTCGAGGAGGCTCTCAAGCAGTACGAGCGGTTCAACATCCAGGAGAAAGACTTGAAGGCGTACTTGGCCAGCGAGATCAAGAAGTTGATTCTCAATGCGTACAACAAACTATACGACAAGTACGGAGCCGGCGCCTTTACAAAGAACAGGGCCAAGTATATCAAGTACGACAAGGGCCTGTTTGAGAGATTGTTGAACGACAGGCTATGATGCAGGTGCACGGGCTGAAGCGAATGATGCCAGACACTGAGCGCGCATGTCGGAACGGAATCCGAGCCACCTGCGTGCACGACATCACCGACGGACGAAGTGCGAAATGCCCCGTCTCGAAACACTTGGCACCTCAAAATGCCTGCGCCGGCATCAAAATGGCTGCGCCGGCATCAAAATGGCTGCGCAGGCTTCCTGATTGGCTGCGCCGGCGTCCGGATTGGCTGCGCCGGCGTCCGGATTGTCGGCATCGGTGTCCACATTGTCGGCACCGGCGTCCACATTGTCGGCACCGGCCTCAAAATGGCTGCGCAGGCGTCCTGATTGTGGGAACAGCGGCCAGACGGTCGAAACACGGTTGGAACACGGTCGAAACACGGGCGGAACAGCGGAACAGCGGCACAGCCAGCGGAGGCTGGCATTGTGGCACGTCGTGGTCATAACCATGCGGCGTGCGCGGGGTGACGTCGTGGCGACATTGACACCTCTGGTTCAGCCAGGCCAGCAACGGGGCGCGGAAAAGGATCAAGAAAAACTTAAGCGCGCATGCCGTAAAACAACGTTTTACACGCGAGCAGTTACGGAGATTTCGGAGTCGGCCCAAAGCTCGTGTGCCCAGAATCGTCAACTTGCGGAAGCCGCACGCACACAGCGTTGCTCCCTCCCTGCGATACGCTGGTCGGTGTCGGTCCCACATGTCCGCCGCACAGATGTGCAAGCCGCTCCAAGCCGCTTTGTAGAAAATCAACTCTGAACAAAAGTATTTCTCCCCATAGCCGACGATAGGGGCTATGCTATTGTATGCGAGATAGGAAATTCCTTGTTATGATGCAAGAGCACGTAGGGGTCAAGGATTTTCTGTACATGGCGAATGGCGAAATTTGTCTTGGCATTTTGCGCTTGACGTTTGACACCTCCCTAAAAGTCTTGGCATTTTGCGCCTCGCTCCGAGCAAACGCCATTGCACCACCACGCCACTTTTCCGGGTGCTTGTACCACGGCGGGAAAGCGCCAGCTCCGTAGAGTCCACGACACGGGCCACGAAAGTCGAACAGCGGAGCCCGGGCCCCCGCTGGTGGTCGCCGTTTTGACGTTTCATGCACGGCAGCTAAATCTGCATGCACGAGTTACGCTGCGCGTGTCTCAATGAGCCAAGAAAGCGTCCCGTAACTAGTCACCCACGCCACGCCACCATGGCTATATAAGCCGCACGGCCCCGGGGTCGCTGTGGCCACTTTGCAACTTTATAGTGCAGCGTTTTCCGTCCCAGCATTTTCCATAGATATCCGTCATAGCCTGCACCTCTTTGCAATGAACAAGAACATCTCGCTTCCTCCCATATCCGACATATTCCAAACCGAGGTCACAGACCCATTCAGCCCCCGGCCCCGGCTCCCGCACGCCAGCCCATATTATAGCTATGACTACTCGCAGGCGCACATGATGGCGCCGCGTGGTGGCATGTACGCCTGGAAGCATGACGGGCCGCCTGCACCCATCCATAGCCTTCTACAACCCAAACATAAGGTTGTAGGCATGGCGTCACACCACAGCGGCAGTGCGCGCAGCCTGTTCTGCAACGACTCTCGCAGTTTCGACTCTCGCAGTTTCGACTCTCGCAGTTTCGACTCTCGCAGTTGCGACTCTCGCAGTTTCGACTCTCGCAGTTGCGACTCTCGCAGTTTCGACTCCCGAAATTTGGACTCCCGCAGTTTCGACTCCCGAAATTTGGACTCCCGCAGTTTCGACTCCCGAAATTTGGACTCTCGCAGTTTCGACTCCCGAAATTTGGACTCCCGCAGTTTCGACTCCCGCAGTTTCGACTCCTGTTTCGACTCCCGCAGTTTCGACTCCCCCAGCTTCTCGAACAAATCCGGAAGCCACTCTAATACTTCTGCAAGCTTCTCCAATGACTCGAACGGAACCTTCTCCAGCGAACACAGCACGCCGCGTGCCGCGTCACCTAACATGGCGCCTCTGCAGATCACGTCGACGACGCGAGCAAAGACTCGTAACAACCTTCCCAAGGAGACCACGTACATTCTCCTTAATTGGTTGAACGAGCATTTGAGTCATCCATACCCCAACTCATTCGAAAAGACTCAGTTGATGGTCTCGACAGGTTTGAACCAGCAACAATTGAGCAACTGGTTCATCAATGCCCGGCGCAGAAAAATCAAGAACTTGAGACACCACCAGTCTGAGAAAACGTCCCTGTGAGCTGTCGCTTTGTATAGATTATAATAGCACTTGGCCGCACTTGGCTGCCTCGTAGAAGAAGATGTGGCGGGAGAAGATATGGCAGGATAAGATGTGGCAGGAGTAAATGTGGCGGGAGAAGCCAATTGCCAGAGTTGTGAGATTTGCCGGGAATGCTGCAAACATCTGACGCGCTGAATTGGTGGCAATACCCGCTGCTGGCTGGGAAACCCGTGCATCCTGGTTTCGCGATAACGCGGGGTGTTTAGCCGCGGTGCATGGATCGGCTTTTCTTGTCGCATTGCTTGGCACATGACACATTTCGTCTTCTGCACCTTGGGTGTCACGATTTACGAATAGGGCTTAGGGATATTGCGCATGCGCATAACCACCGCGGTGGTCACGTGACGGCCTTTGCCGCGCCTTGCTGTGCGCTTGTTTGCGGGTGCTGGGGCGTGGTCCTGCGATTGCTGTGTCGGGTGTGATGGGCTCGTGCCGGGTGTATTGATGCCGGGTGTATTAATGTATGTCGGGTGTACGGATGTATTGATGTGTCGGGTGTACGGGTGCATCGATATATGTCGGGTGTACAGGTGTATTGATATATGTCGGGTGTACAGGTGTACGGTGTTAGCTACTGCCGCGTTTGCACCTCGCGTGTACTCCGCCAGCATGTCCACCCTTTCCGACGCCTTGGTGGCCGTGTCCGAAACCATCCTTGCCAAAGTCGGCAGCCTCTCGTCTGCCGAGTTCATCAAAAGCGGAAGAAAATACCGCTTCGTCAAGTCTTCTTTCCTCAGGGTTCGGGACGAGGACAAGCACCTCGTGATAAACCCCGCCAAAATTAGCGACCACGTCGCCACACTGCTGGCGTACTCCATCATCAAATCAATCGACCCCAATCTCTTCTCCGACTTCCCCGATTTGTGTCTTGCCATTGTTGGCGTCGCCCGCCGTTTGGAGGAAAACGAGTGGTACGAAAATGAAACCTCGTCCGTGGTGGCTGTCAATGAACAAAACGAAATCTCCGACGCAGAGGTCATTGAGCAGGCGCGTGATTTCGCCGCCAAAGTGACCCAGGAGCATGTGGTGCAAGGATGCAACTTGCTCTACTGTGCCAAGCTCAACTTCCTCCACACGGACCACCACGTAGGCACCACCTTTGAGGGAATATACTTGCGCAAGTACGTGGAGGAGTACTATGGCGCAGAGGCATTGGAGCTGCCGGGGGTGTTGGCAGCGATCAAGAGCTTCACTCACTGGGGCAATGTGCGGTATCTCCTCCACAAGTTGGGGGTGCCCAACGTGAAGGTTGACGAGCGGCTTGCAGCCAAGTTTGCCGCATTTCCCGAGCCGGCGGCCGAGCTCAAGGCCTTTGTTTTCGAGCGCTACCCCTCGGGCACGTCCAAGTACTCCATGATTGGTAATGCCATAGATGTGATTGCCGGCTCGAAGTACGCCAAGGTGATTCCATACCCACAGGATGCAAACTTCGACGTGCAATGGCTCTTTGACTTATGCGACGATATTGAGCGGGATCCCATTCGCTACCATCTCCGGTGCAATGTGAAGGAACTCTCCGAGCATCCGGTCAACTTGAACGACTTGTCACTGGCCAACCTGGCCAGGCTCGACGCTTTGCTTCTGGCCACGAGTCTTATTTTCAACACCATTCTTTCTGCCGAAAGTGCCAACTTTCCGAGCAACCGATTGCCTGCTTTTTCCGATGAGCTAATAGCGAAGAACGAGGACTACTTCAAGAAGTTGGTAGAGACGCAAAACTCCATTGAAGAGTACGAGCTGAAGGGCTGGAATGAGGAGGATATCATTCTTCGCTTGTCCAATAGCAAGGTGCCAAATTTCGCAGATCAAATCGAGTTGCTTCGCCAACGCTACGACTGACGCGTTCGCTTATTGTGATGAGATAAACGTACGTAGCATTGCGTGCATCGTTTAAACGGACCGCATATTTAACTCATTGAAACCTCTGGTTAGGGCCCCACATCTTGTATGACCCCGGGGCTTACTCGTCCAATCAGTCCACTATAATGGCCCCGTCTTGGCTGCTGGCCAGTGCTGATTCAAACTTGGATGCTATATCCTTGACACTGGATTTCCTCTCCAACCCTGGTGCAAATTGGGGTTTCACAAAGTCCGAGTCTCTGGACTCGTTGTAGATGACCTCCTTTCTTGGTGGTCTGCTGGAAATAATGTTTCTGTTAGAGTTGCTTTTTTCCAACAACATGCCGACTTTCTTTTTATTTGGCGAGGTGGATCGCTTAAGAGTCCCCGAAGATGACAAGCTTTCAGATTTGGAAGGTGACGAGCTTCTAGACTTCGAAATGGGAGAAGAGGGAACCTCTGGCAAACGCTCATCCTTATCCGTCTCTCGTTCGGCACTTTTGTCGTCCTTGCTATCATATATCGCCTTTTTCATCTTGCTCTCCAACCGGCTTTTCGACTTGTTTAATCCCACGCTTGTCGTGGAATTGCTTCCCAGTGCCTCTCCTGGAGTCTGCGATCTGGAATTGCTTCTCAGTGCCTCTCCTGGCGCCTGCGATCTGGAATTGTTTCTAGACGGCTTCTTGGAGACCCTTCTTCTCAACTCACCGAAAATAGTCTCTTTGTGGGTGAACAAGTCTGCAATGAAACTCTGCTGCAAGATCTCCATGGCCACGCTCAACGAATGTGCATTCTTGCCTTCTGAATCAACGTAATTGCTTTTGGGCCTCAAGACTAATGCTCCGAATTCACGACAGAGCCGGGAGCTCAACGAGTTGCTCAAGTCTGCATTTTTCGAGCTGATGATCTGAATTAACCGGGTCAAATGGGTGAGGATTGCATCTAGGGTTGCCAAATTGCAGACTGGAAGCTCAAGCAAGGTGTTTTGCAACCCGTTTATTCTTGATTTGTCTGCAGTGCCATCGCTGGATTCGGCTGGGTATGTTTGGTATAATGTTTTGATCAAGTCAAAGTAGGTGTGAGGCACGATGGAATCTGGCAATTCCATGAAGTAGAGCTTGAGAGCATTAGCAACAATCTTTGGCTCACTATCCTTGAATATCGCCTGCATCTCGGCACTGCTAGTCAACTCATTCAATTGTAGTCTCAACTGATGGATTTTGGAAAGATGCACCGGGGCTGTCCACAACTCCACCCGCTCTTCGTCATCAGCCAACTCGGGGTAAACCGAGTCTAAATACGACAAGGCTGATTGGACAATGATCGGGACGGGGCGCCTGTCCAATCTGGACTTCACATTGAGGTCGACGCCAAAAGTCTGCTTGATGTTAGAGTTGTAGTAGTTATCGTAGAGGGTCACATGAGGGTGGAATTTTCCGGTTGCGTAGTTCTCGATCAAGAACTTCAAGTCTCCAACGGGATTGATGGTCTCTTCGATAACAAGAAGCTCATCACAAGAATGCTTCAAAATAGCAATTTTGTTGGAAAACGCAGCGATGAAGTCGAAAGTCACTTTCTTGATCGCTTTCAAGCGGTCTAATTCACATTTCTGCATGAAGGTCAAGTGATCCATGACAGTTTCTTCAAACTCACAGCGGATCAAGTCCAAGGTTTTTGTTGTCTCGAAGTATTGGGTATCTAGCGATGAAACGTCCTTCACCAACTTCGAATACTGCGATTTGTCAGAGTAATCCACAGAATTCACACCGATTGCTTGCTTCATATCCTCCAAGTAGGTTGAAAATTGGTAGCTTCTGCTTCCCAGAGCAGCAATGGGGTCGTAATTGGCATTTTGGGCAGATTTGCTCAAGTCAAATTCCGAAATCTGGGTAATTTCAAATACGACAGGTTTCCACTGGTACAAGAACTGCGACGAGTTGATGAAGTTTTTAGTGCCACTCATGGTACCAATCAACTTGATGAAACCATTTCTGACAAAGTCTTGGCCTAGCGCCTCTGCGTTTGCAATGTTACGTTCCAATTCAGGTAAGTTGTCCAAAAGCCACTGCGTGATAGAGCTTCCTGAAGAAACGTTGTGGTACGTGCCCAAGATGGGCACCTTATGCGATTTCAATTCAATGTGGGTCAAGATCTGCGAGAGCAACTCTCTGGTCATTTTGGCGGTATAAGCTTTGCCTCCAATCTCGTACGCTGGAGTGTCGTTGTCATCGTCTTTCAGGATAGAGTCATCGGCCAGGGCTTCTGGAGAGACCTCCGCAAGCAGACTGTCGTGCTCGTTTAATTCGTCCTCGGAGTACTTGGACTTGAATTCCTCCACCATGCGGCACTTGTTGAAGTACTTTTTCAGCAACTTCTCCAATGCAGCCTTAGCGCTCAAGTAGCTCTTGTACTTCTCCGAGATCATCAGCTCCAGGTACGCGACTCTCTGCTCGTGATCGCTGCACCACTTGGAGAAGGGGAGCAAGACCAACTCTTGGATGTTGCTTGCGATTTCCACGTGGGCCAAGCCTTGGCGGTTAAAGTTGGAGTCGAACTCCTGGTAGGCGTTTTTGACGGTGGATACGTAGTCGGGGTCGGCGTGTCGCTTGCTTTGCTTCTTGAAAGAAGAGCCGAGTGACTCTAATTGACGGCCGTAGGAGAGCTCCAGCTCCATGCGCCGGGAGAATAGGGTGATGAAGTCCTCGTTTTCCTTAACGCCCTCGTAGAGCTCGTCAAAGAGAACCTTGTGGCCGCGTTGGTAGTCCTCGGACCAAAAACTATCAGCAAAAGACATTGTGGTGTGCAGGCTTTGAAAAAGGGAGTGGATATTTGGGGGGTTCAGGCTGTGGCGGAAAGAATAGTCGGAGGCAACATTTAGCGTAGCAGTGTTTCACGCGCGCGTCTGAATGGAGTTGGTGTATCACGTGGGAATTTCGTGCGATGAAACATGCGCGTGCAGGAAGCAGAGTTGCACCCAGAACCGGGGATCCGAGGACAGCACAGCGCCGGGGATCCGAGGACAGCACAGCGCCGGGGATCCGAGGACAGCAAAGCACCGGGGAATCCGAAGGCACAGCGCGGGGATAACCGGGGGAACAAGGCCGCGAGAAGCGAGCGACCAGTGCCAAACCGAGGGCACCGAGGGAACAGGGAACGAGGGGCGTGGGTTCAGGGGCCGTGACAACAGGGGCAATTTCTTTACAGCATCACCACATTCATCATTCCAAAAACCCAATAATCCAACCCAACAATCCACAAACCCAACAATCTGTACAGTCATGGTCCAAGTGGCCAAATATATAAGAGCCACAATCCAGAAATCCCATAATAAAAAAACCATAAAACCACTCAGGGCCCCCTTGACGGCGCCAGTCGAATTCTGTCGATGGCAGCCCGAGTCCGGCTGGCTCGTAATAAATTACCGATTCACAGGTGTGCAGGAACGCCTTGATTGTGGCAGACTGCACATAAAAGAGCTAGATGGTGTGACGCATGCCACAAAAGGAAGAGTTTTTTCTTGGTTGTGACTGAATCAAAAGAGGCCTGCCTGTGGTGGCCACTGTATGGAGGGAGGTTGTCACAGCCTGCATCTAGGCTGCGTACCCCTTGCATATGCAGGACAACGCCGCGCGGGTGCATCTCAGCCTGTTTCGTTAAATAGCCTACTTTCTGTTCGGCTACCACATCACACTCTTTATAAGGCCCCGTCTACCGCACTTTTGTGTCATCGACTTTTCTCATCTCGAAGCTTCGCTACTTGCATATTTCTGGCTTGATTCTATGACTGGTTTTGCCCTGCCGGAAGCCACGCCCAGAAAGCGAAGGGTTATCCCCTACACTCCCAACTCCACCGGCGGCAAGGACTGCTCCTATTCTCTGCTGGATTGTCTGGTTACAACGCCCAAGGAAAAGATCCAATGCTACCGCCCCAAACCGGCCATGGCGGACATTTTCGACGACGCCGGCCCGAGTTCGCTGTCCTTTCCGTCGGCGCTACTCCCTACACCACTGACAGTTGGCTCCGGGCGCTCCCGAAACCACGACGGCGTGTTGCCCTCTAAGAAGTCCAGGAATTTGACTGCTTGTTTGCAGGCGTTGGCCGACGAACCCTCGAGCAGTGTTTCCAATGCCGACCTCTCGCCAGGGTTGAAAATCCTTTTTCCTGGCCGCCCTGATGAAGCCACCAGCCCTCCATTGTTCGACAGAGTTAGTCGGCGCTTGTTAGATGTCCCGGAGTCTGACGACATGCGCCGCAAAGAATGCGCCGCAGAGAGCCGCCAAGACTTGTTTGGTCCCCCATTTTCAGCTGACGCTCACCCCCTGACCCCTCCAAGATTGACATTGAAGCAGGAGTCCCTCTTTGATGACGCGCCCTCTTCTGACGACGAGGTGCAGATTCTCAACATGAGTGATGTGGAGAAGATTCCAAGACATGAGCTTTCCAATCCTTTTCTCGATTCCAACTCTTCTCGGCGCTGCAAGAGACCTGCCGTCCCTATAGATCTCTCAGAAACAATCGAGCTCATTAACCACACTACCGGAGAGCGCAAGCTTCAGCGCATGTCAGATGCGCAAAAACGATTCAAGCCCAGGAAGCTAGTCTTTACCTCGGAGCCGTCGCCCATGAAACCAAACTATGACGTGGCAAACAGATTTATTGGCAAGAGCATTGGCAAAAATTTCACAATGCATGATTCCCCGGGCTTGGCCCCGGGCTTCGAAATCTACGACGACAACAGCAATTAACAATATCCACCATCAACTTGCATTCACACCTGAAACCTTTATAGACTTTTCAATAGACTTTCGTCTATTCACAAGCGTACTTGCGTAAGTTGTCCCAGCCAACCGAGTTGGAGTTGGGCAATTTCACCACTTCGATTTGATTTAACAACTCCGGTGTACTGGAGTCTGCGTACGTCGCCGTGTAGCGAACGGGTCTGCTGATAGCATTTTCGGGATCTTCGTCTTCACCTCTTAACTCCACGGGCAATTTTTGCTTCACCTCAGGATAATCTGTGGGTAAAACAAAATGCAGAGATAAGTCTGGCTTGAGTAAGGAGGTCAACTCCATAGCCTCAGCATCGCCTTGCTTGAGTTCCGAGCGTTTGGACCAAAGCTGTATCTTTCTCTCCTGTCGAGCCCTCCACTTCTTCTCGTTATATAGCTTCTCAAAGTCGGTATTTTTAAATTTGTAGAAGGATGTCCAAGTATCGGTGGCCACCCCTCGGTAAGCATTGAGAAGCAAATTGAAAGAAATGTTGTTATGGAGCATCTCGAGGTTGGTAAAGTCCTCGGTGAAAATGCGCTGCCTAGCGGTGACTAGCTCAATATTCTCGTTGTTGTAGAAGTCATGCACCAATCCCTTGATGGGGCGATCGCCTCTCCTCACGGCAGGTTTGGTAACTCGGCTTGCACAAATGTGAGTTGTTCTGTTCAGTTTCGGGGCAGTTTCCTTGGTGAAACGCTTGATGCGATTGATTTTGTTGACTAGAGCAGCGTCCTTATAGTTTCCTGAACCAGGGCCCCTATAGTTCTTGAAATAGTAGTACTTGAAGTAGAAAGCGTCTTGATCAGTGTTCAAGAGTGTCTGGTAGAGCTGTGGGGGGATTTTCTCCTCGTCTTCTGGCTTCAATTGCAACGATTTCATATGGTCGCCCACCGGATTGGTATTCTGCGACGACAGGTTCATTTGGTTAGTGGTAACAAAGTAGTTGGGCACTTTGCAGATGGAGGTCACATTGAACTCTGGGATATGTCCGGCACCAGGAATAAGGTTTTCGGCCACATCAGCTTTATTGGGATCGGTACTGCCAATGGCCTTTCTCTGGCGGCCGACGGGCTTTTTTGAAGAGAGCGCCGGGTCGAGGTTTTTGCTGGTCACGTCATCCAGGAAATAGTTGTTGGAGGAGCAAATTAACTCTCTTTCAAAAGCACTCATGTTAGTACCGCACACCTTCCTGAAGATTCCATCGTGCTTGTATAGACGAAGCTTCGTGAGCGGGTTGAGAGAAAGAAACGAGGCATATGTCAACGGGAGCGTTTCCTCGATGTTTTCAAAACCAGGAAAGACTTGCGACACAGTTATGAGCTCATCCTCGGGTATATCAGGAGCGGGGGCAATGACGGGGTATTCCGGATCCGGAGAGCCAAAAAGTAGATCTGTGGAGACTAGAATCTGCACCAAAAGCTCGAGTTCCATGTAAAAAAGTTTGGATTTGAGGAGACTGGAGTTTATGACCTTATGCCCATGAAGAAGCTTGTTGAGCTGCATATCCGTGCTATGGAAAAGCTGGTCTCTAGGCACGCTTGTCTTCTTCAACATCTTACATATGACCTGATATGACGACGGAAAATTCCATAGCTGCGCCAAATGGTGTATTAGCACACACGCCGTATTGTTGTAGAAGAAACTGGGCACTTGGAGGGTGTAGTTTTGGGGGAGCAGCCTTGAGGGGCGTGGGGGCTCAAACACCACGGGAGCCCGGAGCCGCGTGGTTGGCTGGGACGAAAGCAGTACTGATGGCTGCACAACACGTAGACTCATTTCAGAAGCCGAATCAGGGGGCGTAATAGTCCGCACAAAGTGTGAAATTGGTGGCTATGAAAATTGGGACAAGTGGTGGGAGTATTGGTTGGTAGCGAGTGTGATAAGTAGTTGTGGTTTGGAGAAAGTCGCGCGCACGCGCACTGTCTGCAGTACGATGAAAAGTGCGGCCCTTTTTGCTAGGGGTTTGGGGCGCTTTTATAGATGTGGGTTGAGGCAATTACACAGACGGGTAACGTGTGCAGTACCAAGGGGTAACGCATGCAGTGGGCCGGTGATGGAGAGGGGTGCAGGCCACCGCGAACCAAGTTCCGGCCGGTGAGGGGGCCGGGCCTGAGAAATTGTGTGCGCATAACGCACCCTCGGGTCTGCCGCAACATCCGTACACCAGGGCACAACTGCACAGTTTGCGCCAACACGCCCGATTTGGTAGTGAAGGCCCCCTAATTGAGGGCACTATGTTTCCGATTTCCCAAATAACCCATGTCTGCAATTTCACAGTGCGGGCACCCGCGTGGCATGCAGCAACGCCAATTGTTCGCTTGAGAACCGGGGATATCGAGGGAAATCGGCCGCACTATGAGAGTGCCGGGGGCACCCTATGCAAGCCGCGCCGGGAGCCCGAATCTGCAGCCCAGCTGCAACTCCAACGTGCAGCGACCAACATTCCGGGCATGCACTATGCAACGCCAACATCTCGCCGGATGCACGGGTGGCGCGCACACGCACCTCCTACACTCCAACCTCGGGCCCTGCAGCGTCCCCACCTCTCGCAGGCCGCGCGCGGCCATATAAGAGCATCACGTTTCCCCCTTCCAACTCTAAACCCTCCACAATGTCAGAAGAAGAAACAGTCACTTACGAAGTCAAAGGCAAGATCGCTGTGATCACGTTCAACAACGCCGCCAAACTCAATGCCTTAAATGGAAAAGAATATCTCCAGTTGTCCAAGTACATTCAGGAGGCTGACGACGAGGAGGACACCGTTTGTACGCTTATCCAGTCAAGTGGGCGGTACTTTTCTGCGGGTGCCAACTTTGCCGATAAGTCGTTGTTGGAGGCCGACCCGGAGACGGTGTTTTCGCACGAATATTGGTTGCAAAACTTTGCGGGGCGAAACGTGTACTTGACGGACTTATGCCACAACCACAAGAAGGTGTTGGTGGCTGCTTTGAATGGGCCGGTGATCGGGTTGTCTGCCGCGGTGGTGAGTTTGTGTGACTTGGTTTACTCGATCGACGACTCGAAGGTTAACCTTTTGGCGCCATTCTCAAACCTCGGATTGGTAGCCGAGGGCGCCACGCTGGCCACGTTGTTCTTGCGGTTGGGCTGGTCCAAATCTGCAGAGGCCTTGTTGTTTGGAAAGCCTGTGTCGGGCGAGGACTTGCAGCGGTTGGGGTTCTTCAACAAGTCATACAATGGCCAAAACCTCACGACCGAGGAGTTCAACCAGGAGGTTTTCGCCGACTTGTGCCGCAAGTTCGACGGCTTGTATGAGCCATCTATATTCGCCAACAAGCAGTTGCTCAAGAGCAACAGGGACCAGATGGTCAACACCGCCAGTGCCAAGGAGGCCATTGTGGGTTTCAACCGGTGGATCCAAGGCGTGCCACAGATGCGGTTTAGCGAGATGGCCAGGAAGGAGAGAAAGCACAAGATCTAGCGGCGATCAGTGGCCACCAGGAGAACGACAAGAGTCGACTACTACGCGTCAATAACTTCCGTCTGGGATTGATCTGGCTAAAAGCTGACTGTGTGAAAGCTGACTTGAATGCTGACTGTGAAGCCTGACTCTGTGAATGCTGACTGTGAATACTGACTATGAATACTGACTCTATGAATGCTGACTCTATGAATACTGACTCTATGAATGCTGACTGTGAATACTGACTCTATGAATGCTGACTGTGAATACTGACTCTATGAATGCTGACTGTGAAGCTTCGACTTCTGACTCCCCGTTCTGACTCCCCGTCCTGACTCCCCGTTCTGACTCCCCGACTCTCTGGCCCTCCCTCCATGGGCTGTATATTCCCCACTGACTTTCGAACTGCACACTGGTAGCACTATGCTGGTAGCAAATGGGTGCGAAAGGCACACATCCGTACCTCCGCTATCCCCGCATCTCCACGTGCCATCCCCCAACTGGCAGCCAAACACCCCTTCATGTCCTACAACCTCCCCAACCCGTCGCTCGCGGGCATTCTACTAGCGGTATCCACGCACAATGGCCCCCAGATCATCTTCAGCTACCCCAAAAACCTCAAGAGCAAGTCTCTTTCCAACAGCCAGTCCGACGACGATGACTTCGACGACGACGACTACGAAGCTGCCGAGTTTCAAGTCCCCGAAAAAGACCTGACCTATCTGAATGATGCGTGGAACTCGCAGCACCCCGACTTTTACCTTGGCTCCAAGTTGGATCTTCTCAGCTTCCTAGATGCCAGGGCAAAGCACATGACAATGGCAAACCCAGCATCGGCTCGCTCGCAGAATGAAGACGCTCTGCAAAGTGCTGGCAGCGAAAAACCCACCGTCGTGGGCCTCGAACTCGACCAGTTGTCCGAGCTTTTGTGTCCGCCGAGGGCCATGTGCAACCGGCGCTTTGACATGGTCCTTGAAAATCATGTCTTCTTGGGGCTACCGGTCCACGTGAACCACCACGGCGTTTGGCGCGAGAAAAAGCACCGGCTGGCGTCCAAGAAGATGTCTGTGCTGGACATGGTGTCGTATCCGAGTGAAGATGCTCCGGAAACGAAGCCCAAGGCGGCCGAAAACAGCGTCAACTCGGCTGCGGCGTTGAGCATGTTTCACTTGGTGTTTGTGATGGATCCGCCCGATATCGAGCGAAACTACCGCGTGGACGAGATGTTCTACAACGTGGTGTCCAAACTCTCGCTTGTTCTCCGCTACGAGCAGCACAAAAACAACTACGTGTGGCAGCAGGTGCAGCATATCTTCAAGCTCAAGGAGCTGTGGCGCAGTTCCGACAACGCCGAAGATTTGACGGCCCTCCTTGTTCAGCGGAGCGCCATGTGCCGGATGATGGCCGACTGCTACCATTCCCTCCTGGCGCTGAAAATCGCCAGTCTCAACATCAACGGCAAACTTCGCTCGTTCCAAATCCCCATCAAGATGGAGTTTCTCTCCTTGCCGGACTCCACGGTTCCGTACATCCCGGGCTCGTACCTCTCCTCCACCAGCTGCCTTGGAGGCTCAAATCTGGCCAACTTGGGCGAGACGACTCGCTACAACAACAGCAACAAGTTCTTGCAGCTTCTCCTAGGAAACTCCCTCAACAGAGACGATCTTGACATGGACTTTGACGCAGAGGGCGATGACTCGGCCGACCGAATCCACTCCAATCCCGACGATATCATTTATCTTGCGTTGCTTCTTTGGGACGAACCTGACCAGATCATCAAGGATATCAACGCAGACCCAAGCGCAGAAATCGCCAGGTTCATTAACCTCATCACTCCCACGGAGCTGTTGCTTCGAATATTCAACAAAATGCAGGCTCTGCACCTGTCCCAGCTTGACCTTGCCCAAATCAAATCATTCGCCCTTCATCTTGTTTACTGGCGCCGTGCACGGGTCATACCGCCCTTGAGCTCCCGCTCTATTTACATCGTCTCTCCAATGGCGCCGCTCACCACCAATTTTGATCGGGACGTTCCCAATTTCGCCCAGATGTTCCCCACAGTCCCCTCGCTTCCATCGTTCTTGAAACTTCTCTCTACTCGGACGAAAAAACCCCGTCAGTTTGCTTCCATAATTCCTTCCAGGGACCACAAGGACATGTACTTGCTAGCGTTACTGTGGTTAGTCCGCTTTGGGTATGTGACTCAGCTCCACACATACATCTGGCTCAAAGTCTCTAAAAGAGTCAAGATGAACGTGGAAGAGGAGCTTGAGGAAGAGCTCAGCCGCAACTCAAGCAAGGGCCGAAAGGAACTTCCTCGAGACACAAAGGTCGATAACTCGTCAAAAAAGGCAGACGCGGTCGACAATTCCTCCAAGCAAAAGCAACGGCCTACGCCGTCCATCGAAGACGAGATAAATCGGATCCAGAAAAAGCTTGAGGCATCAAACTCGCTCCCGGACATTGTTTTGGAGAGTGACGGTGATACGATATTGGTGGATCCGGGCCGGGCCTCTGCCTTGGAACGGCGCTGGCTCGAGCGGATAGTGCATCGGGAGTGTAATCTCTCTCCAGATCTTACGGCTGTCTTTTACCGGTTGTTGAAGTACATGAACGGGAAGAATTCTTTAGAGTTTCTTTTGCTTCGGGAGAATGTCTCCAGATCGGATCTCAGGCGGCTTCTCCTCGCTATTGAAGACCACATCATTTCAGTGCGGCACTGGTAATTATCCGAGGTTATCTTCCTGATCAGCCTCCATTTCGTTGCCCTCGATCTCCACGAATCCAGAGAAGTGGAGTGGCCGATGGGACTCGTGGTAGAAGGGGAGCGGAATGTCCATCTTCAAGTCAAAGGCCCCGTTGGCATCCCAGACAGGCCCAATGAACGAGTAATTCCAGATATCGTCATCTGGCACCAAGAACCCGCCGAGGATCTTATCGGAAAGGATCAATTGCCTTTTGGCACTGAAGGACGGACTGAATCCTGCAGGAGCAGACGAAATCAAATCGGTGTTGCTCTTCCCCCAGCCATATCCTGCCTCCGTGACCGAGTATGCACTCAAGGTGACCGAACCTGGGGTGAACGACACAGTCAAAGAGATCAAGTCCAGCGTCCAGGCCTCATTGCGGCTAGCAAACGAAGCCACGGTGGTGACGTCCATCGGGGAAAGCATGTTCAAGTCCGAGCTCTGCGTGTGGATCCAGCCGAGCAATTCCAAGCCCTGCAAATAGTCGTTTTTGCTCTTGTCATAGATCAAAGTGGGGAACTGCACCGAATGCGTGCTTCCCAATTGCGGCACCAACGCAATTGCCTTGATCTCCTTGATCTGTCTGTTGTCGCTTGGCGAGGCTCCATATATATAGCCTCCAATCTGCGTCCGTGTGTCGGAAATCTGCACAAACTTGCGGAGCATGTTGTTGGGCATGACATAGGTGTAGCTATCGTCATCAAGGAAGTCGTCGGAAGAGACGTAAATATTCTTGGTCCGCAAGTGGAGGTTGTTGGCGGCGATTGCCCTGTTTCTCCATTCGTTTTGGGAACTGAAGTCCAGCTGCTCATAGTTGGTGGTGGTGATGGTGGTGATTTCCTCGCCGTGGACGTTTTGCGTGGTCGTTTTCAAGGCCGTGAGCTGCTGCTTTGCGCTGGCCATGTCGTTTTCCTTTGCATCTTTCCCGTCGATGTCGGAAATCTGCTGTCTTGTTGCAGAAGGAGCCCTGATTTCCTGGCCTAGAATCAAATCCCGGATTTCGGACTGCGTCAACGATTGGATGTTGACGTTATTCTTCTTGGCATAGTCGTTCAAAATCAAGTCCCGCAACTGCGTTTCCACGTCGATCCACTGATCCTCTGCCAAGGTAGGCCACAAGTGGTGGCTCTGGGTCACCACACTGGCATCCGGCCGCAAAATCAAGTTGGTTCGTTCCTGGTGGATTCCCAATGCCCGGAGCAAGAGAATCACCCGAGAAAACGCAGTGTAGGACGAGATGCTCTGGAGCCAGTCATCGTAGAAGTTGAAAAGCACCATTTGCGGCTCACTGGCCCGAACAACCACGTCCGCCAACTTGTCCACTTTGAGGGCCGCAGCAAACGGAAGCTGGAGCTCCGAGGCTCTGATGCTGATATTGGGGAAGTCCAACATGTGCACCTCCAACGGATCCATGATGCCTTTTCTGGTGGCTATCAATTGCTTGGGCTGCTCTTCTCTGGGCAACGAACGCACCAACGCAGCGACTTCCTCTGCGGTCTTCCACTTTGCTAGCTGGCCCAATCTCTTCTGCCCGGCCCACACAGACGTGTGGATGATTTTCAAAAACAACTGTCCCGTTTTGGGGTTCAACATGAAGACCGCGCCGTTGATGGGCTTGGTGGTGAGGTTTCCTTCGGAGGTCCGGTGCACGGTGACTCTGTAAACATTGGTGTCGTCGATGAAAAGCTGGGTCTCGTTGTTGAACAACTCCGAGTAGTTGGACGAGTTCAAGAGCGCCACCTGTGGCTGTGACTGGTACAACTGTAACCCTTTTCTGATCCGCTCTCTGAGGACGTACAACGCAGGGTTCGCCTTCATAATCTCCCGCATGGCGTTCTGCATCAACGGCTTCATTCCGGAAAACCAATTGCCGTAAACATCGTAGACGTTGTATGCAAGATCCACGCCCACCATGGCTCCGGTTGGTGACGGGTAGTTGCTGGACGAGTCGGTGGTGTAGTCCAAAAACTTGGCCCTCGTGTACCTGGAGATGTCGTGGGAGTCATAGTCACCGTACCTGAGCTGAACGTCCATCCAGTACTTTGTGGCGGTTGTGCTGTCAAAGGTGTCGTTTTTGTCGTTGAGCAACGACGGCCGGGACACGTTCCACTTGTAGGTGCTGGTCAATACAATGTCGGCCGAAGACGAATTCATCTTGTATGACTTTCTCGGGTGGATGGCTTGTTTCTCCACCGTGTCCACACGCAAAACCTCCAACTCCTTGTCTAGAACCTGGCACAAGTCTTGCACCAAGGACTCGTGGATCTTTTGCCATAAGTGGGCACGGAATATTTGGATGAGTGAGATCTTGAGCGTGGGGATTTTTCCGTGCAAGAAAATGCCAGTCAAGTCAAGCTGCACCAAGAAACCAACGTAGACGTTCGCTCTGTTGATTGTGGGCGACCACCAGAGCGTGAACCGTCTGTTTGGAATCTGGCTCAACCCCGACCGCTGGGCATTGGTCAACTTCTTGAACTTTAGCGAGTCTTCGAAGCCGGACGCCTTCTCCCAAAACAAGCCTTCCCACGAGTCAAAACCGGTACCCTTGAAGAGCGTGTGCTCGAGGATTGTCTCCACGCCTCCCAACGCTTGGATCACATCTGTTCTGTATGCAGAGAGGTTCCACAATTTGCCGTCGTGATGGTTATTGGTCCACCAGAATGGGTTGTACCGGGCCAAGCTGAACTGCTTGAACTCCCTTCTGATTCGGTGTCCCTTGTCGTAAGCCAAAGTCTGTCTATCTTTCTGGAACAAGGTGCTGATTCGGGGCAACCCACGATCCCAGCTGGACTCCATGTCCTCGAAAGTAAGACGCCGGTTCTGCTCCATGGCCTCTTGCCGCTTTATGGTGTACTCGGCCCACACCCTTTGGGAATCCAAGAATTCGTTTTCCCACGTGGTAATGTAACGGAATATGGTGGGGATCATCCTGTCCTCTTGATGGCTCATTCCGCCTTTGAAATGGGTGATTCCGGTGTCGGTTTGCTTGGACCACTTGAGGTCGGAGGCAGGAATTAGAATGTGTGAAGCACTCAACATGCCCAAACCTCCGAGTTCTTTGGGTGTGTAGAACACGGCAGGCGGAAACCGCGAAGGCATCTTGGAATTGAGACCCATCTTGACCTTGTTCTGTATCTTCGTCTCGCACTTCACAAGCACGTCGAGAAGAGGACGCGTCGCCACGATGGCCTCTCTGTAGTAAGCAAATAGGGAAATCAAAGAGGTGTTCCACTTGGCTGCGACCTTGGTGAAGGTGGAGGAGCCAGCGGACATGAGGATCTGCCGGATCCGGTTCTCAAACTTCTCCACGTCCTCTTGGGACACCTGAAGATATGCCTTGGCCGTTCTTTCCTTCGTAGCCTGGTGGATCAAATCCCAGACGCCTTCTTGAGAAGAGGTGTCTGACGCCATTCGAGACTTGGGAATCAAACGCACCTCAAAGCCACACAAAGTGAAGAGCAAGTTGGGGTTCTCGGGAGAATACACTGACGCGAACGTGTCTTGCCACCTCATTTCTGTGAGAGAAGGCGGGATCCGGCCGGACACTTCCCAGTGAACAGCTTTACCCAAATTCACGTCCGATCTCATGAGCTTCATGCGGGCATCCTTAGGCCAGCAGCGGTGGTTGTTGTAGCCCACGACATTCTCGAAGTTTGGGTCCGGGTTTTCGTGGAGAAAGTCCTGGACAAGCTCCTCGGCCTCTTCTCGGTCAAAGCGGAACAACATGTAAACCTTGTCGAGATAACGCATATAGAGACGAAGCGGACTGGCGGTTTCTGTTTTCTTGTCCTTGAACTGGAGGAAAGAGTTGGGCAGATGCACGGGCCCGGCGAGCTCGGAGGCTCGTTCTTGTCCCAAAATCAACAAGTCGAGAACCAACCCATAATACTGGTAAATGAACGAAGAGAACTGGAGGCCTCGAAGCATCCCCAACTGGTTCACGTGGTTCATGTCCTTGTAAGTGAGCCCCACGTTGTTCTTGGAAGTGATGTAGTCGGCGATATTCGGATCAACAATCAACCTGATGAGCCTATTGAGCACTGTGAAGTCAATCTTCTCTGTGTACTTGTTCAAAGTCGTGTGCATCAACACATTGGACTCGCCATGTGCAGTGCTCCAGATATTATCAAGGTTGTTGATTCCCTGGCACCACTTGTACACCAACAAAGGAGGGATCTCGTCGTCTGACGGCTTTATCCAGTTCGGGAACAACTGCCTCTTGTCAGCCTCATACCAGAGGTACTGGTCCAAGTAGGCATCAGTGATCTTCTCGAGCGGATCCACAGCATATGTGGGCACGAGATGGCTGTAGTGGTCCATCATCTCCAAGCCCACTTCCTTGAAGATTCGCTGGGTCAAAAGGTACTTCTTGATGCGGGCCAAACACTCGTTGGGACTGTCGTAGGCCTGCTCGATCAACGCCAACTCTTCTCTTTGGGCAGAGTTGAGCCGTGAATTGGCATTGTATGCATCTTTTAGATTCTCAAGCGCAAGCACGAGGAGTTTCGTGTCGTGCTTGTAAGAAATGGGCGGAAAGGGAATGGGGCTAAAGCGCCTGCTCTCAAGCCAATTGACCATTGTTTGAAAGGTTATCACCGCCTCATCGGGCGTCACAAAAGGCCCGTTTTTGGCGAAGTCCTCTTGTCTTTCCTGCTCAGCTTTGATCCAGAGCCGGGTCAACCTGCCCAAGTTCTTCTTGACGACTGTTTTTTCCACCGTGGCGCCACGCCGAATCCTCTCTCTATTGTAGTGGGCGATGGAGATCCAGCCCTCGGCCTTCCCCTTGATGTAGTGCTCAATGATCTTTTCAATAGGCCGAGGCAACCCGGGAACTTTCCAAGGAATGTTCGCTTTCCAGCACCGCCATGCTTCGCTTAAATGCTGGAGAATGACTCCCGACTTATTTTGCTTCAATCCGTCGGGGATCATATCCATGATGTCGTGCATAACCTGAGCACGCAATTCGAGATCGTAGTAGGAATCGATTCTTTGCTTGGTGACAGTCTTTGCCACGTCATTGGCTCTTCGGCCCTCAAACTGCCTGGCGAGTAAGTTGCCCAACCACCGCTCGAGCAATGGAATAGTGCCTCGGATGAAGGAAAGCCACACTCGCCACGCAGGCTGCCAGAATCCACATCCTGGGCCTTTTCCAATGCTCTTATTGAAATTGGCATACACGACATGCTTCAAGTCTTTGCATGCCCGTATCTGATGCATCACCTTGTATTTGTAGCGGTATATTCCCGTCAACTGCCCCAAATGGTTGAGAATATAGTATATTCCGTCCGCTAGCTGGTATGCGTCCACGTTTCCCAAGCGGAACTGCACGTGGGAGTCGACGATGATTTTCATCACCCGCAACAATTCACGGATGAGGTGGAAAGCGTGTCCGAAGCGGGATTTTTTCCGCTCTTTGGTGGTCAATGTTTTGGTAGGCTTGAGGTTGAAGTTGTAGTCCAAATGGAGATACGTGAGTCCTCTTTTGTGGAGGAGCAAGTTGAGCATGTTATGGCCTTGTCTGCACAACTGAAGGCCTGCCTCTACCCAATCGATAGTTGTTTGCTGAAAGTACTTGGTGGCTTTCATGGTGGCAAGCAATTTGTGTTTCTTCACGCTGGCAGATTTCGAGCCCGGGGGATTTTTGAGCTCGTTCCTGACGTAACCTTTCAAGAGCTTTTGATACGAGACCCGAGTCTTCAAGTGGGAGTCTGGCGGCGGCCTCTCCTTATACCATGCTTTGACAAGAGCAACGTCCTGGGCACGGATGGTCTGAGCAGACCGCCGGTTGAATGGGTATGGAGCCCACCAGAGACTGAGCGCCTGGGCGGCGTGTTTTGGAGCAATGGGGACTTCTTGGCCGTGGTGGTCGGTGGATAATAGGGGCTTGAATGAGCTGGGAACGGTGTAATCTTCGTCGTCGAGCAAGGTGTCCAAAATCAGGCTCTCACGCCTCAGCACAGAGAACTTGGGCTCGTCCAACGGGTTGTAGTCCTTGTGGACGAAAAATGCAGGGTTTTGTGGAGTGGTGACGGTATCGATCAGGTGCACCTCCTTCACGTAGTTGTTCAAGGGCTCATGGAACCACAGGGTGTGCACATCCTTGACAAACGAGTTGTAGAGGTAGGGGTAGGCCACCCGGTACTCTGTTTTCATGGGGACACGGAATATGACCCTGTCGATGGAGTTGAACTCCGTGAAGTCCTCCAAGTCCTTGTTGTTGATTTTGTCCTTGTACAAGGGCTCGAACTTGGGACCGCCAGGCACCAGCACGTTCAAGCTCTTGGCGGTGAAAAACGCCAGCTTGTCAAAAAGATAGTAGTAGTTTGCGTCGGTCACGTGCGGCAACAACGGCAGCGAGAGGCTGTAGAGCGAGTAGAGCGTGGTGATGTCCAAGTTCCAGCGGCGGTAGGAGTCGCCGTTTGCCGCGTCGTCCACAAGGGGCCGTTCGTCGTAGAGCCAGTCCAAGATCTGGAGGTGAGGGTGCTCCTCGGAGTCCAACTGGATGGCTCCGGGCACGGGCACGTCGTCCAAGTTTTCCATCCAGTCCAAGGGGGGCTCCTCGTCGTCGAAGGGGGGGAAGCGCATGCGCTTGAAGTGGCGCCGATCGCGTTTCTCCCGCCTCATCATGATCCACAGCGTGGCCCACTGTGCTGTGTACACAGGCTCTATGACGCGGGGGACTTCATTGACGAACGTGATGGCGCCTGTCACGTGGTAGAGCACCTTGACCTCTTTGGCCGGCTCCCAGGGCTGGGGCATGTTTTCTAGAAGCTTGAGTATAGCATGGGGCATGTACTTGAGGGAGCCCAAATGGGCGCGTTTGTCTGCGGCCACTTTTTTGCTGGACAAGTCGCCGTGGTCTAGCATTATCTTGCGGAGGTGTTCTGGGGGCATGTCTGCCTTCTGCGGCCTTGACGCTTGCACGGTGTTGGGGTTGTATTTGTTGGGCTTGGATTTGTTGGGGGCCGAGCCCTTGACGTTGAAGCGGGATTTCTGGAGCTGGAGCCATTTTTTTTGCTGCAAATCGACGTCTGCGGGGGCGCCGGGCGTGGCGTGAAGCTTCTGTAGTTTTCGGGGGGGTTGGCCGCCGCTCAGGGGCTCAGAATAGGCGGTTTGTGCTGGCGGCGGCGGCGGTGCTTTGGCGTGCGGTGGAGCGAAGCCTGGCGGCGGCGGAGGGGCGCTGAAACGCGGGTTTTTTGGCGCCTGCCGTGGAGGCGGCGGCGGCGGAGGCGGGGCCCTGCCGTTTTTCCTGGGCGGAGGGGGTGGGGGAGGAAACACCATGTGGTTGGAGTGGTGGCGGTCTGTTGAGAAGAGAGAGGAAGGGTGCGGTCTGTATGCAGGACGCCCAGATGAGCACGCTTTTTCGGGTTTTTATGCACAGAAAAGTGGTTGCTTCCGAATAGACGCTTTTTCCGATTCGGCAATTGGCCGGTGGGGGTGCTGAACGTGTCGGGGGCCGGACGGAGCAGACATGCCCGCACGCGCTGTATGCAGGAACGTGTATTTGGGTAAATATACAGCGGACAGCTGCAGCTGCGGCGGCAGCTAAGTACGGGGTATGGAAGTGCATGGGTTTGGTACGGTTGGGTACGGATGGGTCCGGGTTGGGTCCGGTTTTTTTTGTTTGGGTACGGTTGGTGTACGGGTTTGCGGGGACGTCTCATTGTTTCCTGCAGGGTGCCCTCGGAAGTCGTGTGCAAACACCCGTACACCCGGCTACCCCAGGACAAAAAGGGCCAATGCAAACGCATCATTTTGGCACTCTGGCGCGTGATATTCCGCTGGCAAGCTACTGGAATTCCGGACTACGTGCCATGTGTTTCTGGGGCCTCCAAGCTTGCTGTGGCAGCCAATACTGATTCCCAGCACGAGATCCGGGGCGCCGGATGGCTAAACCCGTACATTCCGGGGGAAAAAAAAAATGTTATTACTAAAAAAAAAATCGGAAACAGGGCAATGGGCGAGTTGCAGCCGGCGCGTGCTGAGACGGACCTTTCCTGGAAGAGCCCGAGCGCCAGTATCAGGGCCGTGGTGGCCATCAAGGGGCGGGCTCGTAACCGCTGATCGGGGGCGGGCTCGTAACCAGCCTGTGGTGTACTGATTTTCCCGTGTGCAGGACGCGCGGTGCGGTGGAGCATGTCTCACAGTCACTCCCTCCGCCTCCACTGCATGTTCACCCTATCCAACGACACGCTATCGACGTTGAGCACGGGCGTAGGCGTGCTAGTGCTGCTCGACGGCACGCAGAATGACGCGGGGCTTTTTTCCGCGGCAAACAGCTCCACAGGAAGCCCTCAGGCCCCCCTCGCAGACCGCCCCGGCTCCGAAACGGGCCTCTCGGCGCTCATTTGGTACTTGGCCGACGCCATTGCCGACCAGAGAAAGCAGGCTCGGGCGCAGGGCTTTTCGATGAACCGATTTGGCGCCGTGGCGGCGTACTGCTTCTCGTTCTATGGTCTCGTGACCTTCTTCATCAGTCTCCTTTTGAACCGGACGTTGGTGATTGCCTCGTCCACGCCGTTCCGGAGACCGCTTGCAAATTCCCGCAATCGCTACGTGTCCATATTGCGGCGCATGCCCATTTCGCAGGAAACGGTGCTCAAGTTGTTGCGGTTTCTGGCGGTGATTTTGCTTCTGGCGCAGGTGTCGAACGTTTTGGTGGTGTTGAATCTCTTGGCACGCAACCTCGACCCCCGCTTGACGTGTCGCTTGACCCGGCTCGTTCCGTCGTACTTCCTGTACGACCCGGCAGTGTATGCCGACGATCCGTACATGAAAATGCCCTCCAACGAAGTCCGCTTCGGGCCCACTTCCGACATGTTGTGGCCGGTGTATCTTTCGGTGGCGTATCTGGTGTTTGTGGAGACGTTTGCCTCGGCCATAAGCAATAAGTTGCCGCTCCAGGGGGCGGGCATCTCGCTTTTCGAGCTCTCGCTAGCCATCCAGGAGATGTCCGTGGAATTGACGTTTTTGAGCGGGTCCACTTTGGCCAGCCGCCCCTCGGAGCCGCTTTTGATCATCTGCCTCTTTGCGTTGATGGAGCAGATCTCAAACCAGTTGGGCGACGTGTTCTACGCCAACAAGTACCGCTTGGTGCCGCTGTCGGTGCTCAGCACATGCTTCTTGTGGTACTTTGTCGGGCGCATCAGCAACGGCTCTGCTTTCTCGTTTCCCGCAGGCATCTTCATGATGTACTCCGGCTTGGTGCTCACCATCGTCATCACTTTGGTGTGCTTCCTCATCTTTGTGTTGGCGCTAGTGACCAAGGGCTCGCGCTATGGCGAGCTCAACTACTCGAGCTTCTTTGACCTGGGCCACGAGGACTACGACTTCTTCTCCAAGCACTTGAACTTGAGCTGGACCCAGGACTTTTACACCGCGGCCATAAACTTGGGCATGATTGCTGTGACTCTGGCTGGCAAGTCCAGCTACATGACGGAGTACAGCGTATTGGTGGGGCCGGCCGAGACCTGGTTGGAGGCTGGCGCGTGGAGACTGTTGCTGAGGGCATTGGACACAGCCGAGCTCTTGCTGGAGCCACGCGACTCCCGCAGCGCCAAGCTCTCCGTTTACCTCCGGGAGAATGGCATCTCGGGGTACTGCAACGTGGCCGCCTCGCCCACGCTCTCCATGATCAATGGACGCGATGAGCCTGTGCTTCTGAGGGCAGAGCCAAGCGTAAAGGTGCGGTATCTCTACATGAAGGAAACGTTGTTGCGGTTGGTGCAGGTGCTTGTGTGGCCGGTTGTTCGCCTCTTCTACCGTTTCAAGAAGCACGGCCCAAGCGACGCGGCCCAAAGCATGGAGTGGAAAAACGCCCAAACTCCGCCGTTTTTGAGGCACTTGGACGTGCAGCCCCGGTGCGTGGACGCGCTTGATTTGAACGACGTGGACGACGACGAACTAGAGGAGAACTACGCTCTTCTTCTAAGCGGACGCGAGTTCCTAGAAGACGACCAGTCGCCAGACTACGTGGTGGAAGAGCCGGACTCCGAAGAAGAGTCCGACGTGGATTTGCTTGATCTCACGGAAACAACCACCTCGGGGTTTTTGCAAAACGAGTTGATGACCACGGAAAACCTCCTCGAGTTGGTGCAGGAAAAAGAAGTTCTCGAGAAGCACTTGAAGCACGAGGCGGGCATGATGACGCGGTCGCTCTTCCAGCGAGCCAGTGACCGGCACAATGCGCAGCTCCCCAAGCAAAGTGAACAGGACAAGGCGCACGACGACATGCAAAAGCTCCTTTCTCTCATGGTGGAAAAACGGCAAAAGGCCGCCCTCGAGGCCCGAGCCGGCGACTCTCTCGAAGCCGACGACGAACCCCGATTCGACCATTTGGCGTGTGTTGTGTGCCAAGTGGAGCCAAGAGAAATCATCACCTGGCCGTGCAAATGCTTCTCCATCTGCGAGAGCTGCAGGATCGGCCTCGTGGCCAAGGGCATGGAGGGCTGCGTGTGCTGCCGGCGGAACGTCGAGGGCGTCAGCCGTGTCTTTTTGCCATAAGTGGCTCTGGCCATACCATGAATCCAGTGGCTCTGGCCATACCATGAATCCAGTGGCTCTGGCCGTACCATGAATGCAGTGGCTCTGGCCATACCATGAATGCAGTGGCTCTGGCCATGCCATGAATGCAGTGGCTCTGGCCATACCATGAATCCAGTGGCTCTGGCCGTACCATGAATCCAGTGGCTCTGGCCATACCATGAATGCAGTGGCTCTGGCCATACCATGAATGCAGTGGCTCTGGCCGTACCATGAATGCAGTGGCTCTGGCCGTACCATGAATGCAGTGGCTCTGGCCATACCATGAATCCAGTGGCTCTGGCCATACCATGAATCCAGTCGGGTGTGGTCCGGCACACAGCCCGCGTCCAGCAGCAAGTGGCGCATGCGGAATAGGGGACGCGAGCCACTCCCAAAAACCTGCAACGGGAACTCGTTTTCCCCCGCCACGCCACGCCATACGCCCGCGGCCGTCCCCGAAACAGAACCACGCGCCTTTTGGCCGAGGCCCTCGCGTTCCCCCGCGCTGTCTCGGCCGACCCTTCCACTGGAGCAGCCTCTGAGAACCATGCAGAACTGCGCGCGTTCCACCGGGTCCCAGCAAAGAAAACGGAAAAAGTAAAAAACATGCTTGTCTCCACCACCCGGTTTTTTACATCCCCCGCTGCAAAGGCCTTTATCGTTTGATCCCATCCCAGGAAAGGCAGGCGAAAGAAAAGCCACCCGAAGTTTTCTAGAATCCATCCGCTGGGACTCGACCAAAAACAGAGCGCCCATATCCATTCGCCAACCCCATATCCATTTGCCAAACCTAACATTCTTTTGCCAAACCCCACATCATGCCCATGTCTGATAGAATACCACCAACGGCGGAGTTGATCGAGGCGAAGCTAAGTATCAAAATCGCTTACTACCTCAGCTTGTTGGAGAACATCCCCGGCGGCCTGATCATCTCCCGGTACATCAAGTCGTCGTATAAAGACGACCCCTTGCGATCGCTCTTCGAGTTTGTGCTCTTCGTGTTTGCCATCCAGTACTTTCTTTCGTCGAAAAAACGGGAAAACAAGTCGGAGTTTGTCAAGTTTTCGAAGCGTGAAGTGGACGACTTGATCGAAGACTGGACCCCCGAGCCGCTCATTCTGTCGGTGACGCCCAAAGAGGCGTGGAGATTAAAGGAAAACCAAGTCAAGGGTGCCAACCAGTCACATATCGAGTTGGTGGGCCGCCCCGAGTTGGGGCGTGTGTTAAACTTGTCCAACGTGGACTTCCTCGATTTGTCGCACACTCAGAGAATGAAGGACTCCGCTGCTGAGACCATTTCCACCACCGGCGTCGGCGCCTGTGGCCCCCCCAACTTCTATGGAACTCAGGATGTGCACGTGAGATTGGAGGAAGACTTATCTCGGTTTTTGGACACCGATCAGGCCATTTTGTATGGCCAGGACTTTGTCACTGCAGGCTCCGTGATTCCTGCTTTTTTGAAACGTGGAGACTTGGCCGTGGTTGATCTGAGCGTCAACCTTGCGTTGCAGAAGGCCTTGATTGTTTCCAGATGTGACATCGAGTGGTACGACCACAACAACATGGAACACCTAGAGGAAGTGTTGTCTGAGTTGGCGCCCATTGTCAACAAGCAGAGACCGTTGCGCCGGAGGTTCATCATCACCGAGGGCTTGTTCTCGTACACCGGAGACCTTGCCAGGTTGCCCGAGTTGGTGGCCTTGAAGAATAAGTATAAGTACCGGTTGTTTTTGGACGAGTCGTTGTCGATTGGCACCATTGGCCACTCCGGCCGTGGAATTACCGAGCACTTCAACATCCCCAGATCGGAGGTTGCCATCACCATTGGTTCGCTAGCCACGTCATTTGCATCGTCCGGTGGGTTTTGTGCCGGCGTCCGGCCCATGGTGCACCACCAGCGGATCAATTCCTTGGCGTATGTGTTTAGTGCCTCGTTGCCTCCATACTCCGCCAGGGTTGTTTCTGAAGCAATCAAGGTGATCACCGAAAAGAAGGACAAGGACGGAAAGTCAGTGATCATGAACTCGTTACGGGCCAAAGTGGACCTTGCGTATGGAAAAATGCAAAGTGCGTTCCACACGTCCCGTTATTTCGATGTTGTTTCCGATGGTTCCGGTCCTATCATCCACTTGGCTTTGAAGCGGGAATACCGTGACAGAATGGGCCTCCCCCACGAATATGGAGACTTGACGCTTCTCAATAGCGGCAAGCCCTCGCGCAAGTTGAACGCTTTCAACGACCAGTACAACGTGGAGTCGTACCTCTTACAGAAGATCATCGACACGCTTTTGAAGGAGCACCTCATTCTCGTCAACAGGACGCGGTTGGTGTTTGAGCAGGAGAATCTTCCGGTACAGTCGCCTCGGTTATGGTTCCATGTGAACAACGGGGCTTCGAACCACGAGTTGGAGTCTGCCGTGGCGGCTTTGGCGTCTACGGTTGACAAGGTGTGCCACCAGGTGAACAGTGCCTCTGACTTGCAGAAACTAGAGCAAGAACTTCTAAGGGACGCCGCCTAGTGGCTCCACGACCCACGGTCCATAATTTCAGAGCATTGCCTGAAGCCAGCATAATACATTACTATAATAGCAGAAGCTGGTGGCTGCGAAGCTCTACTTGAGGTTGGCGGCACAGGCAGACTACTTTGAGGGATAGCTCGAGGACATCCTGTTCCTGGCTTCCTTTGCCACGGCGCGAGCCTCCTCCACGTCGAGGGCATTGCTGAAATGGAACTCCTTGGCGAGTTCGTAGACCTCCTCGTAGTGCCTGTTTTCTAGCGCATGGCGAGCGAGCCACAAACGGGACTTGGAGGTTTCGTCGGTCACGCCCCATTCGTGCTCCTGGTCAAAGCAGATGCGCATGTACTTGTAGGTCTCGTTAGGGCGGCCCAATTTCTCGGAAATGGTGGCTAGCTTGTAGCAGATGTGCGGCTCGATGGCGGAGCCCTGGTTCTCGTCGTCGGAGGCTTTGTTGAAGGAGTCGATGGCAAGCGCTTTCTCGAAGGACAGAAGCGCCTCCTCCAACTTGTCGATCTTCTCGTAGCAGTTCCCGATAGCCTGCCACATGCGCTTGTCGGTGGGCTGCAAATTGGTGGCCCGCTGGTAGTAGTAGAGCGCATACAAGTGCATGTCCAAGACCTCGTAGGCCTGGCCCAAGCCGTACCACGCACGGAAGTCCTTGGAGTTGATGTCCACGGCGCGTCGGTAGGACTCGATGGCCGCATGCGAGTTCTTGAGCTCCACAAACTCGTGGCCCATCAACGTCCACGCGCTGAGGCAGTTTTTGTTGAGCGTCAAGGCCCTCTTGTAGTACATGATGGACTTGTCGTGCTCGCCCTTCATGGAGTGGTAGTTGGCAATGACACAGCAGGTCTCGGAGCGGAACTTGTCGACCAGAGACGCGTGCTGGGCCAAGAACGAGAGCTTGGACTTCTTCTCCATCACATACAACATGTTGGAGTAGGTGTCGAGGTCGTCGAGCCGCAACGGGTCGTCGAGGAGGATCTCGTCAAAGAGCGACTCCGCGGTGTAGTAGTCCAACATGTGGTAGGCCACCAAGAACTTCTGCACCTTGAGAAACGTGAAGCGGGGGAACACGTCGGTCAAGGCCGCGATCTTGTCGGAGAAGAGCGCCAGGTTCTGGTAGAACTCCTGGAGAAGCACCACCTCGAAGCACTGGAACATCACCGCGCGGCCAAGCAGCGAGCCCGTGCACGGCCTGAAGGCGTCGACAAAGTCGGCCGCGTCGTTGTAGGAGGAGAACGTCAGGAGCAACTCCTGCCAGCAGCCCCAGTTGTAGGGGAAGATCATGAGCGACTGCACGAGGTAGTCGTGCGCTAGCAGCGGGCGTTTTTTCCTGTTGTAGACCATTCCGGCAAGGTACAAGAGGAACGCATTGGGGTTCTTGTGGGCGGCGTGGAAGGCGTCCACCTCCAGCACAAGCGCCGCTAGTTTGTCTGCGGGGGCGCCGTGGGAGGAGCCGTAGCGGGGGGCGGCGTCGTCGGGTTTGTCTGCGGGCGGCTCGTGCACGAAGGAGTCGGAGTTCTCGAGCGCCAGCTTGTCGAAGCTGATGTACAAGGCATAGAGCCGCAAGAAGAGGGCGTTTGCGCTGGAGCAGTCGGCCAAGACGCTGGCGGCACGGTCGAACTCCTTGCAGTCGAAGTACGACTTGGCGAGTATGAACTTGAAGTGGTCGGCGAGGTCGTCGGGCAGAAGGGCGGGGGCCGGGGCGTCGAGCGGCACCAGCAGCGGCGCGAGCCCGTTCAACGCCTCGGCGATCCACTTGGCGGAGCTGGCGAGGCTGAGTTGCGATAGGAGAAGGGACGCGCCGTAGAGTTCTTTGCGGAGCTGGCCGAGGTCCATGTGTGCAATAGTGGTGTGGAGTGGTGTGGTGTGGTGTGGAGTGGTGTGGTGTGGTTTGTATGGTGTGGTTTGTATGGTGTGTGATGTATGGTGTGTGATGTATGGTGTGGTTTGTGATGGGTGCGAAAAGTGGCAGGCTGATGCGAAACGCGGTGGGAGACTAGATGTTTGATTGAGTGTTGAATTATATGGTAAGATAGATATGAAGGATAGATATGATGATTATTGATATTCAAAATGATAGTAGATATAAAATATATGAGATATGAGATATGAGATATGAGATATGAGATATGAGATATGAGATATGAGATATGAGATATGAGATATGAGATATGAGATATGAGATATGAGATATGAGATATGAGATATGAGATATGAGATATGAGATATGAGATATGAGATATGAGATATGAGATATGAGATATGAGATATGAGATATGAGATATGAGATATGAGATATGAGATATGAGATATGAGATATGAGATATGAGATATGAGATATGAGATATGAGATATGAGATATGAGATATGAGATATGAGATATGAGATATGAGATATGAGATATGAGATATGAGATATGAGATATGAGATATGAGATATGAGATATGAGATATGAGATATGAGATATGAGATATGAGATATGAGATATGAGATATGAGATATGAGATATGAGATATGAGATATGAGATATGAGATATGAGATATGAGATATGAGATATGAGATATGAGATATGAGATATGAGATATGAGATATGAGATATGAGATATGAGATATGAGATATGAGATATGAGATATGAGATATGAGATATGAGATATGAGATATGAGATATGAGATATGAGATATGAGATATGAGATATGAGATATGAGATATGAGATATGAGATATGAGATATGAGATATGAGATATGAGATATGAGATATGAAGATATAAATTATATGAAGATATGTGGATATGAGATATGAGATATGAAGATATAAATTATATGAAGATATGTGGATATGACATATGAGATATGAGATATGAGATATGAAGATTTAAATTATATGAAGATATGTGGATATAAAATATATGAAGATATGTGGATATGACATATGAAGATATGAAGATATGTGGATATGTGGATATGTGGATATGAAGATATAAACTATATGTGGATATGAAGATATAAAATATATGAAGATATGTGGATATGAGATATGAGATATGTGGATATGTGGATATGAAGATATAAAATATATGTGGATATGACATATGAGATACGAAATATGAAGATATAAACTATATGTGGATATGAGATGAGATAATAATTGAGGGAATCACCTTCAGGTTTAATTCCGCTATTTCTTCCATAGATGTCATCTTTAGATATTCCATGTCAGCTTCACCTCATTTGTGCCGAGGGAGAAAACACTTTTCCCATGACTTATACTCTATGATCCTGAAGTATCAACTTCTACATTGGCCTCATGAATATCCAACTGAACTGCATGCTAACTGATATTCACGAATATCCAACTGAACTGCATGCTAACTGATATTCACGAGTCACTTATCCACCGTGATTTTATACTTGAAAGAGCACACAGTGGTTCTTGCACAGCTTGTGGGTTTATCGGATAGTTTTTACCAGAAAGCTCTTCCAATATTACATTGTTTGTGGAGTTTGGGCACATCTGCACGATAACGCAGCGTCCTGGGAGAATCTCCAGTGAGAGGGTGCCCTTAATTTCAGTGTTACAAACCATGGAAGCATCGAATGGTCCCTCTGAGGGTAGGGGTGAAGTGCCACAGGCATCTGGCTTGTGGCAGTCAAGCGTTGCGACATTGCTTTGATTCGGCCCTCCTATACCGAAGCGGAATGCCCAATGTCACCACTAATAGGGCAGCTTAGACCGTGAGACAGGTTAGTTTGATGGATTATTGCAGTGATGAACCGTGCATTCAGAAACTGGTATATGGCTTTTGAGAAGCATGGGCCGAGCTACCATCTGGTGTTAATCGGAATCCATAATATCACTTCTAGCATATAAGCGAAGCAGCCATCTGGTGTTAATCGGAATCCATAATATCACTTCTAGCATATAAGCGAAGCAGCCATCTGGTGTTAAGTCAGAATCCAGCTGGAAGTGATATATGGATTAAGCAAAGCTGCCTTCTGCTGGATTATGGCTGACGCCTTAGAGTCCATGCCAGGGTGATGGTAAGCGACGCTTTACGCCATATAGTGAACGAGGCCCAGAGTCTTCTATTGCTGGTCCAGATTTCTATAGAAAGGGCCAGACCTGAGGGACGGCCGCAAAGAAGCATGCACTTGTTCCAGCGCAGTGAGCCCAAAGCGTCTTGGAGAGGGTTGAGGGCGAAGGCCGGAGACGACCGTCGCAGCATACAAGTCGTATACCCCAAAGGACATTGCCATCTGTGGCCACTCCGTGTTTTCTGATCGATCGCCATCTGTGGCCACTCCGTGTTTTCTGATCGATCGCCATCTGTGGCCACTCCGTGTCTAATTCGGCAGCGGCACACGCTCCCTTCGGGTCACGATCTCTTTGCAGCCGGCTACTTGAAGCATGCCGAATAAGCGGACCCGGTTCTTTAATTGGGAGTGACGGAAGGATCCTTCTATCAATTAATATTGAATCTAGCTCTTATTATTTCAATGTAATCGATTTGAATACGGTGTATCATACTTTATTCCTTTATTAGAGTGATACTGGCACCAGGGAGATTCGAGTTGACGGAATACTGTCTCAAGAAGCTCTTGCAAAGCAGACGATTTCTATGAGACGATTTCTACAAGACCATTCCTATAAGACGTTTTCTAGAAGACCATTTCTAGAAGACCATTTCTATAAGACCATTTCTATAAGACCATTTCTAGAAGACCATTTCTATAAGACGATATCTATAAGACGATTTCTAGAAGACCATTTCCATAAGACCATTTCTCAGATAGAAGCCCTCGGAGCGTATCATGGACGAGAGAAACTCACTCAATATCTATGTCCTTAAATACCTTCATATTCTTGTATATAATAATTGTACATAGAGCTAATACTCCTATGCTTATCTCTATAGGGTACTCGTCTGTTTAGATATTTAATAGCTGGTTCAATACCTAAGTTGGTCTAAAACCAAAGCTAGTATTAAAGTTTCATAATTCCATTATTCAAAGGAATGCTCTTGAACTATGCGAGATCGACTACGAAAGGACGCTTTTCACCTAGTTTAGATTACTTGTCTCCCTGATTTAGATATTTTCTGAAACTATGAAATAACTTACACCATCTGTAGTTACATTGTCTATTTCTTAGTATCACTGACTTACTTTTAATCGTTTTTGCTAATTTAAATTTTTACAAGTAGCTATATTCTTTATTTATATTACCTCTTTTACTATCTATAATGGTCGTATGAATCTTAGCTCAGGGATGAAACTATTCCCTTTTTAGACACGCTGTGTTCAATCTAATTATATAAGCATCTAAGTCTAATGCTCTACTTGAAATATAAATATACTTCACGGATATCATAAAATTAAATCCTTCATAATCTTGTATAACCTTAATTATAGAGCAAACACCCCATGCAGCTCAGAGCAATGAAGGAGTTTCAAGCTCCTCTACAGGCTTGTGATTACAGGCGCGAGCAGGAAATGGCCTCAAAAAGTCGCTTCTCATCCGCAAGCTCGAGGTGTTGCAGGCCGAGGAAGAGCGGCAGATCACGGAGCGAGCCGCTTTCCAGATTTAGACAGCTCTTCCGGAGAGACACCAACACCTCCAAGAGGTGGTGCGTTTTTAACCGAAGAAGAGTTGCGTCCGTCCCATCGAGGGCCTTCTTCTCAATGGGGAGGTGGGCGTGGAAAGTCTATGTTGGGTGATAACTCTGAGTATTCTTTACTGCTGAAGTCCGGAAGTGGGCTTGAATCATCATCGGGAGCTAGGGTGAAGTCTTCTTTCGTGATGCCGGTCGAGGGGTGAGTTCTGTCAGACCTTCAGCATCGAGTCAAGCTGGTTTCGCCTTCGATCGAGTCAAGCTGGTTTCGCCTTCGATTTGTAGGCCAACCTGTTCTATGAGGTCCATTCCAATGATGATATCAAAAGGAAGACTACGAGGAGCACATTGATATGGTGATTGAGGGACGTGACGTATTTCCGGGCCGCAAGTGAACTGGACAATCCGGCCAACCGTATTGGTGGTAGCAGAATGTCTGGAGGTTCGCTTGTTTGCCTGCTCGTGGGGACACGGCGTTGATGTTCGCTCCGGTGTCCCCGATTTATAGGTGAAGGCGCCGATGGTGAGTTCATGTGTAGATTGCCAGACTTGGGTCGCAACGAAGGCAATAATTGACGGAGACCATCTCTATTTATCAGGGCATATCTGATGTTATTTCTCATTACAAGAGTGTTCTATAATATTCTTCTAGGGATGCGTCATTATAAAACTATAACTAATATGAGACAATTAAGTTTCTAGGAGTTATGATAAAAAATAACCCAATAAAAGATAAGCTCAGAACATAATAAAGCACCTCGAAGGAGTTGACTGAAATTAAAACGGTGTAGTCAAAAGGTTCGTTAAATAAATTCTCCCATTGGGAAAACTAGTTTCACCATCCACACTTAATTGATACAATTCAGTTGCGAGGTAATTTAGGCCAATTACATGTTGAACCTTTTACTGTTTTAGGTCAATTTGCTACTCTTTATCATACAGTTCCTGCTTTTCTTTTATTCTTTCATAAAACAAAGATATATATCTCCCTATACCACCCGCTGAATCAAGACTCAGCGTGGGAGCAATCCTGGTATGAAGCTGTATTGACAACGGTCGCTAATATTTATATTTATAGTTTTTATCAAGTAAAATTCTATTTAATATTTCATCTACAAGATTATATTTATTTATTTCATTCCCTATTTCTTTATTTTCTAATTTAAAGTAACTGAAATAATAGAGTAGCAAATTGACCTAAAAAATAAAAGGAACTTCAATTTCTATTCGTATATATTATTCTTGGAAGGATGATTGTCATATAAATTAACATGTATATATAGTAAAGCAAACAGCTCCAACGCATTTCTAAGTAGGTACAAGTATCCTTAGCGTGCCTCTTATAAGAGGATTATTTAGTAGAATAATAATATAAATCAATATATATTGATAATACGAATATACTTTACTGCAAATTGTCCTATATAGTTTATCTTATATTTTATTTTTATTATCAGTTATTATTATCTCCTTTTATTATTATCTCAATATTTATATTATTACATCTACTAAAAATATATATCGGTGAATATGAAATAAGGATAGGAAATACCGCATCAAGCAGAATTTGTAATAAGGTTCCTCAAAATGATTAAACTAATGATGGATAACGAAAGTGAGCGGTAGTACCATGAGCTACGATTATTCTTTAAATTGGAATCGGAATTATAAATATGATGTGAATTAATATTTCTTCATTGATCAGGTGGTCATCCAATCGTCATTTATCTTTTCATTTTGAATTTATGTTAGAAGCCCAATAAATAACTAGTAAGCACTAGAAATAAATAACTAGTAAGCACTAGAAATAAATAACTAGTAAACGCTAGAAATAAATAACTAGTAAACACTAGAAATAAATAACTAGTAAACACTAGAATTAATATATAAGTAATAGATATTCATGACATTATTAGGTAAAGGAGAGTAAAGCTAATGATTTATTGTGATGGATATAGACATAGTACCTCAGATAAGAAATCGCTTTATTTTCATACTTAGTGTAGCGGGTGGATTGACATTTTTTATAGTTAAACCTTTTAACCATAAATTGAGATTTTTTAATTTATTACTTACTAATTGTCTATATTAATTCCCCGTATATTTCACAAATAGTTAAATATCTTCCTTCATTATTTTCTACTCCTATTTCTATTCTAGATCACACTTGTCGTATTTGCTCTAATGATATACCTAATTTAAATTTGGAGAATACTGATCATATGAGTCTATATGTAAAAGTTGTCATATGAAACATATATATTACCTATAATAACATTATTATTTAAGTAATATTATTTAACGGGGGTTATTTAAATTAGTTATATACCTTCCTTATTTTATTATGCCCTACACCCGCTTCATCCTGATGATTGTCAATTATCATATTTGTATCTATATAAATTATTAATTTAACAAATAGTTTTATAACTTACCTGACCACCCGCATCTTGATGATGCGCGTGTTTTTATTATGATATATCCTATAGCAATATAATTATATTAGATATTTATTATATATGATTAGTTTTTTATATAATTAAGATTAAATTTACGACATAAATACGATATTATAAAAAGGATACCTAAAAATAAAATGTTTAATCCAATGTTATTATAACATAATACACTTATCAAGTACTCATTAAAAATTAATAATCACCCCGAACACTGATGATATATTTTATTCCTCAAAAAGATAATTACTCTTATAGTCTATTATCATCTTTAAATTTTGTAAATACTAGTAATACTCCCTATATGGTAATATGATTTATATTTTGATAATGTCATTACCTTTATATGAAAAGTTTCAGTAAAAAATGTACACCGGGTGGATTTAATTTATTGAGTTTTATTGAGAAATTTAATCACCTTCATCTATCTTTTTCTATATATTTTATGTGGTTATAATAATACATTATATTTTTCTTATATATAAAGTATTTATTTGAAATAGGTGATATTAAATAGCAATCATAATATTAACTTTTACTATTTTTGATTATTTGTTACATTTAATTATCACGTATTAATAATATCTTATAATTCTATAATAATTAATAAGATGAGTATATATAAGAAAGGAGAGAAGAACAAGAATCGCGGGTGGGTTTTTCTATTAACTTAATAATAGATATAAGTATAACTTAATAATAGATATAAGTATAACTTAGTAATAGATATAAGTAATAACTAGATAATAGATATAAGTAATAACTAGATAATAGATATAGGTAATAACTAAATAATAGATATAGGTAATAACTAAATAATAGATATAGGTAATAACTAAATAATAGATATAGGTAATAACTAAATAATAGATATAAGTAATAACTAAATAATAGATATAAGTAATAACTAAATAATAGATATAAGTAATAACTAAATAATAGATATAAGTAATAACTAAATAATATATATAAGTAATAATTAAATAATAGATATAGGTAATAACTAAATAATAGATATAAGTAATAACTAAATAATATATATAAGTAATAATTAAATAATAGATATAGGTAATAACTAAATAATAGATATAAGTAATAACTAAATAATATATATAAGTAATAATTAAATAATAGATATAAGTAATAACTAAATAATAGATATAAGTAATAACTAAATAATATATATAAGTAATAATTAAATAATAGATATAAGTAATAACTAAATAATAGATATAAGTAATAACTAAATAATATATATAAGTAATAATTAAATAATAGATATAAGTAATAACTAAATAATAGATATAAGTAATAACTAAATAATATATATAAGTAATAATTAAATAATAGATATAAGTAATAACTAAATAATAGATATAAGTAATAACTAAATAATATATATAAGTAATAATTAAATAATAGATATAAGTAATAACTAAATAATAGATATAAGTAATAACTAAATAATATATATAAGTAATAATTAAATAATAGATATAAGTAATAACTAAATAATAGATATAAGTAATAACTAAATAATATATATAAGTAATAATTAAATAATAGATATAAGTAATAACTAAATAATAGATATAAGTAATAACTAAATAATATATATAAGTAATAATTAAATAATAGATATAAGTAATAACTAAATAATAGATATAAGTAATAACTAAATAATATATATAAGTAATAATTAAATAATAGATATAGGTAATAACTAAATAATAGATATAAGTAATAACTAAATAATATATATAAGTAATAATTAAATAATAGATATAAGTAATAACTAAATAATAGATATAAGTAAATATACATCTAAAATTACTATATCGATAAAAATGTTATTCATATTGTAGATTACTTATATAAAGCTATGTCTTCTGTAGGTTTATACATTTATATCATATATATTTGGTTGATATATTACTTATAAATAGGTAGTTTAAACGTCACTTGCAACATAAAATGTTACATCAAATGTAGGAGTATTCAGAAGGTAAAACATACATGTCTATAGCTCTTTATCTCTCATTACAAATTCTATTATTCTGACCTTATCAATCTCATATTTACCACGCGCTGGAACAAGTTTCAGCGTGGATTCATTATCTTATATATTTTCTTTTATTTATATTATAAGAATATCATTATTGGTTTTTAGATAATTTATTACCGAATAGTGTTAATGCACCACCCGCTGAATCAAGAATTCGGATACCTAAGACTCATATTTTAGTTAAAATAAAATAGATATTTGCTAACGCAGGTCTAATTAGTGAGTATGCTTCATGAAGTAGACTAGCATATCTTTTGAGTATGAGCAGAGTTAGTATAAGAACATTATAGGTATCGATAACCTATTAAGGATGGTGTGAGGAGACCATGAAGTCCAGCGTGAATGCATGCCTTCTTTGTGGTAACGATCTCGAGTCTCCAGCAGCAAAGCACTTGTAAGGGATCCAGAAATATCGACAGATCTTGAAAGCCCATTGGATTGTTTACCTCCAATGTAGGAGGAGTTGAGCAACCTCATCAGGTTATATGTTGACTCGTTGGGTCTCCAGTTGCTCGACACACTCGTCAAAAAGAGTTCTCCAAAAAGACTCCAAAAAGACTCCAAGAAGACTCCAAGAAGTTCTCCAAAAAGACTCCAAGAAGTTCTCCAAAAAGACTCCAAGAAGACTCCAAGAAGTTCTCCAAAAAGACTCCAAAAAGACTCCAAGAAGTTCTCCAAAAAGTTCTCCAGTTCTCCAAAAGATTTGATACAAACCTGAATGCTCTGTATGCTTGCCAGCTTTATGTGGAATGCTCTTGTGCCTTTTCAAGTACCAATGTAGTTGATGGCGGAGCCTGCCCTGAAGTCGATTTGATCTTGAGACTTGGTGTGCTTGCCCAAGAATTCGCTTCAAAACCATCTCTCCAAAGCCTTCATCTTGATGAAGCATCTGTCAGCACCACCCTTGGCAACCATGTCCACCAAATCAACAGTTGAAATTTTGCGTAATCAGCCTCATCTGCAAGGCAACATACCTTGCTTCAAGTTCCACCGTAGTTGTGCTTAGCCACAACGATCCAAGGGCGCTTTTCGTCTTTCCATTTACATCAATGGAGTAAGCATCTCCATTGAGATCATAAGCCTCCGTTTCCTTGTTGACTGCTCCAATTAAGGTGTTTTAAGAGATATTCTCCAAGTGACCCTTGTATTTTAACCAAGAGAGATGTGGTCTGTTGTGCTTTTCTCGACCTTCAAGAGTGGTGGACCCTCTCACCAGACCACGGCGCAAAAGGCTCCAAGATCTGTAATCTGTCAGAGTCAACACTGATATTAATTCCTGGCCTTGGCTTTGGATCAAGACTTTACGGACTAAAGCCACCCACGCTGGTGCCGTGGAGGAAGTATATGATGAGATCTTGGGAATTGCAGTCAACGATGAGCTATGCAAAGTATTAAGAAAACCGCAACGCCAAAATCAAGAGAGTATGGACCGTCAGAAAGTACTAGAAGCTCTATCTGAGGAACTTTATGGCACTTGTGTCTGAGGTATTGCATAAAGTAACTTGGCAGAGTCTTCCTCTATCACGACTGTTTCGGATTTGGCAAGACTTTTTCTCTGTCAATGTCTATTGCTCGAACTAGCTTCATGATTTGGATTGCTGCCCACGCATTACCGTACTGTTCGCCGCTTAAAGACCCGCAAATTCTGCGCAGCACGGATGGATTTAGACAGATACGATCTAGCGCAAAGCATGCAGCGATACTTGGCGACTAGATGCTCTTTTGGACTTGTTGGCTAGCTTGACTGCCAAAAAAACGTGTGGGAGGCTGGTACATACCTCAAGATTCCCTTGGCTTTCAGCACCTCAGGGGTGACTTGCCAAAATTGTTAGCACGGTCTTGCTAACGGTCTTTTCTCGCCGGCAAGAGTTGTTGCTGCTGTCCATCACCCAAAGATTGCTGAAGAGTGCCCAAATTTGATTGAGATGGATGAATTGCCTGCTATAATATCGGCAATGCACTGAGAGGCTGAGGCTTTTGTGCCAGGTCGTACTGGCGTAGAGCAAGTGTCTTCTTGCCGAGTTTTTCCAAAACCATAGCGACACATCAGAATAATTTGATAGCGACGGCTTCTCTAAAATGGTAGTCCGCTTTCTGGTATTCTCCTAAATTGATGTACACCATGCCAATGCCGTAGAAGGCATTGTAGTGCTGCCATCGAGGAAAATACTGTAAGCAATAAAAGAAGGTTCTCCAAAAGTTCACCTCTGAGTCTCATCAACATGAAAGGCCCGAGGACCAGAGAAGCATTAACACATCGTTGACCAAGGTCCAGGACGGCAACAACATGTTTCTTGCTCCGGATGCGTGCGAGATCACTAGCCCATTTACCTGGCCAACTCATCATCACGGGATATGTTGTATGATATCGTAAGGTACATTGTAAGCAACTTGATGTTTGAAAGTCGAGAATCTCTAAGAGTATCAACGCTGCTCGCCCTAGCGTTGACTTTAGATTTTGATGCCTGATTTTCTCGTTAGTGACGAAAAGCAGCTTGCCCAAAGTAAACTTCCCATGCCTTTGTTAGGGAAACCTCAACCGTGGACATTGTGTAGCAGGGAAAGACCGCTTTTGAAGTCGAAACTTGAGTTTCTTGGGATTTGCTTTTGTTGCAAAATTATGCCTGGGTATGCTCTCAATTGCCGAACTCAATATACTTCAAACTCAATATACTTCAAACTCAATATACTTCAAACTCAATATACATAGTATAGGGCTGATAGAATCTGGAGGAGTACCTAATTTTGATTGGGTGTAAGAGAATCTGTGTTGCAAGACTTCGTTGTAAGACTTCGTTGTAAGACTTAGTTGCAAGACGCTGTAAGTCTTCGTTGCAAGTCTTCGTTGCTAGTCTTCGTTGCAAGTCTTCGTTGCAAAAAAAGCAGGGGGAGCCAGTCCTTATATATCCTGTGCGGAAATTTAAGGGGTGAATGGCTGCAAATCCACTCGCACTATATAAAGCGCCTCTGCTCGCAGTTTCCAGAATTCACGAATATTTGTTTGTGGATTCTTCTTCGGTTGGGCCCACCATATGCCGTCTCTTAGAGCCATTGAAAGTAACCTGAGTTCCGAGTTGAGGCTGTCGCCGTGGACAGAATTGTCAGTAATTACGGGGGAATCTGGTGACTAAGAGAACCCATTAAAAGTTTTAGGTACCTATTATGGGAGTACTGGCTTAAGGGGATAGTGGAAATTTGTCGAAGGGCGGTGATCCGCAATGTGTTGTTTGAAAATGAGGGGTGTTTGAGGATGAGGGGGGTTTGAGGATGAGGGGTGTTTGAGGATGAACGGGAGGTGGTGCGCCGCTTTATTAGCTTCGAGGTGGTGACCATAGCCAGTTCAATTTGATCGGAGAGCATGAAATTTCATTGACAATTACATTCCGAGAACTATCGACTCGGAGCTGACTCCAGCCGTTCTTTTTGTCATCCAACAGAATGAAAGGGCGTCACAACTTGTGGCTCCGACTCTACACTAACTGCAATACTGACTAACACCAACTGCAATACTGACTAACACTGACTGCAATACTGACTAACACCAACTGCAATACTGACTAACACTAACTGCAATACTGACTAACACCAACTGCAATACTGACTAACACTGACTGCAATACTGACTAACACTAACTGCGATACTGAATCTACGAGTATCGTTATCATATCTGCAATGCGAATCTACGAGTGTTCACTATCTGCAAACTAATACCAACAGCAGGATGGACTCTGCTACCGTTAATTCTCATTCAAAGGTCTGTGTGCTTCTGCAAGAAAATCTATACCAGCATGAAGCCTTGATTCAAACTATAAATACGCAAAGTCACGAAAGCAACGAGAATTCATGGTCATGGTATTGAACAGACTGGTTGGGCATTTGAGAGCTACCAAATAATCTAGCATTCTTCATTATCTTGATCTCTGGAACTTCAGGAAAGAGAGACCCAAAACTTAAAGCATGTTAGACTCTTGGGCTTATTTCTTTGAGGATCTGTGACTATTTTTCTTTGGCGCCTTGAAATACTTCTTGGCTGGGAGGTGTCAATTGTGAGAATGAGGCCGTGAGGTTATGAGCGCCGGAGGTACGGGTGCATGTCAGAGGTACGGGCGCACTTCCAAAATGTACGGGTGTGTTATGGTGTACGGGTGTATGATGGTGTACGGTGTACGGTGTACGGTGACTACTCGAACCCCAAGCACTTCTCCGGCTGCAGCTCTACACATTATCAGGCATGCTCGATCCCGCCATTCTACCGTTGGCCGACAAGGCATTGGCCAGCCTACACTCCGTCAATGAGCTTCTCCAAGCAACCACCGACACCATCCACAAAAGCACCTCTGCCGAGCATCTCGCCAAGTGCCAGAAAACTGCCCTTTTGGACTCGTTTGCCGTCCGCAAATTCCACCTCGCCTACAAGCTGTGGGAAAACAACTGCATGCTGCGCTTGGCCGCCAAGCTGGCCGTGCCCTACAACCACCAAGTGGCCCGTATGTCTCGAATCTACGGCCAATATGAAACGAACCGCGCCAAGTTTGCCGACTTGACGCGTGCCGTACGGCTCCCTGACCTCTGTCTATCCATGGAGACCATCCGCCTGTACCAGCAGGGCCGGTTGCTCCAATATCTCCATGCACAGCAGCGGAACATGCTGCAGGTGCCGTTGGGGTTGCTTTTCTCGTTGGCGCCGGACTCGCCGCTTCCCGACCCCAGTCTTGCGGTGATTGGCGAGTTGATCAATATCGAGTACCGTTTGCGCATGCTGGCGCAGATCCAAAACGAGGTGTTGCTTCGGCTCAAGCTGCACTTGATAGCGAAAAACTCGCAGTGGTCTGCACGAGACTCCAAGTTGAATCTGTTTTTGACACGTGACTTGAAGGCCGTTTACGCTGACGTGGTGGCCACCAGAGCCTCCGAATACGACGACCTCAAGTACTATGACGACGACTTCAAGTCCGACGACCTCAAGTACGACGACGTCAAGTCCGACGACCTCAAGTACGACGATCTCAAGTACGACGACCTCAAGTACGACGACCTCAAGTACGACGACGACGATGACATGGATGAGCGTTTGGACGCGGACCCCGCAGAAGACGACGACGACGAGCTTCTGGATGTTCACGAGGACGACGCCAACGGGCTCGCCGAGCCCATTGTGGAGGCTGGCCCGCCATCTGATCCACGGGACAATGCGGAGCTGCCGTCTCCACGTCCTGCCGCAGCGTTCGTGGACCCAGACAATAATGACGACATGTTGTTGGAGTGAGATAATGACGATGGAGATGGAGATGGAGATGGAGATGGAGATGGAGATGGAGACGGAGACGGAGACGGAGACGGAGAAGATGGAGACGGAGAAGATGGAGACGATGGAGATGGAGACAATGGAGATGGAGACGGAGAAGATGAGACAATGGAGATGGAGACGGAGAAGATGGAGACGGAGAAGATGGAGACGATGGAGATGGAGACAATGGAGATGGAGACGATGGAGATGGAGACAATGGAGATGGAGACGGAGAAGATGGAGACAATGGAGACGGACACGATGGACACGGTGACGGACACGATGGACACGGACACGATGGACACGGACACGATGGACACGGAGACGGTGACGTGAATGCATGATCCATTCATGCAATAATCTCCTCTGCTACTATGGTGCCTGGTACCCTTACTAAACCTGAATATATTATAAATATACATGCCTTGGCAGATCAACGTGCTGCTGGCATTCAACACCTCAAATCAGTTAGTCGGTCTTGACAATGTACTTGAACACCTGCGCAGGACTGTCCCCCTGCGCTCTCCTGTAGTTGACGAGTCTGGTCAACTGGTAGCCGGCCACTCCGGCCAAGAAAAAGTTCACACTGGCCAACAAGTAGTTGCGGGGCGTGATGGCAAAACCGGCCCAGCGGGTCCAAATGGCTCCGGTGCAGAAAAGGGCGATTTGCTGCGTGCCGGAGATTTTCTCCACCGGTCTTTGAGTGTCGTTGAAGCCGGCGATGACCAAGCTCCATTTCATCACTGGCGCCCAGAAATGGACGGTCTTGGGGCCGGTCTCCGACTGGAGAAAACGCGAGAATTTCGAGACGTGTGGTGCGCTGGAAGCCATGGTTTCGACTGGGGTGTTGGTGAGGGTTTTGCCGAATCCAAGCGCCGCTGCTGGTAGCTGCCGAGATGTACGGGTGCGCACCCGTCCCCTCCGCTGCGTGCAGTCCCTTTCCCCTCGGCTAGTCTGCTTCTGGTTCCTCCGCTGCATGCAGTCCGTTCCGCTGGTTCCTCTGGTTCCTCTGGTTCCTCTGGTTCCTCTTCCTCTGCTTCCTCTGCTTCCCCAGCTTCCTCTGGTTCCTCTGGTTCCTCTGGTTCCTCTGGTTCCTCTGGTTCCTCTGGTTCCTCTGGTTCCTCTGGTTCCCCAGCTTCCTCTGGTTCCTCTGGTTCCCCAGCTTCCTCTGCTTCCTCTGGTTCCTCTGCTTCCTCTATTCCTCTGGTTCCTCTGGTTCCTCTGGTTCCTCTGGTTCCTCTGGTTCCTCTGGTTCCTCTGGTTCCTCTGGTTCCTCTGGTTCCTC